>VWZO01012817.1:593386-612190 GCA_013396975.1 Bucco capensis
AGGGCCCTTCCAACCCCTGACATACTGTGATTCTGTGATGAGCACAGGGAACAGCTTCCTGCCTGCCTCATGCAACACTTGACCAGCTCCAGGAAGACGTCCTCCAGTCAGAAAGCAGAAGAGACAGGACATTGAAGCTCCTCCAAGGCAGGCTGGAAGAGAAAAGCCTTCAACAAGCCTAGTCTCCAACCCAGAACCACGGATGATTTTTAATTGCAGTGTAATTGGACTTAGGAGCCATGCTTTCATTTTAAGGACATTTCACATCTGTCAAGGGAGAGAGAAAAAAATCTTCAAAACCAATCTTTCATCTCAGGAATAGCTGCAGGTAAGGAGGTAAAGGTATCCACACCTCCAGCAGCTATTTGGGATAAACAGGGGTGGAGGTGGACTGCTGGGATCCCAGAGCTGGGCAGCAGCCATCTGAAGGCAGGCAATGGCCCCAGGCCAGCCCAGAGCAGACAGCCTGGCCACAAGAGGCAGTCCTACACCCTCCTGACCAGCACTAATGACTAGCTTCACTTGCAGGCCCTGCAAAGCCTGCAGAGATGGCCCTCCAGGTGAGGGTGGGGATGCTTGCCCTCAGCTCCAGTTGGCTCCCTGGCTTGAAAAGCAAGCAGCAGACCCATTTTTTTCTTTCTTCTTTTTTTGGGGGTTGTTTTAAATAGCAACCACTTTCTAGCTGCTGGAAAACAGCCTCCTCCTTTTCTTCTAGCCAAGCCAAACAGATAGAGCCAATAGGTCTCCACAAGGGAATGACAGGCACGTAGAAGAGATCAGCCTCATGCAAGAGGGGGATAAGACCTCCTTGGAGGGAAGCTCCACTCCATGTCCACAAACCCCTCAGAAGCTCTCTTCCTCCATCCTGCTTGCTCTTAGCCCTCCACCAACATCTTGAAGAATCAACTACAGCTTTCTAGCACATCACGTGAGGCCACTGCAAAACTGGATAGTCCATAAAGCAAGGTCTTCTGCTGAGGAAACCTTCTTGGTGCCTTCAGCCACTGAGGTACACGTAAATAAATAATACAAATATATAAATAAGCCCAAAACCTCACAGCCTACAAAGCATTGAGGACACTGACAGCAACCTCAGAGAGGAAGAGACAGCAATGCTGCATCCCAGGAGTGTTCCTTCTCCTATTTAAATCTGTCCTGAGGAGCTTCTGGACTCTCCAACCTCCTGCCTAAGGAAAACTCCCACCCTATACAATGCAACACAACCAAGGCCACCCAGTTGGGAAGCCTGGGTCTTGTTCCTCCAGCCTGGATCACTCCAGGAGATGCAGGTACACTGAGAAACCCACCCAGAGGTGTACAGCCCATTCTGCTCCTGAAGGCATCAAGGATGACATGTAGAGGCATTTCAATGCTCCCAGCTGAGGAGGGAGAAGAGGACAATCAGGGATAACTTCCAGGCTGGTGGCAGCTCCCAGGGGAGGAGGAGGACTCCATAAAAGGGAAAACTCACAAAGCAACAGCAGGACATGGTCAGAGTGGAGAAAAGCTTGCTCTAATCTCAGCTATGCTCTCACCTCCCTTCCTGTTGGAAGCCTCTCCCTTGGAGGGCTCCTTCTGGTTCAATACCCACCATGTCCATATGTCCATGAGAAGGAGGGATGCCTGGTGGGAGAAGCATCATCAAGCTTTACAGGAGCCTTCTGCAGGCACCAGCTGCACTTAGACTCTTTCAAATGCAGTTTACCTGCACTCAACTACCACTTGGTTCCCTGGATCAAGGTGTAGAGATGTGGTGCTTAGGGAGCATGGTGGTGATAGGGAGATGATTGGACTTGATGAGCTAAAAGTTCTCTTCCAACCTTCATGATTCTGTGGACAAGCCAAAGCACCCAAAGCAATCCTGCACCTGCATGCAAGTGACATCCATACCAAGAGCATTTCTCCATCTCTCTAGAAGCTGTGTGGGGTTTTTCCTCACCCTGCTATCCAGATCCTCTGGTCAAGGATCACTCCTACAGAATCCCCCAGGAATCTGTGCTCCCAAGTCATCTCCTCTCCTCCTGTGGTGGCCTCCTCTCCAAAGGCAGGCAGATGGATCTAATAGGCATTAAACCTCCCCAAATGAGATTTGCCACGCTCTTTCAAAGGGAAACAATCCCCCAGCTTTCACAGCCAAAGCAGCCTTGGAAAGGAAGGGGAGCTGAAGAGCAGCAAAGGTTCCACATGGGACCTTTCTGGAAACCACATCAGCAGGACCTCCTGGAATCCTATGAGATGCTGGGAGCTGACTTTTGTGTCTGGCTCCATAAGGAGGTTGTACTTATTAGGAAGACTGGAAACCAAACTTGTCATCACTCTCAATCACCAAGAGCTTGGGTTAAGACTTCAACAGCCCCCAGGTTGGAGCAGCTGGACCCCTCATTTGGGGATGAAGATGAAGAGCCACCACTCTGGGCACTTCACTGCAAGCCTAACCCAGAGAGAACACATCTGTGTGGGTCTGGGGGAGCTCAAGGCCATGGGGAACAGTCACCCCCAAAAACTGAGCTGAGCCAGCAGGTCTGGAAGAAGCCACAAGAAGCAGTGAGGAGCAGAGGAGACCCAAGCAAGGCCAGGCTGGGCTGCAGCAGGGAGGGACTCAGAGGAGATTAAAGGCAGCCTGCAGGACAGGCTGGAGCAAGCCCTGTGCTAAATAATTCCTGCTTCCCTTCCCTTTCTCCTTGTCTTCCAGTGTGGCTTCAGCCTAGCCTTTCCCAGCCTGGCTCATGGTTGATGGCAAGGCTTGCTCTTGCTGTCCTCTCACCTCCAACCAGCCAATGCCACCCAGAAGTGCCCCAGCCCTGTCAGAAAAGCAAATCATAGGCTCACAGAATGGTTTGGGTTGGCAAGGACCTTGAAAGGTCATCTAGTCCACAGCCCTGCAGTGAGAAGTGACATCTGCAACTACATCAGGTTTGTCACAGCCCTAAACAACCTGACCTGGAATAGCTCCAGGGATGAGGCATCTACCATCTCTCTCTGGGCAACCTTTGGCCAGTGTCTTCCCTTCCACATGGCAATCAATTTCCTCCTTCTATCTAGTCTAAATCACTCTTGTAGTTTAAAACCATCACCCCTTCTTCTCTCACAACAAACACTGCTCAAAAGTCTGTCCTCATCTTTCTTCTAGGTCCCCTTAAAGTACTGGAAGGTTGCAAGAAGGTCTCCTTGAAGCCTTCTCTTCTCTAGCCTGGACAACTCCAACTCTCTCTGGAGGAAAAGAAACAAAAATCCCCTAAAAATCCAAGCTCAGCAAACATGTGGCTGCTACCAGCCCAGCCCAAGCGGTTTGGGAGGAGAGGGGATGGGGAATGGGCTGAGGAGGAGGAAAAAGAGGAGGAGACAGCAGCTCTTCCCTTCCACCAAGGAGCAGGTCTGGGGCTGCCAGCCCAGCGCATTCCTGTGTCGTGAGTCAGCCCTCCAAAAAACCAGGAGGCTTCCAAAATAATCCTACTCCCTTGCAGCCGGGATGCTTTGCTTGCCTTCTGCCTCCCTCTCCTTCCTCGCGGCCCATGGGGTTTTGTTGTGTTGGTTTTTTTGCTCCCCAACAGGATCTAAACCAAAACCCATCTCGGACCATCAAGGAGAACATCACTCTCCATGCTGGGTTTTGCTGGGAGCCCAGCATGGAGCTCCAAGAAAACCCAGGCAGCAAAAACTGAGTCGACAGGAAGAGATCCAAGCATCAGCCAAGCCTGTTAAGGTTCCTGGGAGAGTCAGAGGATTGAGGGAGGGTGCTGGATTCATGCAGCATGGAGCCTCCAGGCTCCCACAGAGAGGTCCCTCCAGAGGGTGGGTGTGAAACCAGACATCAGAGTAGTTTTCTGGGGCTTTCTGCCTCTTCCCAAGTCAAAGCTCTGTGTTTTCCAGCCCACTGCAGGTCATACAGGTTTTTTTTCTCCATTGCCTTAGCCTGATGCAGGGAGCTGCATCCCTCAAAATCCACCACTCTTGAGGCATTACAAAGGCTCTGGTTTAGGGGGGGGAAAGTATCTCCCACAACACTACTTTTAGGTCCTGAGCTCTGGCAGAGGCAGGGAAGGATGAGCCCAGGATGAACAGCAGGAGGAACGAGTCTTCATGTCATCAGCCACACAGGATGCCCCTCAGCATCCCAAGGGCTAGGGCTGTGTCTGACTCATCAGCAGGGCTAGCTTGCACAATACAACTCATTACAGTTAATTACAGCTTGCCCTAGTAAGGAAAACCTAAAAATCAGAGGCAGTGGGCCTCAAAATGCCACGGTGGGACCAAGGGCAGCCAGAGAGTTGCCCTCTTACTCTCTCCCTGCTTCCCAAGGTGAGGTGTGTAGGGAGGGGGGGTGGGATTTATGCCCCCACCCAGGCAAATGTTTTCACTCGCATTAGCATGACTAAAGCTGGGAGGATACAAATGAAGAGGGAACAGCAGGAACCTGGGGCTTTATGGCATCGACATCTGCTGTAATGAACTCCTGGCAGACTCCATCCATGTTCTCACCTCCCAGCACAGAGTTTTCCTGCCACTTCCCCAGCATTGGCTGGCACGCAGGACTTCTCCTCAGCAAAGTCCAGCTCATGGAATACCTCAATAACCTATGTGAGTATCCTGATAACCTACAGACTATCCCAATGAGCTGGCAGGCTGATCCTACCAGCCTCAAACACGCTGGCAGGGAGAAAGCCACAGAGCTGAGGAGCTGCTGCTGCTAGAAATGGAAACAAACCCAAGCTCCTTGCATCATCTTGGCTTGCTTAACTGACCCAAAAATACAGAGTTGTTTATTTATTTTGTATTCCTGTATGGTTAGGACAGGGACAGAAAGGGAACCAGTGTGCACAGAACTGGAAGGATCTTACATAGGAGAGGAGACTCTTGGACACAATCGGAGTCCCCAGGGTGCTTATTGGGTCAGCAGTGGTGTGCTTTTGAATGCTGAACAGAGAAAATGCAATCCACATTTACCCCCTACACCCTCAACTAGCACTTCCAAGAGGTTCTGCCTTCTTTCAAGTAGTATTTTCCCCCTTTTCTCCTTTGTTGTTTCACTATTCCATTCTGCCACTGTCACACGCAGCAAGCACCCACTTCTAAGACAGAGGGCTCCAGAACCAAGAAGCCATAAAGAGAAGGAGATAAAAGCCAGAGCAGATCTTTCCACACACACCACTAGCCTCAAGCAAGCCTCCACCTCCAGCAAGGGCAGGCTTTGCTGATGAGCAACAGGTCTTGGAGCATCTCTTCCCCCACCCAGGTGCTGTCAATGAAAGCATCCTACAACCAAGACCCACACTGGTGTAGGGGAACAGCAGTGCCAATATCCCCCTCCTCCCTCCCTAGGTGTTTTCCTGACTGTGGTAGAGCAGCAGGGTGGAAGGAGAGTCCTTCACCAGGATGGCAGTGTCACCCTGTCTGCAAACACCCTCATCAGCCAAGCCCCACAGCATCACCCTCTGGATTTCAGCAGCCCTTCTGCAACCTCCCTGGGGAAAGGTCCTCCAAGAAGCTCAACATCCTTGACATCCAGTTGTTTTCCTACTGAGAGCAGCACCCAGAAGCAGAACAAAGCACGGGGACAGGGGTAGGAGCTGGGGTTCCCGTCTCAGATGAAAGCACAGCAGCGCTCCTGGGGATGAGAGGGCTAACTGCCTCAGGGAGTCCAAAAACTCCAACCCAAAACACCTCCTCCCCCTCCAAGTTGCAAACCCCAGCACAAACAGTATGTCCATTCTCTCTTACTCAAAGGGAAAATGATTTTCTGCATAATGCCTCTGCCTCCTCCCCTTAAAAGCAGGCAAGGGAGCAGATTATCACCTATCTCAGCTCCCTCCTCTGCATCATCACATGCCACCTCTCCACACCACTCCTGGAGAAACACTAATTATAGCTCTACCACTCAAAACTTTACACAGGTTAAGATACAGCCTGCCTTTAGAAAGCTCCTCAGACTCAAACTGATCCAGTTTGGTCAGGTTTAACTTGTTTTTTCTCCTTCTTCATTCCCTCCCTCCTGCTCAGTTTGATGTCAACCCCTGGGTGAACTCAGGGCATGGCAAAATAAAGAGCACTGCATAGGACAGAGCCAGGCAGGGGGGTCTTGCATCGCCAACCCAGCAACCCCAGGCATGTCCACAGCTAAATCCTGACCCCCAGCAGCTTGGCTAATCCAACCTTCCCAAAATCCCTGCCATCCACAGCATCCCACGCCACGCTGAACCTCCAAACCGCTCCCTTGCCCACCCCAAAGCCACGACCACTGCCAAGCGGGACACAGGTTGCCAGCTCTCCAAGCTCTCCCTTTCCAGCAAGGGAAAGAGTTCCTCCTGGCTGAAGGAGGATGCTGCTGCTGCTGCAGCAACATCCAGGCCACTAAAGAAGTCAATAGTGCCATTTCTGTTTGCCATTTTGCTGAGAGACACTGGAGCTTTGTGCGGCGGAGGCGGCCAAAATATGCAGCTAATTAAAACTCCCTCCCCTGAAATTCCTCCTCACCTTAATTACACTTCAGAAAAGAAGGCTTGGTTCATTTTCCTAGAAAATCAGCTTGTCAGGAGAGGCTTTTAAGTGCTGACAAGCCTGATCTGTGCTCTGCACAGCTCCACAGACACCTCCTCCAACCCTTGCCACAAGCCAGCAATAAGCTCTCCCCTCCCGACTTCCCACCCGGATAACGACCTTGCCCATCACCAGAGCCTCGACTGCTACAGTTCTGGTCTCCTCCAACCTCTAAAAAGCCATCAAACTTTATTGGGCTCCACTTCAGAGCTCTACACTCGAGGACATCTTTTTATATCTAGAAGATAAACACCGGCACCTTTGCTTTGCCACCACCGGAGGATGACAGAGGACAAAGTCCTAAGGATGTTTCACGAGTTGCATGAGGAGGAGGAGGGGTGAAAAAATAAGAGTGGAAAGGCTGGATTTGATCAGAGGAGTCCTAACGAGAGAGGGCAGCAGGAGAGACGCGCCTCTGTTTATTGTCTGTGGCAAGGCTTGCCAACGGCAGGGCTGGCTCCAAGTGGATCTCAAACACAAGATTGGGTTGCGCACAGGAAACTTTGAAGAGCCGTCGGAAAAGACCACTTAGCCACCCTGACCTTAAAACAGCTCCGTTCGCCCCTCAAAATAACAATAATAATAATAAAAAAAAGAGGCAGATAAAAAGCATATCCAGGCTGAATAATTCCTTATTGAACCCGCTGTGGAATCACAGCCAGCGACGCTAGCAACGGGGTTGGGTTTGTTTTGCTTTTCCCAGGAAAAAAAAAAACAACACAAAAAAACAACAAAATATATCTAGAGATATAAAAGAGAAAAACAGGAGGCAGCGGCGCGGCAAAGGGAGAGAGGTGCTGCCAGCCCGCAGCCCTCGGAGCATTCCCCCAACTCCTCACCAGTGCCGAGGGAGGCTCAGCTCCCCCCGCACACCCCTCAGCTTTTACACTGAAGAAAATAAGAAGTAAATAAATGCCCCAAAGGATAGACACCACCCTCAACCCCATCCCTGAGAGCTAGGGGTAAACCGCAGTGAACTTTTGGGGGGGGAGGGGGGACACAGGCAACCTACTGCATCCCCCACACCCAGAACTTCTACTCTGTGCCTCCCCCCCAGCCCCTCAGTACCTGCAGCAGCCAGCGCCCGGCGGAACAGCGGCACGACGAGGAGGACGAGGAGGTTGAGGCTGCTTCGGCGGGGGCCAGGCGGCGGCATGGCGGTACCAGCACCGGCAAGGGAACGGAGCGGAGCGGAGCTACTTGTCCGCCCGCCCGCCTCGCCACACTGCCGGGCTGCCCGCCGCCGAGCGGGGCGGGAACGGCAGCGGAGGGGCGGGAAGAGGTGAGGAAGCACCGCCCCGCGCTTTCCTGTGATGAGCTGCTCCCGCTCTCAGCCTCTGTTTTTCCTCCCCCCACATCATTCCCAATTCCATCCTCAAGTCCAGGGGCGACAAAGGCGAGTTGAGGGGCTGCGAGGCAGCGAGGGACTAAGGGCGATCGTTAAGCAGCAGCCTGCTCTGCAGCGTTGAGGTGCGGACACAAGAGGGAGCCTCGCAATGTGCTCGGGTATGTGTGTCCCCTCCCTGAGCCCCAGCGTGGCACCAGCCCCCCTCCAGAAGCTGGCTGTGACCTGCTGGGCCCACCCCGAAGGCAAAAAGATACTTGCACGTCCTTTTGGTGCTGGCTGTGTGATCTTGTGGTCATCTCATCATGGAATCATTCTGGCTGGAAAAGACCTTGAAGGTCGTTGAGTCCCAACTGTTAAGCCAAAGCTGCCAAGTCCACCAGGAAACCATACCCCTCTTATGCTTTATTTGGACACTTCAGGGATGGTGATTCCACCACCTCCCTGAGCAGCCAGTTCCAATGCTTAACCACTCTTTTGGGGAAGAAATTTTCCTTAAGATCCAATCTAAACCTCCCCTGGTGCAACTGGAGGTCATTTCCTCTCATCCTGTCACTTGTTAGCTGGGAGAAGAGACCAACTCCCACTGTTAATCCCTGCAAGAGAGCCAAGATTGAGACCCAGGCTGCAAAATAAACCTGCAGCAGAAACACCCCTCAAAAAATAAGAACATAAAATTGACACATTGCAGGAGGTAAATTTAGAGGGCCCCAAATTTTACCCAAGTTGTGCCAAGGTTGCTTCTCAGGTCCATGCAAGCTGGGCTGCCAAGTGCTGGGTGACAGCAAGAATCTCCACTAAGGCAGCAGGGGCTGCCTATAAATGGTTAAAAGAGCATGGGAGCTGCTAACTACTTCTAAGTGCTGGCAGCTACCCAGTTCCTCCCAGTCAGGGCAGGAGGGGTGATGGAACCATGGCAGGCAGGCAAATAGGCAGTAATGACAGCCTGGGCCTCTCCACCAGCCCAGGGGAAGCAAGACTGAGGCTTTGGCAGTGACTTTCTGCAAGCCCAAGCCTTGGTTCAGCTTGGTTGTCACCTTCAGAGGTGCAGTGTAGATCCTTGATGGAATAAGATAGCTTCTCGTGTTGAATCAGGGTGTTATATGCCCACCATGAGGTGCAACCTGGGGACACAGGGATGCCAAGAGAGGACTTCATGCTTGGGATGGGCCTTTAGAAACCTTTCAGAGCTCTCCCTGCTGCTCAATTGCCTTCTGCCACCTTTACAGAGCATCCTGTGCTCAGCCAGATCCCCCCAAAACCAGGGGGTTACTCCTCATGCCATGCTGCTAGAGCCACCTGCACATCACTACCTCGAGCTTCCCACACTCAGCTGCACTTCAGCCTGTATTTACAGAGCACTAAAGGCTTAGGAGGGAAAAAAAACTCATTTCCAGTTGCTGTCAAGGAGGTGAAGCCATAAAAGAAAGAGCCTGGCTGGGCAGGGAGACAGAGAGAGGGATGTGCTCCTGATGCAGTGCTGGCATGGAGGCAGAGGGAGCCTTCTTCTGCAGAAGGGAGTGAGAAGGTAAGGGTTAAATCAGGTGGTGGCAAAGTCCTTGCCTGGTATTCCAACTATGAATTAAAGCAATGCAAATGAATGGTTAGCCTACCACTATTTTGCAATTTTCAGAGAAAAATATGACATGACAAACTATCATTAAAGCCAAAGGGCTGGGTTTTTTTTTCCTCCCAGCTGTTTGCATATTTCCCCCACTCCTTTTCCCTCTAATAGCCTGGCATCCATGTGTCAATCACAACCCTCTACTCTGCCCTAGTGGGTCCACATCTGGCGTCCTGGGTCCAGTTCTGGGACAAGGAACTGGAGAGAGTCCAACAGAGACTGCAAAGATGCTGGGGGGATTGGAGCATCTCTGTGGTGAGGAAAGGCTGAGAGCTCTGGGGATGTTTAGCCTGGAGAAAAGAAGCCTAAGAGGCTTCTTAATGCTGATCAATAGGTGAGGGATGAGGCCAGACTCTTGTCAGTAGTGCCCAGCAACAGGCACAAACTGAACACCTGAACATGAGAAAGAACTTTCCTGTGAGGGTGCCAGAGCCCTGACCCAGGCTGCCCAGAGAGGTTGTGGAGTCTCCTTCTTCTGGAGACATTCCAAACCCTCCTAGATGCAATCCTGCTGTAGGTGCCCCTGCTTTAGCAGAGGGGTTGGACTAGATGATCTCTAGAGGTCCCTTCCAGTCCCTACCATGCTGGGATTCTGTGTTCTGAGGGAATATCTGCTTTGGGCATCCTGCATGAGGCACAGGGAGGGAATGCTCCCAACTCAGGGATGCAGCCAGCCACATTCCACCTGATCCTTTGAGCTCCTGGGTGCATGTCTCAGGAGGGGGGTGGGCATTCAGGAAGGGAGGGGGGTGTGTGCCTGAAAGCATTAAAAAAGATTGCAATCAGATGAATAATAAACAGAGGAAACTCCCAAAGCATAATCAGGAGGTGAGACAAAGACTTGCCCGTTCAGAGCTGGAGGTCACTATGCCCTTCAGCTGGGATGGCAGTAGCACAGGAGGGGTGGGCAAGCCAAATTTCAGAGGCACGGTGGGCTTCATGCGGGCTGAAACATCCTCTCTGAGTGCCTTTCCCTTTCAGTAGCCATGCTCCTTCCTAAATAGCTCAGCTCTCTGGGATAAGGCTAGGCTTGGTTGCACTCAGATGTGAAGACATCAAGACTTTTCTATTGGGGGGAAAGGATGATTTATATCTTTATCCTAAAAAAAAACCACCACCGTTTTCTTCACAGCCCCCACATGCTGTTTGCAGCCCTGGTCAGCTGGAAAGGCCAGAGGCAGCTCAGCACAGGGGTAGCTGGAGGTGCTTATCTATTTGGGGAGAGGGTTCAGAGGTCTTCAAGGCAATTTGCATAGCATTATCCCTAACTATGCTATCAGGCCAAGCAGTCCTGCCCAGCTAATTAGGCATTAGGAAGAAGAGAGCATCTGAAGACATGCACACAGGGGAAGAAGAGGGGAGAGGCAGTAAGGCTAATGTGTGGTTGAGCCACTGGGAAGGGCTTCCTGAGCAAGAACAAGGCACTTTGGATTGCCCTGGGATACCACAGCCTGGACTCTCCACCAGCAAAAGGGATCAAATGGGGAAAATTCCACTTTTCCAACTCAGGAAAACAGCCCCAGCTGAAATCTGCTGCTCCCACCAGCACAGGAGGCTCATCTGACCCCTGCCACATCTCCTTCTTTCTCTACAAACAGCCACTTCCTTGCTCCAGGAATCCATCCCAGATGAAAATTCAAGGGGAAGCTTATTCAGACCAATTAAACACTCAGTTTAACAGTGCTTTATGATTTCTTTCTGCCCTGGCTCCTGCTGATTTCCTCTCCTGTGTGCTCTGAGTGCACCGAAGGAGTTGCTGCTGATGGACAAGCATGCTGTCTACTGCCACCAAGTAGTCCCAGGACAGAGAATTTGCTTATCTATCCCTGCTTAGAAATACTTGGCACCTAGCCTTCCTTTCCCTGCTCCATGGGCTCCCACCTCATGCTGGAAAGGTGTCTTGTGGTCACAGGGTGACTCCTTTCACTTTGAAGGCAAGGAAGGGAGCATCCTCCTGCCCTTCATCCCCAATGAAGTGGCTGCACACAGCAGATCCCATGCTCAGAGGCCTGCCAGGGGCTCCTGAAGGAGCTGATCAAGTTGCAACAGAAGAGGTAGCATCCTCATGCAAGCTGAGGATGGAGAGGACCCACTGGAGAAGCAAGATGTGAGGCATCCCCAAAAGCCTGCTTGGAAACATCTCTGTCAGAGCAGGCACAACATCCTCAAGATGAACATCAAGACCATCTACATCTCCCCAAATTCCTGGGCAAGAGACAGAGAAGACAGACAAGGAGGTGCTGGGAAGGGAGGAGGTGTTTGTGCTTCAGTGGCTTCCAAGTCTTTGCTGCTTTGCAAAGCTGACACTGGTGTGTGATTCAATTAGGGAAAGAGCTTCACTTCCTACTGACTCCAGAGCCTCCTCAGCTTCAGCTTGAGATGTGATGGAAATCATGCCGCTTGGTGGAGGAGGAGAGGCTGACACTAACACCCTCCCCTCTCTTCATCCCCTTGTTTCACCTCTCTCCTCCACCCTGGGTGACACTTCAGAGCATCTCTATCCCCTAGGGGATGGAGGTAGGAGCTGCTCCCCAGGGGCTAGGACATAAGGAATTCCCAAGGAGACCATAACCTGGTTTTGTGAGGGGCTGGGGCAAGGTCTACATGTGCACATGTGGAGTCAAAAGCAGCAGAAGATGCTCTGGGGATGTTCTGCTTTGCTCCAGAAGGAGCCCATTGACATCTGCATCAGCAACACCTCCTGAGCATCTCTCCTCCACCTCCAAAAGAAGAGAGCAGGAGAGAAAAGCAGAGCCCTTTCCAGCTCCATGTTCCACATGATGCCAGGGCAGAGGGGGAAATTGCCAGGAGGGAATGAATGGAGGGAGAAGCAAGAGAAAAGCTGCAGCAGAGCAGTCTACAAGCCCCAGCACCATGGAGCAGGTGCAGAGGCAGTGCTAATTCCCCATTTCTTCCCCCAACAGAGGAACTAGGAGTGCCTAAATTGAGTTATCAGGCAGCAGACTGAAGGCCAAACAAAAGGCAGTGCTTTTTCCATGCCACCCATGATTCAATTATGGAACTCATTGCCACAGGATGCTATGGAGACCTACAGCCTCTAATGGGCCCCAGAAAGCATTTAGGCAAACTCAAAGGGGGCACACAGGTCTGTTAAAGATGACACAGCAGCCACCTCAGGCAGTCCCAAAGCTCAGGGATGCTGGGAGCTGCCATGGCACAAGGGATTTGGCAGATCTGCCATCCCCTGGGCCCAGCAGAGCCTCAGAGATCAGGAGAGAGTATGTCTCATCACCTAAATAAACTGTTCCCTAACTCCAGTCCACTGCACAGTAAGCAGACTAAGAGTTTTCCCTCTTCTGGAGGCAAAAGTGATGCCTGATGCTACAGAGAGGGAAGAAACTACTGTTGGCAGCTGCTCTTCCTCCTGCTTGGAGTGAGCATCCCTATACCAGTTTGTTTTAAGGCACTCATCTCATTTCCAGTGTGATCCATTCCCAACAAGAGCACAAGCAGAAAAACCTATGGGATGGGGGAAGAACCCTCTCTAACTCCCTCTGGGATGCTTTGCCAGGGATTTTTCCTGCTGCTGCCCTCATGGCTGACTCAGGCAGTGGTGGTAGGCAGAGCCCTGCTGTTCCCTGGGCTTCAGGGAGGAAGATACTCTTGGCCAGAGGGAAAGGGAGGAAAAAGGCATCACATGCCAGCTGTAAACACAGCACCAAGCTCCTCACTCCTCCATCCAGCATGTCAGCTCAATAATTTATGGTCCAGGAGGTGCAATAACTATCCATAATTCAGGAGCAATAATGTTCTACAAGTTGGAACTGGCAATTTGGCTCCCTGGCCCACATGCTGCTTCCCTGGAGCAGCCTTGCAAGCAGCTCCAAGGGCTCATTTCTTCTTGCCAACAGGCACAAAGGCACCAGCCACCTTCAAGTGGAGCATCCTACAAGTGCCAAGTTTGGGAGTCACGTCCACCTGGCTCTGCTTTTCAAGTGATTCTTCATCTTTCAGCCTCAAATTAGGAAGAACTTTTGGGTTTGGGGCTGAAAGGCTGAGAAAAGCCCCAGGATGTGGGGCTCAGAGGAGGTTGGAGCAATAAGTTAGGCCCTAGAAGATTACACAGAAGCATCATGATGAGTGTAAGGAATGGAAGCATCTTCAGCAAGAAGGCTGAACCATGAGCCACCAAGTTCTCCTGGTAGAAAAAAAAACCACCTCCTGCTTACAAATGCTGTTAGTCAGACAGAAAAGCTGGTGAAGCAGAGCATGCAGGAGCTCCTCTGCTCCCCAGGGGAGAGAGGTTTATTAACTCATCAAAATAGAAGGTCTGGCGTTGCCAGCAAGAAGCTAGAACAGCAAAAAAATAAAGAATAGGAAAGGGGGAGGGAAAGTAAAAATCACACATGAAAAAACATCATTTGCTGCCCTAGACTTAGCTAGAGATGCTTGGGGTGTGGAGCATGCCTGAGGCTAGAGCATGGCAGGAGCTCTTGTAGCATCAATTGTCACCCTGTAGCTTGAACTGGGTTCTGGTTTGGGTCTCTCACTCCAAGAAGGATATTGAGATGCTGGAGTGTGTCCAGAAAAGGGCAACAAAGCCAGTGAAAGGTCTAGAGCACAAGTGTTCTGAGGTGTTCAGCCTGGAGAAAAGGAGGCTCAAGGGACACCTTCTCACTCTCTCCAACTCCCTAAAAGGAGCTTGGACTGAGGTGATGTTTGGGAGAAGAGACCAAGCAACAGGACAAGAGGAAATGGCCTCAAGTTACACCAGAGGAGATTTAGATTGGATATTAGGAACCAATTCTTCCCTGAAAGAAGTCCTAGATGTCCCTGGGCTTGCAGGAACCCAGGGATGGAATCTGCTCTTCCAGGCTGGAGGACAAGAAGCCAAGCTCCCCCACACAATGAGGATGACCAGGGTTGCTGTAGCTTCTGTGCTTGCTGGAGGGTTTTTCCCAGCACTGTCACTAGGTCCTTTAAGGATCAATTTACACCTAAAAATGACCCCCCCTCCTGTCAAAGTGCCACCCTAGAAAACAGCAGATGGTGCCTGAACACTGCCAAGTGACAAAATATCTCTTGAAACAGAATACATCCAGGAGTCATCTTGCTGCTAGATGGGTGCCTCAGGGTCTCTCCATTTGCAGCTTTCTGCATGGGGGAAGATAAAAGGTGGCAAAAGTGCTCTCAGAAAACATCAGTGGCAGTCAAACACTCCTGCTGCTGAAGCCTCCTCTAGAGGAGCACTGGGGATGACCCAAAAAAAGGAGGATGCAGGAGGAGTTCTCTGCCCCACAACCCCAGCAGGGTCACCAGTAGTGCCTAGTTGGGGATGGGACAGGGAGGAGAGAAAGCTTTGTTTTGCCTCCAAGAAGCAGAAGGAGTGGGGGGAATGTGGTTTGCTGAGAAATGGAAATCATCTAGCTCTGCTTCCAGCTGGGAAGAAGCTGGTCCTGTTGGGATGATGAGCCTTCCCAGCTACCAGCTCCAGGTAGGAGCTGCCAAGTTGATGCAGCAGGAGGTTCTGCTCCCAGCAAAGCAATGGTTTTGTGTCTGAACCATCCAAATTGCTCCTTAAAACACCTTTTCTCCTTCTCAACCACCCCATGCTGGTAAATCACAAACCTTACTCAACTCCTGTCC
Source organism: Bucco capensis (assembly GCA_013396975.1). Lineage (NCBI taxonomy): Eukaryota > Metazoa > Chordata > Aves > Piciformes > Bucconidae > Bucco > Bucco capensis. The sequence continues at coordinate 608,497 of VWZO01012817.1, forward strand.
TCCAAGAGAATGTCAACAACAACAAAAAAAACCTCTACCTTTTGTTCCTTTACAGGTTTGATTCATAAACAAAAATAGCTTGAACACTGCTAATTTCCAACATAAACAAAGAAATCTTTGGACCCTGAAGGCATCTTCTAAATGTCACTGAAATGCATGTGCTGGCTTCCCAAACCCTGTTCTAGGTGGAGGGGACAGCAAAAGCAAAGCCCTCAATTCAGGCCCTTCTTGTAGTTGTTTGGAAGCATTTAAAGAGAGAAAAAAAACAACCCTGAGTTCAGCTTCCCTCCTAGCAACCACATTTTGACAGCTGCTATTTTTGGGGTTGCCTTTATTGTTATCCCTCTGCTCTTCCATGAATGCCTTACCTCCAAAGAGCTAGGAGCCAGCAGGACTTCTTCCCTTCAGCAGGCTGGGAGCTGCTCTGAGCTTCCTCCCTGGTGGAATTGCTAATGGTTTGGGCTCTCTGAGGACAACCACCTTGGTGCTGATGCTTAGAAGTCAACCTGGAGGAGAAAGGACTTTGTCAACTTGTTTTCCATCACTTTGAGTGTGTTGAGGCTAGGAGCATGGGAGATGCTCCAAGGGCTGTAGGAAAGAAGATGAAGCCAGGCCTGATGTTTTGAACATCCTGCTCTTGCTTTCAGAGCTGGGCAAGGTCCAGCATGGGACATGCTGAGCATCACCATGGGATATCACCCTCCTCACTTGGCCTCCTTGCTCTTCCTTCCCACAGAATAAACTTCTAAACACCTCTCTCAAGGTTATCCACCTCTGCTTAAAGATGGAAGGAAAGCTCTATACACTGTTCTCCAGCTCCTCCTGAAATATTCATCCCCAGACATCAATGTTTCATCCATTCTCCCACCTAGAGCACAGCCCTGACACCAGCTCCACTCATGGGGGTGGAGATGGTGAGCAGCAGATCTGGTTACAGAGCTGAATTTCATCTCAGTTACATTACTATCAATTAGCCTGTGCAGATATCACCTCCTCCTCTGCCCCAGCATCCTTCCCAGGTTGAGCACAGCAAGGCTCTGTGCAAGAGGAGCTTGACACTTAGCTCCACAAGAGCTTGTGTGCCTCCACTGCAAGATGCTGGCTGCCCTTTCTCCCTCCTAGGAGCCCCATTTTCCACACTCTTGGCCATGTGCTGGCCATCAGGTCCCATAGCAGAAGGCCACCATGGCTATAGATCCCCAAAGGAATCCAGTGCAGCCAATGGGAACAGCTTTTAGTTGTGGGATACAAATGCCAGGCTTGATTTTTTTTGCTCCCTCTTGTCAGTAACAGGGCTCCCCTCTGGTTCAGGACAAAATAACTTGACTTCATGTCATGAATGGAGTCATTCTTTCCCTCCACAAAAGAATAGAGCAATTATTTTCTTCTGTGAGAAGCCAGGGGAGGTTTGAGTGCCAGAGTAGAGCCACAATTCCTTACCTAGAAGGTCCTCCTGTAGGATGCTTGCTCCTGGGCTCTGCAGATGCTCTACATCTGTTCCCTCTTTGCTTTTCTCTCGCCTGATGTCTTCTTCAGGCTCAGTCTTGCTGCAGAGGTGCTTTAGTGGATCAAGAGAGGTGGTTAGGAGGGGAATTGATCTCTTGCTCTTAGCCTGAGGTGATCCACTTGAGCACAAAGCAACTTCTCCACCTCCGTGGTGTTTCCTCCAGCTTAGAAATAAAAGACATGTCCTAACAGGACATAAATAAAATACTGGCATAAGTATGGGAAAGGGAATATCATAACCTCACAGAATTGGTTTGGTTGGAATAGACCTTTAAGATCATCAAGGCCAAGCATTAATCCAGCACTGCCAGCTCACCACTAAACCAAGTCCCTTCCAGGGATGGAGACTCCATCCCTGCCCTGAGCAGCTTCCTCCAGGCCTTGACAACACTTTCAGGGAAGATATTTTTCCTAATGTCCATTCTAGTGCAATTTGAGGCTATTTTCTCTTGCTCTGTCATATCAGAGACTTCTAGATCCCAGTTACAGAGCTAGCTACATTTCTGCTTCTCCATTCCCAGCCTGGAGCAAGGTCTCCCTTCTCCAAAGAAAGGCCAGGGAAGCCAGGATTAGCCCTTCACAGTCAGACCTTACCTGCTACTACTGCTCTAACAGTAGTTAGATAAGTAGTAGTAGGAAAGGAGGGACTTGCAGCAGCTTTTCCATGCTGGCCCTACCACCATGGCCAACCCAACTTCAGCAGCACAAGAACAGGAATGACTGTAAGAGGGAGAAAAGGAGTAAGAAATACATCTTTGAAGAGCTTTGCTGGCTCAAGAACTCATAGCAAGCCTCCAACATGCACCAAAAGCTCCATCCCACCACGATGGAGAAAGCCTGAACCAGCAGTGCCTTCATCCTTCCCACCCCTTCCTAACCAAAAGGCTACCTAACCCCTGCATGTAAGACCTCCAAGGTGTTTGGAATGATCTGGATGGACCATCAAACCCAGGGTTTTGCTTATAACCAGGCCAATGAGGGGAAATACCTGATGGTTGGTTACTGAATTGCAACCATTCCATAACCCATCACCAACCCCAATCTTCCCTCATCTCTTTGCTCCACACCAGTCTCACTCTCTGAGCAAGCCAGAAAGTCACTTGAAGGTTGGCAGTGACCTTGAAGGGAGCTGGATCTTGGCTGTGGAAGCATGAAAATGTATTGCAGCCCTTGGGCAGCCTTCAGTTCTCATTGAAGCTGTTGATCAGAGCAGGGGGGAAGAGGAGAGGAGAGCAGCAGCTTTCCCCTCTGAGCTTGGCTGGAAAAGTGTGAGTGGCACTGGAAGGGCCTTCAGGACATGGAGGGGGTGGGGTGGAAATCTGCTCTGCTTTGCTGGGAGAAGGAAGAGATCTTCTAGGAGCTTGTTCCCTTGTTTTTTGTGCAGTTAGTCCAGGAAATGTTTTGCCTTCAGTTTGATTAGTTGCTTAGGTGTTCACAGAAGCTCGGGGGGGGTTCTCCACCAAAAGTAGCATCACCCTCATGGCTCTGACCTTGTGAAGACCATGACTTTTTTCACCCCAGAGCACCCTACCATCTGTCTTGGTGAGGAGGATGTGGCACAGGACATTGCTGCTTTCAGTCCACATACAGAATCCTAGAATGGTTTGGGTTGGAAGGGACCTCTGGAGGTCATCTAGTCCAACCTCCCTGCAGTGGGCAGGGACATCCCCAACTAGATCAGCTTGCCTCCCTGGGCAACCTGCTCCAGTGTTCCACCATCCTCGTGGGGAGCAACTTTTTCCTAATATCCAGTCTAAATCTACTCATCTCCAATTTAAAACCATTGCCCCTTGTCCTTTCACTCCAGGCCTTTGCAAACAGGCCCTCTGCAGCCTTCTTGGAAGTTCCCTTTAGGTACTGGAAGGTCACTAGTAGGTCCCCCTGAAGCCTTCTCTTCTCCAGGCTGAACAATCCCAGCTCCCTCAGCCTGTCCTCATAGGAGAGGTGTTCCAGCCCTCTCATCATTCTCATGGCCTCCTCTGGACCCTCCCATCATCAGTGATGATGCCCCCAAGATCCTTGAGGAACACTGAAGCTCCTGTGGAAATCTCAGGCAACCAAGCTACTGGAAAAGGATAGACAGGAACACAGGTAATAGACTCTGCCCCTTGGGGAGAGCAGGGCTGGTGACTTACCCTACCAAGAGGGCTACTTCAAACATAGGTGAGATCACAGAATCACAGAATGT
>VWZO01012817.1:618994-642542 GCA_013396975.1 Bucco capensis
AGGTGAGGCTTGCCAGGGCTCTGGGCAACCTGATCTAGTTGGGGATGTCCCTGCCCAGTGCAGGGGAGTTGGACTAGATGACCTCTAGAGGTCCCTTCCAACCCAAACCATTCTAGGATTCTATGATTCTATAAGCTAGGACCCCACTCATCCTTTCCACCCTGTGAGGACATCCCATCCTATGGGATTTCCCCTTTTTCCTCCAGCTGCAGGTGTGATTACAGCAAAGCTCTCTGTGACAGCAGCTAAAAACCGAGCTCAGCACTAGGAGGGATCCTCTAGCATCTCTGCTTGCCACCTTCCAGCCTCCCTAGGTCCTGCTGGGTACCACACACTGCTGGGAAAAGCAGCAGTAAATGAAAATCCCATCCAGCTCCCCAGCTAAGGTGCTAATTTGTTTCTCTGAGGCCATCTGATACCCAGCAGGGAAGATGGGACCTGCAGAGGTGGAGATTGCCATTGTGCTGGGGACTTTTTCCCCCTCCATGCTACCTCCTGAGGGTGGTTTGCACCCCTTACACCTGCCAGGAAGGCAGAAGCCCTGATGGATGCTGTCAGGTCATGCCAAAGCAACCCAGCACTGATACATCCTGGTCTCTAAATCACCTCTGCTTGATGTGGTTTTGCTCTGTGAGCAGAGAGGAGTCATTTCCCTCAGCCAAGAGTCAGAGAACAGGCTGAGCACCCTAAGATCCTTTCCTATCCCTGGGAAAAGAAGGATGCTGCAGGCTGAACACATCAGCATCCCACATGCAGCAGGTATTACAGCAAGCCCTGGCATGGTTTATGCACCAGGAGATGCTACCCTGCTCCCAACAAGCATCCCTGAACATCTGGGAGCTGCACAAGGGAAAAGGGAGGTAAAGAGCCAAAATGCTAGTTCCCATCCAAGTTTATCCCATGCAGAAACCTAAAATGTGTATTTTTCTTCTTTCCAGGGTGTCATGAGGCTGAGGGATTGGAGACAGAAGGAGTAAAGAGCTTACCTATGCAGATAGCAAATCCAGGCTCAGGAGATGTGGTGAGTGAGATAAGATTCTTCCTGATGGCTGAGTGGGCATGGAAGATGGAGGTTTTGGAACTGAGGACTTGTCCTGAGTCATTTTGAGCCACGATGGAGTCTGAATAGCACAGAGTGCACAGCTTGCATTTGCCTTCTGACAGGAAAACAAGGTTAAAGAGAACAAACCCAGTCAAAGGGCAAGGAGAAAGCAGAGTTCAGAAGTGTAGTAGATACCTTTGGCAGATGCTTTCTTCCCATCTGCCTGCACGTGGGGTGGGGAGGAAAGCTTCTTCTCTTCTTCAGAGAAAGGGTAGACCTTTTCTTTCTCTCTTTGGAATCATTCTTCCAAGGAGAACAAGGACTATGCCCTTGCATGACAGCTCAGAGCCATGCTTCATGGGGCTGGTGAGCAGGACTGAGCTATGCTGATCCTTCCTTCTGGAAGCAAAGCCATGCCAAACCCTGGCCAGTGAAGCAGAGAGTATCCTTGGCTATCCTGGGATGCTCTTTTCGTAGCCCTTCAGAGGGGAAGGCAAAGGAAGAGATGCAGGGATAAGAGGAAGCAGGAAGATGGTGCTTGCCATCCAAGAGTAGTTTTGTCCCTTCTTTTAAGAGCTATATTTCCCAGCTCTCCAGACACATACACAACCTACCAAAGGTAAAAGCATGCACTCTGAGCCAGAAAAATCCTGGCTTACATTTTGGATAGGAATATTTGCTAGGTGGGAGGCAAGGAGGGGTCTGCCCTACAGCATTCACCTTATCCACCTTCCTTCAAGTGCCTTGTTTCTTTATCCTGGTCAGGTAAGCACTGGAAATATCATCTTCCCACACCTATAATTAAACCCTGTGCATGCTCCCAAACACAGCTTCTTTCTCTCCTCTTTACCCAAAACTTCCTGTTTTTGACTTCAAATCAGCCATGCAGATGGAACATTGCTATAGCAACAGAGTTTGTCCTTCTGCTGCCCCAACCCCTACCTGTAGATGAAGAAAAGGGTGGAGGGGGGGGAACCCACAAAGAATTAAAAATAAGCAATTTTAATAATGCCATGAAAAGCAGCAGACAGGGATCTAAAAATCCATTAAGAGCTGGAGAGGTCCTTGGCATGGGAAGTGCTCCAAGTCTCTTGCCTTGCTGTCGCTCCCTCGCTCTCTTCAACCCTCCCTGAAAGGTAACCTTTCCAACAGTGTGGTACTTAAACCTCTGGCATTTACCTTCATTTCACTCTGCCTTTTATTTCTTTCCAGAGGAAGGAGGGCTTTTATGTTAGAAGAGGACAAGTTGGAGGTTTTTTCCCCTTCCCTTTGGTTTGATTCTTTTCCCCTCCTGTGCAGGTGCTTGCTGGTTTTCCTCTCCTTCTGTGGCCACCGCCATCCATGCACATAGCCCAGGATGCTTGCTGCCACCCCCTAAACACCCCAAACTAATCTTTTAGCATCTTAACTGCAGGATACAGGGGAGATTTTTCTGGTTTTGCAAGCAAAGTAACATCTTGTTTTTTCCTCCTCTGGATCTACAAAGGCAGATTTGAAGTGCAAACAGCAAGAAGCTGTTTCCCTCTAAGAGGTGTCAGGCAGGGTGATGAGGTGCTGCAAGAAGTGTCCTCACTGATGATGCTACTAGGGGTCACATCAATACCTTCCCAGTGCTTTTGATCCTTGTTCCTAGATGGTGGAAGAGATGTTAGCAGCCTGGAAATCCTCAGCTACGTGTGGGGAAACCTCGTGTCACTCCCTAAAGAGCAGGGACAAGTGTTCAAAGAGAGAAGGTGAAAGGATGTCAAGTGGGGAAGGGTCACAAAGCAGCCAACAAAAGGGTGTTGAGAGCATCAGAGTCTACCTATTTGCAGGCTTTCCTCCAAAAGAGACAGATGGAAGGGGCAGAGAGATTATTCTCCCCACTCTATTAGCATCATTGCCATCAATGGGCCAAGTTGGAACCCTTCACCCAAAGAAGTAGAACTTAGCTATGCTGATTTGATCACCACAAAATCATTTCTAACACTTGAAACCACTTACTGGACACAGGCAAGCTACCTGTGCCTATTCCCTGGGTGCCAAACATCACCATGAGGCAAAGGGGAGACACAAGCCATGCAACTGCTACATTTGGGATGAGCAGGAGGCCCCAGCTGTCTTTCTGTGGCCTAAGCTCTGGAGGGGAAATGATGGTAGAGGGGGATTAGCTTTCTCTTCAATTTCCATCCTATTTGTCCAGAAAGCCTGGGAGAACACAATAAATGGACAGGATAAGAGAGCCTTCAGGCTAATTCCACTTGAAACCAAAGTCCATTTCCTTTCTAATTAGAGCAGCAAGCTTGTTTTCACAACTGATTCTCTCTCCTGGGCAGTTGTATATGTTCTTTACTGGTTCCATTTTTCCTCTACTATGATTGTAACACAAGGGAAAAAAAGGAGTGAGGCAGAGCAGAGGCAGTCCAGAGGATTCCTCCCTCACCTCTCAAAGTGCTTACACATCTCTGTTGGTAGCAGCACTGGAAGCAGAGTACAGCTCTCAGCAAATCAAGATCTAGCTCCAAAATCCCACATCAAACACCCCTGCACATTCAGCTTAGATCTCCTACCTTTGCATCCCATTGTGCCCAGGCAATGCAGCTTCTCCCAGGAAGATCTGGAGCTCATAGGAACTCCTCCAAGCCTCTTTTAAAGCAAATAACAAGGCTAGGCTGCAGGTGATTGGATTTCAGCCCTGGTGTGGCTCAAACTTCTGCAGGTGGATGTAGTTGTTCCTAAGAGGCAACACAAAGGCATGGATGCAATATCCCTGGTGCCTCTTTGCAACAGCTGGCTCTTCTCTCCACATTCACCTTGATGCAGACAGTCCATCCCATGCACAGAATCACAGAAGGGACCTCTGGAGATCATCTAGTCCAAGCTCCCTGCAAGAGCAGCACAACCCAGAGCAGGTTGCACAGGATGTGTCTAGTTGGGTTTGGAATATCTCCAGAGATGGAGACTCAACTACCTCTCTGGGCAGCCTGGGCCAGTGCTCCACCACTGTCTCCAAGAGCAGCAAGTCCCACCAAGGGTTAAACACCATCATCTCTTGCCTTCAAATTCATCTTTCCCAGAGACATTTCCTGGTTGGTTTGTCTAGGACGTGTCATGCTTCTACTTGGCTTGCTCCTCCAACCAAGTGCCAGCACTTGGCTCCTGCTGGAAAACGATGCTCCAGGGAAGGGGCAACAGGCTAGTGGTGGGAAATGGGCACCAAGGCCCTGACCCTGACACCTCTACCTTAGCATAGAGATGCATCAATCATAAAATCATAGAATGTCAGGGGTTGGAAGGGCCCTAGAAAGATCATCTAGTCCAACCCCCCTGCCAGAGCAGGATCACCTAGACCAGCTCACACAGGAATGTGTCCAGGCAGCTCTGCAATGTCTCCAGAGAAGGAGACTCCACAGCCTCCTGGGCAGCCTGGTCCAGTGCTCTGGCACCTGCACTAGAAAGAAGTTTCTCCTCGTGTTAATACTAAACCTCCTGTGGTCCAACTTGCTCCCATTCCCTCTTGTTCTAACATTGGATGCCATTGAGCAGAGCCTGGCTCTCTCCTCCTGACACTCACCCTTAACATATTTATAAATATTCGTGAAGTCTCCTCTCAGTCTCCTCTTGTCCAGGCTGAAGAGACCCAGCTCTCTCAGCCTGTCCTCCTAGGGCACANTAAAACACTGCTTGTAGCCCTGTGGGTTGCTTTGGAGCTGGAGAGCAGGGCTTGGCAGGAGACCATGGTTCAATGCTGAGGGGCAGCTCCTCTGTCAAGGAGAACCAACACTTCAGAGCATGATGGAGTAGTTCTTCTATAAGCATCTCCCAAACCTGCCAAAAAAGGGCTGGGAAGACACAAAGTTCCTTTTTCTGCCCTGATTCCATACTGGCAGCCTGTTCCTACAGACAAGATATAGTTTCTTTTCCATGACCTCAGCTCCCTTTGCCTCTCCCTTCACCAAAGGCCATGTGTGGGCAGCACAACTGGAGGATATTTATTCAGGAGAAGGGATTTGTGGCTCCATAATCATGTGCCCAGGGATGTGTCACTACTGCTGACATCTCACCTTGCTGGAATGGAGCTTGAAGTATTCCCATTCATCTTCCTCATTGGGATGCAGATGAAGTTCATGAGCTCTCATGCACCCATGCCACGAGAAACACAAAGTCACACAGAGAAAATAGCAATATAAACATCATCATTCCTAACTGATTTTTGTTTCCCTTTCTCCAAAGTCCTAGCCTGGTGCTTAAATTTCCTCTGTGCTCCATAAAAAAAAAAACATCATTAAAGAGTTTTGGTGTGAAAGGAAAGAGGTCACCTCCATGGCACTTCCCTCCTTCCAAATGGGATGTGACAGCTTCCAGTTAATAAGTCCAAGAGGAATACTTCTAAAAGAAGATGGTGTCACAAGGGGTTGGGAATATAGCAGGTGAGCTGGCCCATCTGAGAGCTTAATGGCTCCATGGTATAAAAATATCTGGGCTCTGTCTCACCCAACAGATAATAAATCCATGGTGAGATATGGATTTTCCTCCCTGGCTACCACACTGAGCTCCAGCTCCATCTCTGCATCCTAAGGGGATCCTGTCCCCTGCACAAAAGCATCTCACTTCCCTCCTCTGCTGGGGTTTTGGTGCCTATCTCATGCATGCTTTGAGTGCAGACAGCAGTCACTACAAGCCCAATTCAGGCATCATTGCCCTGCTGCTGGCAGATGCTTCTTCTTCTCAAGCATCTCTGAGGCCAGACTGCTCAAGAGAGACAGGGAACTGCTGGAGAGAGTCCAGCAGAGGCTAGGAAGATGCTGAGGGGTCTGGAACATCTCTTTGAGGAGGAAAGGCTGAGAGGCCTGGGGCTGCTTAGCCTGGAGAAGAGCAGAGCCATGCTGAGCAAGAGCTAAAGGGCAGGGGGCAAGAGGCTGGGGCCAGACTCTGCTCAGTGGTGCCCTGGGACAGGCCAAGGGAAACTGTGCATAAACTGGGATCCAGGAGGTTCCTTCTGAACATGAGGATAAACTTCTTTGCTGTGAGGCTGCAGAGCCCTGGCCCAGGCTGCCCAGAGAAGCTGTGGAGTCTCCTTCTCTGGAGGGATTCCAAACCTACCTGGATGTGATCCTGGGCAAGCTGCTGTGTGTGCTTCTGCTTTAGCATGGAGATTGGACTAGATGATCCCCAGAGGTCCCTTGCAACCCTTGCCATGCTGGGATTCTCTCCTTTCCTCTGGACAAGCTGAAAACACAGAGCAGAGAGATGATGGAGGAGGGCTGGACATGATTATTTTCTTTCTACTTTTGCACTGCTTGCAAGAACTTCACCCACAGCATGAAACCTTCCAGCTGACAAGTGCAATGTAGTTAGCAGAGCTTCTATTATCCCCAATTTATGACTCCACTGGAGAGCTGTGGAGGCTTTAGGGCTGAAGAAAAGGAAACCATTGGTGTAGAGGCATGGCCCCAGCAGAAGCCAACAAACCCAGCCCCAAGGCTCCTGCTGGAGTGATGATTCACAGTTTAGAAACCATTCCCTGCAATGGATTTCAACTCTGTTTCTGGCAAGAGTGCTGCTAGCAGCTCAAAAATCAATCTGGCAAATGTGGAGGTGGGGGGAAAGGTGAAAATTATGAATGTTTTCTCTATAAATGGGGCAGCTTCTCCTTTCCCCTGGTAAATAATGGTGAGCTGAAGGCAAGGAGGTTGCTGAAAGGGATGGAATTCACCCCAAGATGCCTAAACACAAAGGGATGGGAAGAGAGGGAAGAAATGGAAAGTGTTCAATAAAGCTGAGGTGTCACCAAAGAAGATGACAGAGGAGCCTTGAGACACAGGGAAGGGACTCATTCAGTGAGGATGAAGCAGAGCTTGGGGTTAAGGACATGCTACCAGCTCCAGCTGATGGGGGAGATGTCTTTCTCCACCTGCTTAAAGATGGTGGGTACAAAAACCCCTACTGCTGCTTGGCCATCAGCCAGAGGTCTGGTTCCCTGCCTCTGTAGTCCCAGGAGCCTGTGGAGATACAGCAGATGACATTAGGGAGCAGTGAGATGAGAGATGTCCATGGGGACTTTCAAGCCCTTTAGCTACTCCTGGCACCTCCACTCAGCAGAAGAGGTGGATGCTTAGTGTGCTCCATCTCTGCAGGATTAGGTGTTCCAGGGATGCTTCTCCACCCAGGCACTCCTTCCTCTCCCTGCTTGGGCTGTCCTCTCACTGCTCAGCTGCTTGCATGCCTTCTTTCTCCCCCAGTTTCTCACACACACACACACACACATTTTTCTCTCTCTGCTGACAGAGGCACCCAAGGGACAAGAGAAGCTGAGCAGGATTCCCAGCTCCCCTTCACCCTCCTCCCACCATACAGAGAGGTTTCAGCTCAGCAGCAGGGAGAGAAAAATGTTCTTTGTAGGAGGCTGATGACTTAGGACATTTATCTTCCTGAAGAGGACAGGAGAAATCACTTGTGGCTGGTTTCTCCTCAGCTTTCTCAGTGCTGGGGTGCCAGTTTTTCTCCCCACAGGCTGCTGCAGTGATGTGCTGCCAATGCTTCCATGAGGAGCTCTCCCAAAGTTTGCTCCTACCCCTAGCAAGGTACAAACATCACCTTGAAGCCTGCTGAAGGATCCAGGATGCTGGTGTCCCACCAAAAGAGTTTCCCTTCCATGAAGAACCAGACCAATCTATCCATCTGCCCTTTCCCATGGGATAGCAGGGGGTTGGGAAGACTGATGTGGGTAGCACAGCATCCAATGCTCCCTGGAGGGAGAGAAGAGCAAAGGGAGACTCACAGAGAAAACCTTGCAAGGAAATGTGACCCTTGAAGGAGTTTTTGACCTCTGTATCTATCTGCAGACCTCACCATCCTGCTCTTTGGAAGCAGCTTTGGGAGGAAGGGTTTGTGGAGGCTGATGGAAAGAGGGAGAGAAAGCAGAGAGGAGAATCTGGTGGGTGTTACTAGGCAGAGAAATCACATCAGCTTGTGATTCCCTGGAGAGGAAAACACTTGGAGGTCAGAGCAGCCTTTGTGGGAAGTGCAGATGTGCTCTCCAGCTGAAGCAGAAAGGTCATTCCTATGTCCTTACAGGCAGCACTAGTGGAAATGTATCTGCTTTTGTGTGCCACTGGTGTTTTGTTGCTATCACCTCCCACCTGCCACCACTGAAGAGTTCAACACCAGTGGCCCTCTCCAAAAATTTGTCCCAATTTTCCCTCCCCCAGCTCTGAAAACAATGAAGATTGCAAACAATCCAACTAGCTGACCTTCCCCTGACTGCTTTCACTCTGCCAGCCTTCCCATCAGCAGCTGGACCAAGAGCCACCAGAGGCATTGAGCAAGTACTGAGTCACTCCTGAGCCAGCACAGAGAGGGGAAAAAAAGGATAACAGCAAAAATAAAGTTCTCTAAAAGAAAGCCTAAGTGCCAGAAAATATAGGAAGAGAAGGCCTAAAAGCAGAGGTATTAAATGCAATAAAATCTGGCTTTAGAAAGAGGTAATTCCAAGTTACCTTACATGAGTTTTAAATATGATTAAAGGTAATATCCTCCTTGAAAGAGCTGTTCCATTTAGGGATTGTTATTCTTCTTCTTTTCCCTTGATTTGAGGTATTAATGCAGTGCCTAAAAGGGCTATTCACAATTCCTATTGTGCTTGGGGGGCTATTAGCACAGAAGAAAAGGTGGAAGAGAAAAAGCCACCAGAGACATGCTGCTAAGTCAGGCTCTAGATGACCCACAGCATCCTTAGCACACACACAGCAATCCCAACTCCAGCAGGAGCTAAGGGACCTGCTACATGGCTTTTGCATGCTCTGCATTGCTGAAGGAGATAAGTTACAGAGCTGTGGATTGGATGGGTGGACTGTTCAGTGGATAAGGAACTGGCTGGCTGGTCACATCCAGAGGGTAGTGGTCAATGGCTCCAAGTGCAGCTGGAGATCAGTGACAAGTGGCGTCCCTCAGGGCTCCCTACTGGGGCCTGCACTGTTTAATATTTTTATAAATGATACAGACAGCAGCACTGAGTGCACCAGCAGCAAGTGTGCAGATGACACCAAGCTCTGGGGTGCTGGTGATAAGTTGGAGGGGTGAGATGTCATCCAGAAGGACCTGGACAAGCTGGAGAGGTGGGCCCAGGGGAACCTCAGGAGCTTCAACAAGACCAAGTGCAGGGTCCTGCACCTGGGTCGGAACAATCCCCACTATCAATCCAGACTGGGGGATGAGATGATGGAGAGCAGCCCTGCAGAAAAGGNGCTTGCCAGGGCTCTGGGCAAGCTGATCTAGTTGGGGATGTCCCTGGCCACTGCAGGGGGGTTGGACTAGATGACCTCCAGAGGTCCCTTCCAACCCAAACCATTCTAGGATTCCATGATAAGGAACAGCACAAGGATGTGAAGATGAGAAGGTTAGGACTAGTCCCATCAGCCCTGGAAGAGGCTGCGCAGGGCAGTGCTGGAATCCCCATCCCTGGAGGGATTGGAAGGATGTGGAGATGTGGTGCTGAGGGACATGGGTTAGTGGTGATTTGGGAGTGCTGGTTGGACTGGATGATCTTAAAGGTCTCTTCTAACCAAAACAACTCTCTGGTTCTGTTGTAAGAAACTCCCCTAGAAATAAGAGAGCTCTCCTAAATAGATGGTGAGCAGCCCACATTGAGTTTTGGTGGTGGGAGGTGCTCGGGTTTATGTTGAGATTCTCTATTTAATTCAACAAAACAACCAACCACCACCAAAAAAAGGTAGTATCAGGGTAGCAGTTCCCTCCCCATTGCCTCAATGCAGGGCTCTGCTATTTCTCCTTGGCATCATTTGCCCTGAGGGTGGGGTCAGAGGAGCAGCTCCCTGCCTGCAGATTGGGAGCTGGGATTGTTCCCTGATAGCTTCCTAATGCAAAAAGGTTGCTGTGTGGGACTGGTAGACCTTAACGTCTTCTTTAGCCACTGGAGATGCTAGAGTCCCATCAGTCACAGGCCAAGAAGGGATGATATCTGCAGACAGTGATCAGATCTGCTCTCCTCACTCTCACTTCTCATTCTGTCTAGGAGCAGGAAGCACTATTTATTATCCTTGTTTTGTTTTTTTTTTCTTTTTGCTTCTTCTAAACACAATCAACCATTTCTTGGCATTTCATCAAAGATAAATAGCCTGATCCTGCTTCCATCAACATGGCAGGAAAAATTCCCTCTTGGCTGCTTCTGGGGCAGGATGAAAGCTCCCAGAATATCATCACAGGGTGATGGTTTTCAACTGCTCCCATCTATTTTTTTTCCTCTCTTTCTCTGTCAGGAGACCAAGCTTCAAGTAGAAACTCTTTTCTTGGGTTAACCTTCCCTCCCATCCTCCAGAGGAGCATCCTGGGCAAGCTGCTCTAGGTTCTCCTGCTCTTGCAGGGGGGGTTGGACTGGGTGATCTCCAGAGGTCCCTTCCAACCCCTAACCTGTCATTCTCTCTTCTGGGTCCCATCTCCAGTAGCCTTCTCAGTTGCCTATGCCCCTGAGACCTCCTCATCTCTCCATCACCTCACCACTTCTTCCCCCAGCTGGCTTCTTCCTCTTGACATTTCCAAGCCCTCTGGAGAGCAAGACCTTGTATTTTTTGCCCTTGGACCATAAAGCTTTAAGCAAATTCCTAGTGACATATTATCAATAGTCAGAGCTATTCAAAATGTCCCCAAACTCCTGAGAAATCCAACCATGCACCAAGCAAAAAAAGAGGTCAATTCTGAGTCATTTCAGTCCCTCTTCCTCTAGGATTTTAAGAAAGAGAAGCACACAAAGGCCAATAATTGGCTTTTGTAGAAGCTTTTGCCCTGATAGCGAGCAAAGATCTAGGCTGGCATAGCTGGAGAAGGGAGGCACCAAGCCTTGTGGTCAACAGCAGGTTGGTTTAGGGAGAGATAAAGCCCAAGAGCCTTCTACTCAGCAGGAATAGAGGAACAACTCATTAGAAATATGCTCTGCTAGCCTCAGGGATACCTAAAATGCTGCTGCAGCATGCAAGTGGAAAGCTCAGGTCCTCCCTTCCATCACCTACCACCTTGCTCTAGCACCCGAGGGGTCTTGCTTGGCCAAGGAACGGTGAAGAGCTCTCTGCTGCTGTCATTTAGCAATAATTAAGTAGCCTAATGGTATCTTGTGTAGCAGGTAATGCTTGCCTGATGATGATGAGCAGGGGAGGGGGAGAAGGAGAAGGCAAGGCAAAGGCAGAGCTGTTTAATGGCCCCATTAGAGGGCATTAGCTGCTAATGACAGGACACTGTTGGCATGTTAACGAGAGGCAGCCTGAGCTCTAGGCTTGGGGCTTGTGCCTCTCCATCTGTCATGCCAGCTCAGAGCAGCTGCAGTTCTTCTCCAGTCTCTCTGGGTCTCTCTCTCAAGCCTTGCTGGGGGCTAGAGAAGGTTTGAGGGAGAAGGTGGCAAGGAGAGCATCCTCCAGGGGGGATTAGATGCTTCAACTCCAAGACTATCCTACCATAAAGTCACAGAATCAGAGGTTTCTTCCAACTATCTACCTGTCACTACCAGACCACGAAGCCATGTCTCTAAGTAGAACATCTAGGTGTTTCCTAAACCCCACTTCCCATTCCATCTGGTCCAGGAACATCAGCTTCTCTCCTCAGTGAAGCAGATAACTCTTCAAAACCAAGGAATAAAAGACAAGCCAAAGCACAGCTTTACAAACAACACCCACTTGGTTGGGGAGGATGACATGGAGACAGGAGCAAAGTGAAGATGGATGAGGTGGTAAAAGCAACCCAAACTGAATTTCTCCTGGATCTAGCATTCCTGCTTCTTGACAAGAGGAAATCCCCCACTCCCCACCAGCAGCTCTGCACCTAGACACAGGCTAAGGTTGATTCAAGCCCAGCCAAGCACACCACAAAGCTCAATGCTACCTGAAGAAGAGCCTAGCTTGGTCCCCAGGGTCAAGCTCTGCTTGCTGGGGAATGGCAGGAATGGGGTGGATGGATAGATAATTAGGGGTAGATGGATAACCCAGGCTGGAACCCCCTCCTTCCACAGCTTCAGCTCCTCACTAAGTGATGCAGAACAGAGTTATCCCTCCTGGGGACCACAGAGGGACCTCACCCAGGCTTGGATGATGGATAGAACCTGTTCAAGGATGTGTTTTATTTCCTTTCCTTCACTCTCCTCCCTTCCATATCCCCATCCCCCCCCCCTTCTTTTCCCCATTGGGTCTTTTCAGTCTGTAATTACAGCTGAAGTGGACAATCTGTCTTCTTATTTTTAGGCTGGATACAGTGCCAAGGGCCACCAGGCTGCTGGAATGAGGCATCTGGGAGGCAGCAGGGATGGGAAGGGCTACCCATCTCCCTGCACAAGGCAGAGATACCTCTCTGGGATAGATGGGAGGATAGATTTAGGGATGGATGCTCAGATCTGAGCATCCTTTCACCCATATCCTGTAGCTTTTGGAGCTCTGGCTGTGCTGGGACAGCATCTACAAGCAGGTTTGGCAGGAGAGGCAGAAGTTTTGGGGATACAGAACTGTCAAACCAGCATGATCTGTCTTGTTTCATCATCCTTGGAGGGACTTAAAAGCCATGGAGCTGTGATGCTGAGGGACATGGTGACCTGGCAGTGCTGGGTTAACAGCTAGATTCAGCCTGAAAAGTCTTTTCCAACTCCAATGACTCAGGATGCTGCTGAGACAGAGCAGCAGCACATCTGCCATGGAACCCTGCAGACTTTCCTCCTTCCCTTCAGGTTAGTCATCTCCTCCCCTCCTAGGCTCTTCAGTATGGGTTTTTTCCCCCCTTGCTCCATCATTTCTGCTTTACCTGAGCAGTTCTGCATCTCAATTGTTGGGTCAAGGTGGGAGATGAAGGATGCAGGGAAGGTGCCAGGAGGGTACAGAGAGCACTTCAGCATCTCTACATTCTGGGGGTGCTTTGCTAGCCAAGCCTGGCTGCAATAGCCCTGCATGTGTGTGAAGATAGAGTCTTGATTCCTGGGAGGCAGTGAGAAGTGAGGAAAAGGAGGAAGAAAACAGAGTGACTTATGATTTAAGGGAAGAAAATCCAAGTCTCTCTCCTCTCTTTCCCTCCTGGTGAGTTTTATCCTGTTCCAGCTCTGAGATGTACCAACTCACAGAATCATTAAGGTTGGAAGAGACATCTAAGATCATTAAGTCCAACCAAACTAAATCTACAGCTGCTGGGTTGTTTTCAGGAAGATTTGAAGGGGACAGGGAGAGAAGCATCTTGCTCCTCCAGCTCTGCCCTCTCTAGATGGCTGTCAGCCAAGAGATGCAAGACAGACACCTCCCTTCACTCATGCTCAGTTGAAAGGACCACTAAAGATCATCTAGTCCAAGCCCCCTGCAGTCAGCAACTACATCAGGTAGCTCACATCCCCAAGGAACCTCACCTGGAATGCTTCCAGGGATGGAACCACTGGTCCCTCCAAGTCCTTCTCCACCAGCTTGCTCTCCATCCCTTCATCCCACAGACTGGGATGCCCCAAACTGCACCCCAGACACCAGAACAAAGCTGCTGGGAGCAGAGCATCAAGTCTGAGCAACCCAAAGCCCTGTCTGCTCCTTTTTGCTCTGCAGAAGTTGAAAGAATCCATCCCTGCAGCAAAGAACATGATGCTGTAACTCAGCAGGAAAGCTCTACTACATCAGGAGAGCAAGCCAAAGTCACTTTTTCTCCAGCCCCCAGGAGTTGAAATGGGCACAACATCTTTTACACATCACATTTCAGACCTGAAGTGACCTCCTGGCTTGTTGGGTTTTTTTTTTCCACCTTTCCAGATGGTTTCATTAGCATCAAGCCCCAGAAGAGAAGCAAAGCAGGAATGAGCCTTACCATTAAGGGATGAAGCAAAGAACTTGTGAAGTCCTAGTTGGGCTCTTCCATCCAGCAAACACTCCTCAGGAAAAGATCTTGTTGCCTGCAGGGAGACAGTTTGAAAGGAGAACTCTTTGGAACCAACTCAATAAAACCTGGCATGCTTTTCCCCTTTTAAAGCTGCTGTTTTGCATTAAGTTGGCATTTATTTGGGTTCATTGCTTGAGACTAGGAGTTGACTAGGAAGATGTTCAAGGTGAGATGCTGAGCACAGTGGTCACCTGGAGCAAGGGAGAGGTAGCAGCTTACAGCCTGACCCATCTCAGACAGGTTAACAAACCTCTGAGGGGATTTTGGCTCTGCTCCAGCATGGAATGAAGCTTTCAACTTGATGGCAGAAGCTGAAAAAAAAAAAAAGCCTGTTTGGGAGCTTTTTGCCTGGCTTTAATTGCCTTGCTAGTCAATGCCTCTCATTGGGTTGGCCCACAGAACACCAGCATGTCAGGCTCCTCAGTGGTTTTTTTCCCCCTTTATTTTCATTTCTAAGGGACAGATTGCCTATGCACTAGGCCTTTCCAGTTCTGCCTAGGAGGGCATCAAAGTGTTTTAATTAACAGGCATGATATCTGCTCCTACCTGGTGTGCAATAGCAACAAGAGCAAGGTTATTAGGAGAAGTAATATCAGTCTAATCCAATGTGATCTGCTCTGTGTCATTATTAGGCCTAGCTAACCACAGCTATTGATTTTATTACTAATATCACTGCAGCACAGAGTTTTGCATCATTCCTCACACAGCTTTGCATTGCTCCTCACACTCTTCATTCATTTGGCTTCAGAGCAGCTCAATGTTCTCCCACCACCACTCCAAATCCATGGGCATATTTGCTTTCTTGGGGTTTTTCACCTCCTTTCCTTTCATCTTTACACCTCTTCCTCACTCCATCTTTTCTTTCTACCCATTGCCCTCTCTCCTAAACCAACCTCAGGCAAGATCAAAGCCACCACATCCATTTCCCTTCACTTTGAAATCAACCCAAGAAGCTTCCAGCAGTTCTGAGTCAGCAATGCAAGAGAGAGTTGCTGGTCACTGAGAGGAATGCCCAGGGATTTGGGAAAGGATAAATCACCTTCCAAGAGAGCTGGAGAAAGGCAACAGGAGGAGAACCTCTTGTCTCTTTGTCATTCAGTCCATTTTTGTCCCAGGTTCAAGCAAAGAGCATAACACAGGAATTTTCTTGCATCTCCCCATGGGAAGAAACTGAATGAGCTCAGTGCTTGGCTTGGGCTCCTGATGTTCCCATGGAATTCAATCTCACTCTGGGTTAACTGCAGATCCTTTGCAAAGCTGTCCATCACCTCTCCTACATCTCAGCCTCTTCCTTCTTCACTCAAGTAAATAACAGCTCAGGGGGAAAAAAGCCCAGATAATTGGTACATTGCCTGCAAAGCACATCTCCACACACTGTGGGGCTAAATGGAGCTCAAAGGGTGCTCCACCTCTTCACAAAAGGGTCAGGGCTTGGACACCTTGTTTCTTTTCCTCCAAACATCACCAAAATCCAAACATCCTGGCTCCTTCAGACATGGTAGCATCCATGTCTGGAGGAAGAGGACATGTCTCTAACCCTCAGTACTAGCCTCAACCTGCTTTTAGCTTTCCTTCTATTCACCCCACATCCATGCAGGATGAAGGATTTTGACCCTGAACTACAGAAATGTGGGGTCCTCAGCCATCTCCTCGTTCATATTTAAGCAGGGAATTACCATTGTCCTAAATTCAGTGCAGGCAGCATCTTGAGGACCAAAACTGAGCTTATTTTGCTGATTTGGTCCTGGCTTTCATGAGCATCTCCCTCTCTCCCAGGAGATAAATAGCAATGCTAAGAGCCACATACACTTAGAAACAAGGATAAAAGGAGCATCCTTTGAGCCATCAATACAAAGCATCTCACTCCTGGCTCCCTGCCTCAAAGCACCAAGAACCAACCACCAAAATGCACCAAAAAACACTAGCTTAGGATTTGTGTGTACCCAGCATCTTGACAAACAGCCTTGTGAAGGCATTGCCAGAGCTACTAACACTTCCCTTCTCTCTCCCTCTGGCTGATTCTGGCACACAGAAGGAGCTTTTCAACCTAATAAACACTTTAATTTTGATCTTGGCTGAAAGGACTTCACTCAATGGAGGTGATGTTTTTGCTAGAGGTAATGAGTGAAGAGCAAAGAGATGGTTAGGATTCAATAGGCTGCTCAGGAATGCCTTATAAAGTCAAGAAGGAGAGACAAATTCTGACATTAGAGGTTTGCCTGAGCCTGGTTTGTATTTGTCAAGAGTATTTCTGGGGTGAGAATCAGGCAATAAAGCTACAAAGATCATTATATTTTTTCCTCTTGGGTCTGGTAGCTTCTGCTCCCAGGTGGAACAGCAATGAGATGGTCTTCCTTAGGGGTTACATCCTCCTCCATGGGAGAACACTGAAAAGGAAGGGGAGAAAAGAGGGCATAAAAGAGCTTTTCCAACCTCTCTCTTCAGGTTGGCTTGAAGTGGATGGAGTTTGGAGCAGTTGCAAGGTCATCAGAGCTGGTTCCTACCTGAAAGGAGGTTGGAGGGAGATGGGGGAAGGTCTCTTCTCCCAGGTTAACAATGAGAGGACAAGTGGAAATGACCTCAAGTTGCACCAGGGGAGGTTTAGATTGGATATAAGGAGGAATTTCTTCCCTGGAAGGGTTGTTAGGCATTGGCTCAGGCTACCCAGGGAGGTGCTGGAGTCACCATCCCTGGAGGGGTTGAAGAAACATCTAGATATACTACTTAGGGACATGGTTTAGTGGCATGGGGGTGATAGGTAAGTGGTTGGACTTGATGAGCTTAAAGGTCTCTTCTAACCTTCATAATTCTGTGATCCTTTCCTACTTAGGATGCAACACCCATTAACTAAGAGATGACAAGTTAATCCAGGAGGAAAAAAAAGACTGAGGAAGAGATTTTCCTCTTTTCTCTCATTGCTCCTGGGTTGTTTTGCTGCTGGCAGGCAGGATGCCCTGAGCTGATGTACACCAGAAAACCTGGACATACAACAAAACAGCTGTCAGAACCTCTCTAGGTAACAGGGCAAGCTCAACCACAGCACTTTGATCAAGTCACCTTTGCAGATGACACCAAGCTCTGGGGTANAAAAGAGAAGACTTTGAGGGGACCTACTAGTGACCTTCCAGTACCTAAAGGGAACTTCCAAGAAGGCTGCAGAGGGCCTGTTTGCAAAGGCCTGCAGTGAAAGGACAAGGGGCAATGGTTTGAAATTGGACAAGAGTAGATTTAAACTGGATATTAGAAAGAAGTTCCTCACCACAAGGGTGGTGGAACACTGGCACAGGTTGCCCAGGGAGGTGGTTGAGGCCCCATCCCTGGAGGCATTCAAGGTGAGGCTTGCCAGGGCTCTGGGCAAGCTGATCTACTTGGGGATGTCCCTGCCCACTGCAGGGGGGGGTGGACTAGATGACCTCTAGAGGTCCCTTCCAACCCAAACCATTCTATGATTCATCTATGACAAGGAGAGGGCTTCGAACCACACCTGTGCTGCCATGGGGACATCGAGTCCCTGGCTCAGCTAGCACAGAGCAGCTCCCTCCTCCTAATACCACTTCTCTTTCCAGCCTCAGGCAAAGCAGCTGGGGACATGTTTCTCAGTGAGCTGCAGAGAAGAACAATGCTGTCTTGTCTCCTCACCCCAAGGTAGGCTGTTGGCAAAGCAAAGTCCTGTTTTCACTCCAACCTTACACTGAATCACCCAGCTTTGTATTTGCCTGTCAATATCCCAGCTGGATTTCTGTTTCTCTCTCTTTAATTTGAGCTGAGTCCTGCAGGACCTCTTTTGTTAGCTGGATACCTCATGCACATTGTTATTATTTCTTTCATCCCAATCAATAAAGACTTAGGAGGAACAACAACCACTACCACCACCACCAATAATAATAATAACAATAACAGCACATCTCTCTCTTTGTGCCTTTGTGTTGCTGCTTGCTGAACAACTCAGGAAAGCAGCAAAGAGGCCAAACAGATCAGAAAAATATAGTGCTTTCCAATTTGGACCTGGTCTACTCCTCTGTTCCCTTCACAAGAAGTTTCCAGTCACTTCCAACTGAGGCACCATCCCAAGCCATATACACAAAACCACCCTCTCAGATACTTCACATCTACTAGCTTCCCAGCATCTAGGTTAAAGAAAACATAGAACTTTCTAATCCTATTGTTTTAAAGGTTAATGTATTCCCAGTCACAACTCTGAGCAGATATTTCAGTCCAGGAACAATCAGCTAGTGGCAGGAAAGTATTGAGTAGGTGACCTAGGGCCTCTCCAGCTCTAATTTTTAGGCCTGTATGACTCCTTTGCTTTTTTGCCATGTCTTTCCTTCATCCCAAGTAATATAAATCCAAGGCTAAACACAGCTGAAGTTGTCTCCACAGCATCAGCACATACTTCCCAGGCATTCCCACATGCAGCTTTCTCAACCCAGAAAGCCACTCCAAGCTCAACAAGAGAAGGAAATTCAAACACCAAGAAAGACAGGCTGCTTCCCTTGAATATAGTACCAGGAATGAAAAGAACTCCCCAAAATCTTATCATAGAATCCTAGAATGGTTTGGGTTGGAAGGGACCTCTGGAGCTCATCTAGTCCAACCCCCCTGCAGTGGGCAGGGACATCCCAAACTAGATCAGGTTGCCCAGAGCCCTGGCAAGCCTCACCTTGAATGCCTCTGCTACAAAAAGAAAAGGTGCAGAAAGCTTTTTAGCACTGGAAAGAGAAGAAAACAAAAAGGGGCTTGGGGTTTAGGAAACACTAGCCTTAAATACAGCAGACCTGGAGCTCTTCCTGCAGAAACCCAGCAAAGAGGAGCTTCCAGCAGCTCTTCACCAAGCTAATGCTGCTCAACTCTTCCCTTTTTATCCCTTAGCAGCTGGGATCACTCAATGAAATGATTTTAACTGGGAATATATCTCCCACTTGTTAACCCATCCCAGCTTGTCTCCGTGTAGCAGAGTAGGCTGGAGACAAGCCTAACCCCACCAGCAATCACTTGGAGCCCTTCAGAGCCTGCCAGGGTTTATAGCAGAGGTGAATTTCTCTTAACTCACACACCCAGGATGAATCCTTCCCCTCCTGAGGAGCATAGGGAAGGTGCAAGGGGTACTGGACCATAGCTGGTGAATTTGATCCAAGAAAAAGCCTCAAGCATCCTTGGAGAGAGCCTGAAACACTCTAAGGAGCTTCACATGAGATCACCTTGACCTCAGCACAACTCAGAGCTGCTGTGAGCATCCAGCCCAGGCACAACTGCATCAGGCTGCAATTGGTGTAGCCTCCTGGCCTTTAAAATTCCAGGTCAGCATGATCCAGGGATTAAACTCACCTCTGTGCCACCCCAACACCAAGATATCACCAAGCTCCTTTGAACGTGTTCCATGCTTGGCCCTGAGCTAAGGCTGAGTTACAAAGGGGAAGGCACAAGCAGCCAATACAACAAAGCCAGGGCAAATTAAAGAGAAGAAAAACACAGCTAGGGTGACTCAGATGAAATGTAGGCCATCAAAACACTGTCCTGCTGTTTCCTTTTGGGTTGGTGACTCTGAAAGATCAGAAAAGTCTGCTGGTGGGAAATAGGAGAGGGAAGGATGGAGGTTGGGTCACTGTGTGGCTTTAATATTGCTTCCTGGCATGTGCTTTCCTCTCAGAGAAGGAAACACAGACACCAGCAGAAGAAGAACTAATCAATATCTATTTATTATTATTATTATTCATTATTTTATTCAAGTTACTGTGCAAAAAAAAAAACACCTTTTCATCCCAATGCAACTCTCTGTGGGAATGAAATGATCCTGATGTTTTCTCCTGTTGTTTCTTGTTGGTGTTGAGGAGCTGACATGCACAAAATAAGGTTTGTTTGGGGTTTTTTGTTTGGAAGATATTTTGATTTTGGTTTGCTGGATTAAGGCAACCAACATGGAGGGAGGAAATAATACCTAGTTATTCAACTAGAGATAATCAGAGGGGGGAAAAAAATCCCACCTCTGGTAGAGTGTTGGCCAAGAAGTTTTGCTGTTAAGGGTCTGACACCTCTCTGTACTCAGGAGAGGACCAAAGTGGACAATATCTTCTCTCCCATCACCCACAGATTAAGGGATTACCATTAATTAATAGAGCAGCTCTGCCAGAGCCCTGCCTGCTTTGCCTCTGATACATTATCTTGCCATCAGAAAGAAACCAGGATGAAGCTCAATTTCCCTGAGCTGCAAAGAGCAGGTATGAGCAAGGTGGGTATGGAAACAGGAGATGGAAATGCTGGTAATGGAAGGATTTTTTTCCCTCACTTCCTAAGGAGATAAAGCCCATGAGATACCACTCTGTGGTCATACATCAGCAGCTGCCTGACCCCTGCTGCCTCAGCCCTCTTTAGCCCCAGGGTATGCCAGGATGTGCCCAGCTCAAGTTGTCTGCTTCCCTGCCCTTGGCATGAGGAGATCATCCATGATCCCAGCCCATCTAGGGAAGAAAAGATCAGTTGATCATTTGTTTATCAGACAGCCTGGCCAAGCAGTGGCAGGAGGGGAAGATGAAGGTGTCAGACAGAGCAGGAGCCCAGCTGATGTTGTGTTCTCACTCTGTGTTAATTAAAAAGGAACTCTTTCCTGAGAACAACCTGGCCAAGTTTACTTTGAAATCATACCACCAGCAGCAGAAACCAAAACTCTGATGCCCTGCAGACCTTCACTGTCTTCAAACCCAAGCACCTTCTCCCAGCAATAGGTCTGTCTATAGAGAGGAGACCATCCCTAGAGCATCCTGACCTACAGGTGCCAGGAGGCAAGAAGGATTTTGATACCACCCTAGCATGAGAAGTTCCCTGGGATGCTCCCTCTCCAGAGTTAGTTTGTCCTTTCTTCATGGACAGAGGTATTTCAATCAGAAGACCTTCTCACCTAGAGCAGGTCAACTGGATTCAGGAGCTGGATTCTGGAACTGGATTCAGATAAGGGACCAAAGGCAGAAAGGACACAACCCTCCTCAGACAGAAAGCAGAACAGAGCTGGCAGATCTTTAAGGACACTTTCCACAGAGCACAAGAGCTCTCAATCCCCAGGTGTAAGAAATCTGGCAAGAAAGGGAAGAGACCTGCATGGCTGCATCAAGACCTGGTGGTCAAACTGAAAAGCAAGAAGGAGCTACACAGGCAGTGGAAGCAGGGACAAGGATCTTGGGAGGAGTATAGGGATGCTGCCTGATGGTGTAGAGATGAAGTCAGGAAGGCTAAAGCACAGCTAGAACTCAACTTAGCAAAGGATGCAAAGAATAACAAAAAGGGATTCTACAGGTTCCAACCCCAAGGAACCAACCAAACCCCAAGAAACCAACTCAACCTCTCCAACCCCAAGGAACCAACTCAACCTCCCCAACCCCAAGTCTTTCAGCATAAATGAACTCTAATTTGAGCTGAACCTTAACCACTGCTTAGAAGTGGTGGTTCCCAGTCCTTGGTGTGTTAAGGTAGCTCTGCTTCCATCTCCACCTGCAAGATGACCAGCATGGATGGAAAGATATTTGCCTACATAAAGTGATTCCAGGCAGGAGCCTGAGGGATTTGTTTGGGAACAATGTCATAATGAGCCCAAGGATAATCTGCTGCCCAGAGACAAGTCTTTTTGTCCTCAGGAGAGGTGGCAGCCACAAATTAGATAGTCACATCCTGTTATTTCCAGTGAGTTAACTCCCAACTCCACACCTCCATCCTACCAAGGAGGTGGACAGCACAGATTGAAGTGTGCCCCAGCAGATGTGCCCCAAATCCTTTGATTTGGGTAAGGAAAGGAGCCTGGGGGAGAGGAAAAGGATTTTAATTTTCCAAAGTGATGGAAACTCATTATTCTGATAAGGGCCTGGGAGGAGGGGAGGGCTGGAGCTTCAGAGATGGACATTCCCTAGAGAAATTAACACCATGTTCAAGCTAATCTTCTTATAAACATTGTTGTGGGGTTGGGTTTTATTTTATCTGACATGTGTCAAGAAGGTCTACTAAGCCTATTGCATCTCCTGGGAGGTTGGAGCTTTGTCTTTTTCCTACCCCCTTCCATCTGAATGCTGTTTGTCTCCTATTTGGGCTCTTCTGGACATTTCTCCATCACCATAGACAAAGCAAATTTTGTTTTTTACAATTAATATTGCAAAAATATACATATATATATCTCAGTGGATTTGGAGGTTCAGGTGGAGATAAACAGGCAAGTTCTAGCTAGATAGACAAGATTTATGCCTCAGAGATGGGCTACAAACTTGCTGAAGCATCTCTTCTTGCTGAGTTAATCTCTTTTTCTTTCGAACAACCCCTCAGAATAAATAGGTAAAGAGTGAAGTGGACATCTTTCATAGAATCAGAAGACTGGTTTGGTTGGAAGAGACCTTTCAGAGCATCAAGTCCAACTGTAAAGCCAGCATTGCCACCACTAAACCACATCCCTCAGCACCACAGCTACACATCTTTTCAATCCCTCCAGGGATGGGGACTCCACCACTTCCCTGAGCAGCCTTTTCCAGGCCTTGAACTCCCTTTTGAAGAAGACATTTTCCCTAATACCCAACCTAAACCTTTCCTGGTGCAACTTGAGGCCATTTCCTCTTGTGAAGTGACATCTTCTGCTGAGATCTCTTTCTCCCCTCTCCAACTGAACACTTGTAGGAAGCAAATTAAAAGGATGAGGAAAGAAAAAAAGCCAAAACCAACCCAAATAAACAAATCTGGGCAGCAAAAAGATATTTTCTGGAGAAAGCATCAAATTCTCACAATGCAGTGGAAGATTAGAGGCACCCGAGAGTCAGGAATATTCACACACACTCACACCCCAATACGTACACCCTATCAACACCACCTAGCGGACAGCGCCTAGCCGACACCGCCTAGCGGATGCCGCCTACCGACGACGCCTATTGGATGCCGGCTACTGACGCCGCCTACTGACGCCACCTAATGACACCACCTATCGACGCCGCCTAGCGGACACCGCCTATCACCGCCACCTAGCGCCGCCGCCTAGCGGACGCTGCCTATCGCTGCCGCCTATCGACGCCGCCTAGCGGATGCCGCCTATCGACGCCACCTAGCAGATGCCACCTACCGACGACGCCTATTGGACGCCGGCTACTGACGCCGCCTACTGACGCCACCTAATTACACCACCTATCGACGCCGCCTAGCGGACGCTGCCTATCACCGCCACCTAGCGACGCCGCCTATCGACACCGCCTAGCAGATGCCGCCTAATCACAGAATCACTAGGGCTGGAANCTCAACCGCCTAGCGGATGCCGCCTAACGACGCCACCTAGCGGACGCCGCCTATCGCCGCCGCCTATCCGACGCCACCTAGCGGACGCCGCCTATTGACGCCACCTATCGACGCCGCCTAGCAGACACCGCCTAGCAATGCCGCCTAGCGGAAGCTGCCGTCTAGCGACGCCACCTAGCACACGCTGCCTAGCGACGCTGCCTAAAGCACGCTACCTAGCGACGCCGCCTAGTGCACGCCGCCTAGAGCACTCTACCTAGTGATGCTGCCTAGCGACGCCGCCTAGCGCTCGCCACCTAGAGCACGCCGCCTAGCGCACTCCACCTAGCTACGCGGCCTACTGACGCCGCCTAGCAACGCCGCCTAGCGGACGCCGCCTAG
>VWZO01012822.1:7910-21356 GCA_013396975.1 Bucco capensis
GGCTGTTGCAGTGTAGCACAGATGAACACTTCCATTGTGCCGTAGCTGTTGCAGTGTGCCACAGTGGAACAAGCCCTGGGTGGCCAGCAGGATGTCCAGGAGCCAGCAATGTGCCTTTGTGGCCAAGGCCAATGGCATCCTGGAGTACATCAAGAAGAATGTGGCCAGCAGGTCAAGGGAGGTTCTCCTTCCCCTCTCCTGTGCCCTGGTGAGCTCATATCTGGACTACTGTGTTCAGTTCTGGGCTCTCACATTTAAGAGAGATAGGGAACTTCTGGAGAGGTCCAGAGAAGGGCTGCTAAAATGCTGAGGGGACTTGAACACCTCTTTTGGGGAGAGGCTGAGACAGCTGGGGCTGGTTAGGCTGGAGCAGAGCAGACTGAGAGGAGATCTGAGCAATGCTTAGCAATCCTTACAGGATGGGTATCAGGAGGCTGGGGCTAGACTGTGTGCTGTGGTGCCCAGGGCAGGACTAGGGGCAATGGGCACAAACTAGCACCCAGCAAGTTCCAGCTGAACAGGAGGAGAAACTTTTTTCCTTTGAGGGTGGTGTAGCACTGGCCCAGGCTGCCCATGGAGATGTTGGAGTCTCCATCTCTGGAGATATTCCAGACCTAACTGGACAGATCCTGTGCAATCTGCTCTGGGTGATCCTGCTCTGGCAGGAGGTTGGACTAGATGATCTCCAGAGGTCCCTGCCAACCCCTAACATTCTGTGATTCTGTGAGGAAGGATTGCACAGCCCTCAAATAGATATAATAGATATAATCTCTCTGATCTAATTAAAATATTACTTGAGAATGAGTTGACTTATGTTTTAATTTTTCTAGGACATTTTTTTCAACTATACCTCCAATTAATCTATAATGATTTTGTAATTACCTGGATATCTGCAAGTCTGAGGGCTAAGCTTGGCTTATCTACCTGCTTAGCANGAGCTGAGCAATGCTTAGCAATCCTTGAAGGATGGGGGTCAGGAGGCTGGGGCCAGGCTTTATTTTGTGGTGCCCAGGGACAGCACTAGAGGCAATAAGCACAAACTAGCACCCAGCAAGTTCCAGCTGAACAGGAGGAGGAACTTTTTTCCTTTGAGGGTAGTGGAACACTGCCCCAGGCTGCCCAGGGAGGTGTTGGAGTCTCCATCTCTGGAGACATTCCAAACCCACCTGGACTCATCCTGTGCAAGCTGCTCTGGGTGATCCTGCTCTGGCAGGAGGTTGGACTAGATGATCTCCAGAGGTCCCTGCCAACCCCTAACATTCTGTGATTCTGTGAGGAAGGATTGCACAGCCCTCAAATAGATATAATAGATATAATCTCTCTGATCTAATTAAAATATTACTTGAGAATGAGTTGACTTATGTTTTAATTTTTCTAGGACATTTTTTTCAACTATACCTCCAATTAATCTATAATGATTTTGTAATTACCTGGATATCTGCAAGTCTGAGGGCTAAGCTTGGCTTATCTACCTGCTTAGCACTCCTCCAATAGCCTTGTAAAAGATTATTAGAGATGCTCAGGTATGCATGGAAAACTCTGAGGAGATTGTGTGTCTCCAGAGCAATAGCTGGAGCTTTATTAATTGGATACAACTGAAAATCTCCAAACATCTTCAGTATGTGACTGAGAATTCCAGGCTTCAAATTTGACTGGAAAGCATGAACTGGACCTACATTTACATAGATCTTCACATGGAATTCCAAAAAGCATTTAAAGAAAGATTAGAACTAACACTGTTTACTTGAGCTATGTTTCTAGTGGTGGTTTTCATAGCCTGGATATATATTGAGAGGCACCAGGGATGGTAACTCCACCTCCCTGGGCAGCCTGGGCCAATGCCTAACAACTCTTTCAGGGAAGAAATTCCTCCTGATATCCAATCTAAACCTCCCCTGGTGCAACTTGAGGCCATTTCCTCTCATCCTCGTCCTGTTATCTTGGCAGAAAAGACTGCCCCCCCCCTCACTCACCCTCCTTTCAGGTAGCTGTAGAGAGAGTTAAGGTCTCCCTTGAGCCTTCTCTTCTCAGACTAACCAACCTCAGCTCCCTTAGCTGTTCCTCACAAGACTTATTCTCTAGACCAGGCATAGTGCTCTGTGAGAAAAAAAGTTTTCCTGATCAGTCAAATGAGGACATCAGGTTTTGAAGTGTGCTGTGGTTTCCCTCCCACTGCCATGATTCATTTTCCTTTCAGTGGAAACCAACAGGAATTGTAGTGGAAAGATGAGCATTTGGGGACCTTTTTCAGCATATAGCCAAGAGGTAGGGAGTGCACATATCTGAAGGTAAAAGATGGAAATCCCAGAGTCTAGATATAGTCTATGATGGCAGTCCAAAGATATTTTCAAGGTCTACCATAGTGAATCCCACTCTTCTTCTCACTCTGTTTGTTACCTAAGATAATTGGTATGTGGGAAAGAATAAAACTTGAATTTTGTTAGCAACCTCTTCACACAGAGACTAGAGATAGTGCAGATATCTTAGCCTTGGTCATCAAACAACCAACAAACCCAAGAAGTCTCAGTGTATTTCTTTTCTTGTTAGAAAGCATGCAGCACAATAAGAAATGACTTCATGTTCCTGTTAAATGCAGCAATTCAACAGCAGATCAGGTCAAGTCATTTAGAACTGATCACAAAGTGACCATTAGGACAAAGGACCCTTCCATCATAGTCAGGGAAAGCAAAGCCTGGAGGATGATATTCACCAGACACAGAGGATTAATGATAATGTTCTTGAGACTCTTAATCAGGCATACTTTATTGTAGGACAACTTCATTAAAAAGACATTCAGCGCCGTGCAGTGCTTTTCAAGTGGAATTCAGCATATTTCTGAGACAAATATATGCTGAGAAGTATTTCATCTTCTCCTGGATCTTTCACAAAACCTCTTTGAAGTCATTGGAGTCATAGCAGAGATCGAAATGAATCCCATTGCTCTTACACAGTGATCTAGCTGAGATAAAACTACTGAGAAAATGATGGCACAGATCTTCAGCTGGTTCCTGTCACTGGAGCTCACTGTAGTCAATGGAGCTTCATCCACTTGGAGCTATTCTGGTTCCATTGTTTGTTTTTTTCACTGAACACATATGTATTTCTGCAACTGAATTTCTAATGAGGCAGTTCTACAGCTGCTGTTTATTTGGCCTGCAGAAGCCAACATGCTATATAACCTTTCTGCCTTTAAAATTGCCAAAGGCAACTAATAGTGGTGAGGTTATTCCTAAGCAATAGCTACTAGGTTCTGAAAAAATGTCACTAAGAAATTATCACTGTTGTGTCTTTTATAACAAGTCTTGATCATTTTAAACCATGCTTAGCACAGGTTTTGCTCTCTAGAACACATGTGACTTATTTACTGTAGAACTGCTGCTAGCCTCCCAGTGCCCAGGGATAATACAAGAGAACAAGGTTCAGCTAATGCAGTGTCTCCTCTCTAACAGCTGCCAGAAGTGAATGCTTAATGAAAGAACATAAAAACCTGGAAAAGAGGATGTCCCCAAGACTATCCTCTCTTCAGCATCAAGAAAACCCAGCTCTGGTACCCTGTGCATCAGCAAGCAACAGCAAATCTTAAAGGACACCAAAGGCTGGCTGAGTTTTCTGGGAAGAAGGTGCCAATCTGGTATCAGTTGTTTTCCTCTCCCCATACTTCACTGAGAATCCAAATGTCTTTCAGCAGTAAAATGAGCTAAAGTAGTCCAGAGGCCAAGCTGATGTGTGCTAGCTCTAGAAACATCCTCCTGCCCCTATTTCTTCACACTCCTCTATCCAAGAAGGTATCAGGCATGATTCAAAGCCTAATGAAGTGTATATATCAACCTTTGGAATCATGTCATTGAATGCCATGAGATGAATCAAAGTACTTTATACACAGGTGCAAAAGAGTGAAATCATTCAGAGTTTGATTTTACCAACATTGGCAGTGTTTTGTTATGAAGCCAAGCAGAGGAAGGAGGTGGCATGTGTTGTCTTGTATAGTCACATCCTGATGCAGAAGAAAGAGCAAGTGTGTATTTTGTTACTCACCAGGGTATTCTAGAAGTGACTCACATTGTCTTTGAGGTTAAAACACCTCATCCATTTCACATTAGAAAGAGTAAAAGGAAAACACAGCTATTTTCAAGGTGAATATGGTTGCAGTGTTTGCTGTTGCTTTGAGAGTTTCATTGTATAAGAAATCAATCACCTTTTCTGTATGACAGAAAAAGAGAAATACACAGCATTTATTTATTAACTTGTTTTTCAGCTCTTCCTCTGAGCATGTGTGCAGGCTGTGAAGAAACACAAATAGAGAAGAAGGATCAGAAGAGGAGTAAAGGAAGCTCCTCCCTCAGCCTGCCACCTCCAAACCAGCAAAAACATGTTCTGGTATTGCTGCATAACCCTGAGGTTAATGAAACTTATAGCCCAGCAGTGTGTCAGACAATGGAGTTCAACTCCTTTCATGTTGTTCCTAGTATGAGATGGGAGAAGATGATTTAAGGCAATTCTCTTGGACTATGTTTGATAGAATCATTATGGGTGGAAAAGATGTGTCAGATCATCCAGTTGTTCCACCCAACACTGCCATGCTCACCACTAACCCATGGCCCCAAGCATCACAGCTCCATGGTTTGTGAACACTTCCAGGGATGGTGATCCCACCACCTCCCTGGGCAGCCTGGGCCAGTGCCTGATAACCCTCTGGGGGAAGAAATTCTTCCTAATATCCAATCTGAACCTCCCCTGGTGCAACTGGAAACCATTTCCACTTGTCCTATCAGTTGTTATCTGGGAGAAGAGACCAAACTTCATTTTACTACAACCTCCTTTCAGGTAGTTGTAGAAAGAGCTAAGGTCTCCCCTGAGTCTCCTCTTTTCCCAACTAACCAACTCCAGTTGCCTCAGCTGCTCCTCATAGCACTTGTGCTCTAGGCTCTTCACCAACTTTGTTGTCCTTCTCTGGACATGCTCCAGAGCCTCAATGTCCTTCTTGTAGTGAGAGGTCCAATACTGAACACAATACTCAAGGTGTGGCCTCACCAGTGCTGAGTACAGGGGAACAATCACCTCTCTGGTCCTGCTGGTGACACTATTTCTGACCCAAGCCAGGATGCTGTTGGCCTTCTTGGCCACCTGGGCACACTGCTGGCTCATCTTCAGCTGCTGTTGACCAACACCTCCTGGTCCTTTTCCACTGGGCAGCTTTCCACTCATTCTGCCCCAAGCCTGGAGCATTGCATGGGGTTGTTGTGACTCACGTGCAGGACCCAGCATTTGGCCTTGTTGAACCACCTCTGCCTTGGTCACTGCCACCAGTATGTCCTGGCTCCTGTTCCTTGGTAGCTGCTGCCACCTGGGCATGGCTTGCATGCTGCTGGGAGGGAAGGCAGCAAGCACCATGTGCAGGGAAAAAGAAAGAAAACAGCTGAGATGAACAGCAGCAAGGACTGCATTTGCCTGAAGGCCTGGAACAAGTCCTGGCAGCCCTAAAACTCTTCCTTTTCCTGGAAAGGGGAGTTTCTCTACAGCCTTTCAGTACCCACCCAGCTACTCAATCCTGCATTGTTTGCTTCTGATAGCCCTAGGAGCCTCTCCTTGTGGTGTGTGCAGGATGTTAGGTTAGGATGGAGCAGCATTTGCACTCTGCTTAACATTCCTATTGTCAAACAAACTAGCCAGACAGCACCAAATATAGCTTACTCTAAGCTACCAAGTGCAGTCAGTAGACACGGTAGCTGCTCATTTTTTAAAAGCCACAAATATTTGCAAGAACAGAGAGAGTTAAATCTTCATGTCTAAGTCCTTTACCTTTCCTCTGGTAGAAGTGCTTGGGGAGGGTAGGAAAGGTGTAGTGGCAAAACCTTGCAATTCCAATGGACAGTGTCTTCAGTCTGATTTGTCATTTCCATGGCTTGACTTGATCAATATTTGCTCCAAAAATGAAGGTATTTGGAGGATGTTCTTCAGAGCACCACTTGAAGACCTAAAGTGGCTTCAATGCTTGGTTCAAGGGTGCTGGCAGTAAGGATTGTGACCTGCTCTGTACATACAGCAGTGTTAATGCAAGGGAAGCAAAGACACTTTGTCTCCTTAGTTTTTCCTGTTCAGTAAACACACATTTTTACTGTAACTTGGTAACATTACTGAACACTGAAGCAGGTATCCAGAAGCCTCTTGTTCAATGGTGATGTAGCCTGGTGCTCTACACTTCAAGTATATTGCTGCTGTCTTCTCCAGGTGTAGCTGCATTTCAGTGGTGAACTGAAGAAAGTGATGCCTCTACAGGGTATTGTTTCTGTTGTTTTTAATTCATGGAAATTTTAGTCTTATCCAGACTCTCAAATCCAAGATGCCTTTGCTGATGTGAGTGTCTCAATATAATCCACTCTTCAAAATTCAGTGCCTTAGGCACAGGAAAAGGAAGTTGTGTTTGCTCCCCTTCAGGCTTCTCCTTCAAATGGGTGAAAAGTTGGTTTTCATTAAATGCACAGAAAATAAAGCACTCTAAAAAAAAAGGCTCTTTGAAACAATAGTGTTTAAGACAGTGGCAAGTTTCGCACTCAGATGAAGATTCCTTATATTTGCAATATCAGCAAATAACACTGATGAGTAATGGTTTGGTAGAGCAGCTCATGACTTTAAAGGAGTGAAAACTAGCTTTGTTTTGTTTAGTGCAGAAAGTCTTTAGTTTCTTTATTGATCTAAATGGGAATTGTCATTTATTTTGAAATTTTTAGTTTTTTTCAGTGAAAGTCAGGAGAAAATTCCATGCCATTCGCTAAAAAAAACCAAAAGCAAACCCACTTCATTATCCCCAAGGGTGCAGATTTTTTAATGAACTATATTTGAGATGTGAAATGCTTGTGGTTCCCTTCCATTTTCTGTTCAGAAGAGTAGAATATTAACTTCTGATTCAAAGGGAATGAAGCCTGAATTATTCAAATAAGGCTAAGCCAGGTTATGAACCTCAGGTAAGTAACATTTTTGCAGTCTCTGAGAAGCCACAAGAGAAGAAGAGCCTCTTCTATATGGAGTAAGTTCCCTTGTGGTTGAGCTGTGAGCCCAGTGGTGTCTGTGCTGCAATGTGAGCCCTGCAAGGCATTCTGCATTCACAGGGTGAATTTCAATGTCTCAGCTTGAGCAATTCACTGGCAAAAACTGCAGAAATGAAAGCAGATCAAATGGCTTGGGCTTTGTTGGGGGAAGGGGGAATTCATGGCATTGTGGCATGTGTTTTCGTTTATTTCAGCGAGGAATGTATGTGTTTCAGGGCTAAGCCATATAAGAAACAACCCATGTAAAAAGTGCTGGGAAAGGAGCATTACAGGAAAAAAATGCTGATTATTTTTATAAACAACTCTAGCAGTCCAGTCTTTCTGTTCTTTGAAAAGCCTGCCTGAGAGAGAGAGAGAGAATACTTCAAGTTGTGAGGAGTGCAGCCTTAAACAGAATCAGTAATTAAAAAAGGTCAAGTAAGCCCTTGGGGCAGGGACTATCTTTTCATTCTAGCCTTGTACAGTGCCAGGCCCAGCAGGCTCCCTCCTTTCCGTTGGGAACTGAAGGAGCTGCTGGGATGCAAGGGGTAAAAACCAACAACAGCAATAGTGAGGGGAGTGCGGGAAAGCACCAAAACCTGAACAGCACTGAATGTGCAGCACCTCTTGCTTTCCCTGCTCTTCTCCACACTGTGGATTAGAGGAGCAAGCCCAACCACAGAGTAGCAGAAATATAACATGTGATGAACTGGAACTGTGAGGTGGGAATCTGTTGCTCCTACAAACTCCAGAGTCCCACTGGCTTCAACCAGGTGGAAAACACTTCCCTGAGCAGAAGGTCAGCCTTGGAGTCTTGTACTGTTAGTATCCATCACATCAAGGAATCACATGCAGAGTGATCCACTGGGAGGGAGGGAGGTCAAAGGAAAAGGGAGAAGAAAAGGAGCTGTAGATACTATTTTATGGCAGTTTTTCCTGTCTGAAGTGTGTAGAATCAGGCTTAATCTGGAACAGGCTCTGTGTTCAGGACATTGAAATTCCAGCAGCACTGACATACAGATTTTTCTGTATGCTTTGCATGTGTCTGAAGGATTCTTCAACTCAGATCTAGGATAATAGAATAGGGATTTTTTCCATCCTGGAAAGATACTCTTCTCTTAGTTTCTTCAGTAGCCACCTGTAAATATTGTGCAGCATGGGTGATCTATAAGGTAGGAGTGTTAAAAAGTGTATCCTAGACTTGACAAAATGACTGTCCACAAATTCTGCAGATGCAAACTCCTACCAGAAAAGCAAATATTGTCTTACCTATGCTATTTCCCTACTGAGTTTGCAACCAATAGTGGTAAAGAGACCTACTAATTGTAATCCTAACTATTTTGGACACAGCAAGCTGTAGCACCTAAGAGTCTGGATAGAACATGGAGACCAATGATAAAAATGGTATGTTGACATGATGGACATATCATCTAGTCCAACCCCTCCAACCCTTTAATGGAAGTCCTTTGAAATTCTCTGTTATGAAGTGGGTAGACAACTTCTTCTGTTGGAGAGGCAATCCCAGCTCCTTCAGTGATAGACTCAGAGATACCAGAGTTGAAAAGCCTGCTGCTTGTGTCCCAAACAGCATATTTCTGTGGACTATTAGCATATTCCTGTGGCAATGCATTCCTCAGTTACTTTGTACACAGGTTAATTTCTGCCTGCACAAGTTTGATCATTTACCCCAATACTCCGATAACTTACTTTCTTTTCCTCTCGCTAGGTCTTACTTGGAAGAACTTCCTGTCAATCACAGACAAGATGTTAGGGGTTGGCAGGGACCTCTGGAGATCATCTAGTCCAACCCCTCTGCCAGAGCAGGATCACCCAGAGCAGCTTGCACAAGATGTGTCCAGTCAGGTTTGGAATGTCTGCAGAGATGGAGACTCCAGCAGCTCCCTGGGCAGCCTGGGCCAGTGCTCCACAACCCTCAAAGGAGAAAAGTTCCTCCTCCTGTTCAGCTGGAACTTGCTGGGTGCTAGTTTGTGCCCATTGTCTCTAGTCCTGTCCCTGGGCACCACAGAACAAAGCCTGGCCCCAGCCTCCTGACCCCCACCCTGTAAGTATTTACATGCCAACTAGATATTCTTTGCATCTTCTAGATTTTATTAGATGAGTTAGTAAGCATGCTGAAACAAAAATCTCAAAGACAATTAAGTAATTACACTTGGAGCTACCAACTTCCTGTGGTGTTGCTGAGGATCTTTTTCCATACAGCAGATGGAAGCAGCGTTGCCAAATCCTTATGTCTTCAGATAACAGTAGTAGTCTTGTGCTCAGAGAAACAAGGTTTATACTACCAGTGATCCTCAGGGCATGTGTATTTTCATTGGCCTGTGGTGAGGAGGGCACAGTTACTCTGGACCTTTCCCCCCTGAGATCTCATGTACTGCCACTGAAATAAACAGAAGCTTTGTCCCAGAACTAAGAAAAAACACCCCAGGAATATTCTCCTGTTTTGGCTTTCAGAGCTTGGTGTCTGCAGTATCACAGTATCCCAGTATGCNTCCTTGAACTACAACTCTCAGGGCTTCCTGCACAACAGCCAGGGCTACCCCACAGCCCTTAGCAAGCTGCTTGACAGCCTGCTGCAGAGTGGGAGCCATGCAAGGATGCTTGCAAGGAAGTGCTCATGGGCAGGAGGCTGTAAGCAGATCACAGAATCACAAAATCATTAAGGTTGGAAGAGACCTCTAAAACCTTTGAGTCCAACCATCCACCTATCACCACCATGCCACTAAACCATTTCAGATAACCCCTTGTCATGCTACAGCAGAGCCCTAACCCCTCAGCTGTAGTGTGAACCAGATATCTGAAGGAGATACTGATAGAAAAAGATCACTCTTCTGTTCTTTTGACTCTCAAGACACTGGCACAAGCTGCCCAGATAAGTCTGGCAGTGAAAAGATTTGGTTTTACATCTGAAGTGGGGTTTAACGATGAGCTAGCCATTGGTATGCTCAACACTGAGCCACTAAGGATCTGCAGTACCTGTGCTCTTGGATGAACTGAAATATTAACTACTGAAGCTACATGTTGAATTTAGGTGTCTGAAACATGAATAGCAGGAAGACAGGGAGGGAGAAAGGGAGCATGGGTTTGAGAGTCAGCTCCCTCAATTCAACTAGCATGGCACTAACAACTTGTGGATTGCTCCTCATTTTCTACCTCTGTCCTTTGTTTACGTGGAAGTCTACAAACATGGGAAGTTCAGCTCCCCTAAATCAGTTTACACACTTTGTAATGAGCCCTGCTCTTCACACAGGAGTATTTGCATTGTGCTGAGAGTGAGGTGAGTCACCATGAGAAGTTTTA
The DNA here is from genome assembly GCA_013396975.1 of Bucco capensis. NCBI lineage: Eukaryota > Metazoa > Chordata > Aves > Piciformes > Bucconidae > Bucco > Bucco capensis. The sequence continues at coordinate 18,254 of VWZO01012822.1, forward strand.
AAGTTAGATATCAATCAGCAAGCCCTATGAGCCCTAATTACCAGCTACCTGTGAAGCTGATACTGTGTGGATGATGAAGGAGANAGTCTCCTCTTGTCCAGGCTGAAGAGACCCAGCTCTCTCAGCCTGATCTCCTAGGGCACATGCTCCGCTGCTTTCATGATCTAGATCTAGTAGAGTGTGTATCCTTGAACTACAACTCTCAGGGCTTCCTGCACAACAGCCAGGGCTACCCCACAGCCCTTAGCAAGCTGCTTGACAGCCTGCTGCAGAGTGGGAGCCACGCAAGGATGCTTGCAAGGAAGTGCTCATGGGCAGGAGGCTGTAAGCAGATCACAGAATCACAAAATCATTAAGGTTGGAAGAGACCTCTAAAACCTTTGAGTCCAACCATCCACCTATCACCACCATGCCACTAAAGCATTTCAGATAACCCCCTGTCATGCTACAGCAGAGCCCTAACCCCTCAGTTGTAATGTGAACCAGATATCTGAAGGAGATACTGATAGAAAAAGATCACTCTTCGGTTCTTTTGACTCTCAAGACACTGGCACAAGCTGCCCAGATAAGTCTGGCAGTGAAAAGATTTGGTTTTACATCTGAAGTGGGGTTTAACGATGAGCTAGCCATTGGTATGCTCAACACTGAGCCACTAGGGATCTGCAGTACCTGTGCTCTTGGATGAACTGAAATATTAACTACTGAAGCTACATGTTGAATTTAGGTGTCTGAAACATGAATAGCAGGAAGACAGGGAGGGAGAAAGGGAGCATGGGTTTGAGAGTCAGCTCCCTCAATTCAACTAGCATGGCACTAACAACTTGTGGATTGCTCCTCATTTTCTACCTCTGTCCTTTGTTTACGTGGAAGTCTACAAACATGGGAAGTTCAGCTCCCCTAAATCAGTTTACACACTTTGTAATGAGCCCTGCTCTTCACACAGGAGTATTTGCATTGTGCTGAGAGTGAGGTGAGTCACCATGAGAAGTTTTAAAGTTAGATATCAATCAGCAAGCCCTATGAGCCCTAATTACCAGCTACCTGTGAAGCTGATACTGTGTGGATGATGAAGGAGAAAGACAGGCATCTTTCCCATCCATTCCAGTGAACACAGCAAGGTGTGGCTAAGTGAACAAACTAACTCATTTACTTACAGCAGAAAGCTAACATTGAGGTACCCAAGCTTCTGCACCCCAAAGTAAAAGGTTCTATTAGTTTGGAGCCATGTCACGATGGATTAGGCAAAGACAGAGTTACCAATGGGTTCCTTGAGAAAAGAGAGTGTGTTCAGTAATGAATTCTCTCCCAGTAACATCCAGGTGTCTCAGCAGTATGTTGTACCATGACTGTGTTTCTCCCCATGGAAATCATTCCATGTAGTACACTAACCTGCTCTGGCTTCTTTTGACTCTCCCTTTTTATGATACTGTCAAACAGGAATAACTTAGCATCCTTTGTTGTCTGAGCTAATTACAGACAGGCACTAAAGCTGTATTTGCTGACTTGGCTTCTGCTGACTCAGCTGCTTCAGTGTTTAATGAACTTCTTTAAGGGATGGCTTTGCATACAGAATGTGTCTGACTTCAGTACAGAGGTGTCATTTATCCAGTGGCTTCTACACCACTTAGATGTCATTCAGAAAACAAAGAAAAAAAGATCAGCCTCATCAGTGACTGTAACCACAGGGATATATCTGTAGTTTATACAGCAGGATTGAAATTTCAGTGCCTATCTTCTGTCCAAAGGCACAGTCACAGCTGCCACAAAGCCCAAGAAGTTAAATAGCCCACATAAGAACACTTGGTTCTTAACTGATATTATTATTTTCCTTACTCTGTCTCTTAGGAACTCATTTTTTCACTCCTCAAGGATGCAAAGCACACCAAAGTTAATACACAGGGAGACAGAGGAGAGCCTAGATTACACCTGCCCTGTTCTGCAACCCAGAGAACATTGTGTGCAGTGGGAAGGAGGCTTTCAAGGAAGAAGGTAACTTTATGCTTTTCTCTCAGGAAGAGAGGATTCCTTCTCACACTTCCCCAGGATGTACTGGAGACTCCTACAGTTAGCTCATGTGTGTGTGGTAATGGAGACAACTGTTATGCTTCTTTTCTTCTGGCTGTTAAAATGACATTGGTGGAGACATCTGGACGATTCAGTAGATAATATTGGTAAATCTCAGAAAGATTCTGAGGTGAAAAATCCTTACAGGTAATATTCAGGGAATGCTTTGTGAAATGTTTAACAAAACAAAAAGGAAGGTTTGAAGAAAACAATATTGATAATCACTCTGTCTTTGCCTCACTCTGCCTCTGAAAATGGCTGTTCTATTTGCAGAGTAGACTGCTAGGAACCCTAGACTCTCCTTCCCACCTCCATGCCTCCATCCTTCCATTGTTCTCTCCTTCCTCCCTTGCTCTCTTTCTACCTTCCTTTTCCTCCTACCCTGAGGTAGGTGAAGAACAGAAGAGGAAGACTTGCCTCTCTCCTGGGATCTGGGAGCAGGAGGAGAGTTCCCAGCTCATGGTGAGTGGGTGTCTGACAGTGAGACATGCAGATGGCATCAGGGACCAGCTAGGACTTTGCCTCCTCATTGAGACAGAGGAGAGCTGAGCCAAGGGAAGGAGAGTGTGGCTGCATCCACAGGCAATTCTAACTGTTTTCTTTTCCATCCAGGTAATAGGAGCTAAGGAGATGGTTATGCTTTTCTGTTTTCTCTGTAGAGTCCCTTCCCTTTTAGGTACTTGGCTTCTAGAGCTGCACAAACAGTTTCTTCACAAACTTGTGGCAAAGCCACAAATGAGTCCATTAAAAAATATAATGTCTAGGTAAATACATACATTTGCTTTAATCAGTTGTCAGAGCTATAAAAAGTTCAAGATATGGAGTTGTATGTATTTTTTTAGGAAATACAGGAGGAGTTTGAAATGGATTGTGTAGTGATACTAGCAGGTGTCACTGCAATGCCATACTTGTGATACTAGCAGGTGTCACTGCAATGCCATACTTGTGATACTAGCTGGTGTCACTGCAATGCCATACGTGTGATACTAGCTGGTGTCACTGCAATGCCATACACGTGATACTAGCTGGTGTCACTGCA
>VWZO01012822.1:22100-47552 GCA_013396975.1 Bucco capensis
CATGGATCTGATGGAGCAGGTCCAGAGGAGGGCCACAAAAATGATCAGGGGGCTGGAACACCTCTCCTATGAGGACAGGCTGAAGGGGCTGGGATTGTTCAGCCTGGACAAGAGAAGACTTCGGGCGGACCTAATAGTGACTTTCCAGTACTTAAAGGGAACTTATAAGAAGGCTGCAGAGGGCCTGTTTGCAAAGGCCTGGAATGAAAGGACAAGGGGCAATGGTTTTAAACTGGAGAGGAGGAGATTTAAATTGGACATTAGGAAGAAGTTCCTCACCACAAGGGTGGTAGAACACTGGCCCAGGTTGCCCAGGGAGGTGGTTGAGTTCCCATCCCTGGAGGCATTGAATGTGAGGCTTGCCAGGGCTCTGGGCAAGCTGCTCTAGTTGGGGATGTCCCTGGCCACTGCAGGGGGGTTGGACTAGATGAGCTCCAGAGGTCCTTTCCAACCCAAACCATTCTATGATTCTATGATTCTATGAATGTCATACAGGTGATACTAGCTGGTGTCACTGCAATGCCATACGTGTGATACTAGCTGGTGTCACTGCAATGCCATACATGCTTGTTCTTCCATGGCAGCCATGAGGTGACATCATTTCCATCAACTGGAGGTCTTGGAGTGTGCAAGAAAGAACTTAAAGACAAATCACAAACCATCATTCTCTTTTTAACCTATTCTGTCCTTTCTGTAGTTAATTCAGTTACCAGGATTTATTGTCAATCTCCCATTTTCTCATCCTGAAAAGGGTAAGTGCAGTGTGAGAATGCAGATGAAACATTCCTAACACACTGAAATTCTCCCAGCAGCCTCCACGTGTTGGCTTTGAAGGAATTTTCTCTAGTGTGAAGGCTTGCAGAAGGTGCATAAATGTGGATGTAATGTTATGTGTCTTTCTGGAGAAGATAGTTTGCTCAGTCATTCACACTTCCATGGTTTTCTAATTGTTATTATAGGAGTAGTACTACTTAAAATCATCTGCTTCATTAGCATCATGGGTCATACAAAGTCACAATCCATTCTGCTCTAACAGCCTGAAAACTATCTCCCTATAGATTAATTTCACTTTTAAGTAATAAAATTCCCAGAAAAGTCTCTAAGTCTGAAGACTCAGCTAACAAAGATCTGTCTAGGTGACTCTGCAGGGTGTAATAATTACAGCTGAGTCTGTCCCTTTCTTTGAGATGTGATGTAGCAAGGTGCTGCTTCAGAAACTGCAGTGAAAGTCCTTTTTAGGACAGAAAGTCCCACTCTCTTTTATAGTAATCTTCTACATATCCATAGGAAGCATGAAGTACAGATGTAAAACATTCAGTATGCCACCAAGTTAATCACTTGTTTGGAGTAGATTCTATTGTACTTGTTGATGTTTGGCCATTTACATGAAATTGCTTATCACTTCAAAGCTATATTGTTTGTGAAGGTAGGATGAAGATGAGAAGAGGTTTTCTCATTAGTCATCCATTTTTCATAATAAGTTCACAAAGGCATTCCTGAATCTGCCTTGTCACAAAGTGTTTAATAATCTAGCTGTTCAAAAGTAGCCATGGCCTGTGGTCTCACAGTTGAAGCTATGCCTTAATATTTGTCTTAGAAGTTAGGGAATACGGGTTGGAAATTCCCCAGTCACAGAATGAGCCCTGACACAACTCCAAGAATTGTGAGTGGGTATTTTCATAGAATCATTATAGCTGGAAAAGCCCTCTGAGAATCTCCAGCCCAGCCAACCACCCAGCACTGCCATGCTCACCACTAACCCATGGCCCCAAGCACCACAGCTCCATGGTTTTTAAACTCTTCCATGGATAGTGACTCCAGCACCTGCCTGGGCAGCCTGGGCCAGTGCCTAACAGCACTTTGTGGGAAGAAATTCTTCCTAATTCCAATCTAAACCTCCCCTGGTGCAACTTGAAGCCATTTCCTCTTGTCCTCTCACTGGTAACGTGGGAGAAGAGACCTATCCCCATGTCACTATCACCTCCTTGCAGGTAGTTGTAGCGAGAGCTAAGGTCTCCCCTGAGCCTCCTCTTCTCCACACTAACCAACCCCAGTGCCCTCAGCTGCTCCTCACAACACCTGTGCTCTAGATCCTTCACCAGCTTTGTTGCCCTTCTCTGGACACGCTCCAGCACCTCAATTTCCTTGTAGTGAGGACCCCAAAACCAACTAAAGGATTTGAGGTATGGCCTCACCACTGCCAAATACAGGGGCACAATTTCCTACTAATCTATGGGAAAATATTTCCCCCTTGGTCTCCTTTAAAAACAAAGAATATTCCTCCTCTTCTGTCCTATTTCCTTTTTCCACTTCCCTGTAACCCATGCTGGTTTTTCAAATAAAGGGTTCACATTTCCTCCTTCAGGACAAGGCACCAGACTGTTTTATCATAGAATCCTAGACTGGTTTGGGTTGGAAGGGACCTCTGGAGCTCATCTAGTCCAACCCCCCTGCAGTGGCCAGGGACATCCCCAACTAGAGCAGCTTGCCCAGAGCCCTGGCAAGCCTCACCTGCAATGCCTCCAGGGATGGCAACTCAACCACCTCCCTGGGCAACCTGGGCCAGTGTTCTACCACCCTTGTGGTGAGGAACTTCTTCCTAATGTCCAATTTAAATCTACTCCTCTCCAATTTAAAACCATTGCCCCTTGTCCTTTCACTGCAGGCCTTTGCAAACAGGCCCTCTCCATAAGGAGTAAGGCCTAAATCTCACAGTGAGGAGCAGGGTTCTGATCTACCCCATGCCCAGGACTTTGTCATGGCCAAGCCACTGTGTGCTGATGGATTTTGTTCTCAGATATGCCCAGGTCTGGGGAAGGAGTGCATCTCCAGTGCTCAGCTCTGTGATACTGAAGCTTCTTTCTGCACCTTTGGAGCTCAGTTCCCCATCTGTTGAGGGGCAGTTATTGCTTCATTCTGGCTGTGCATGAAAGAAGGTATTAATTGTACAGGTAGCACAGTGACAAAGGTAAAATGAAAACACAAGAGGATTAGTTTGCCAGAGGTGACACAGAAGACAAGAAAAATAAATAAATAAATAATCTAGGAGACTTTTAAATCAGGACATACAAAATCTCCTCTCTTCTCATGCCTAATCACTGACCCTAGAACAAATAAAGGTCAGCATTTTTGGGGGGAGGGGGGGAGAATCACCACAAGGGTGGTGGAACACTGGCCCCGGTTGCCCAGGGAGGTGGTTGAGTTCCCATCCCTGGAGGCATTGCAGGTGAGGCTTGCCAGGGCTCTGGGCAAGCTGCTCTAGTTGGGGATGTCCCTGGCCACTGCAGGGGGGTTGCACTAGATGAGCTCCAGAGGTCCCTTCCAACCCAAACCAGTCTAGGATTTTAGGATCCTTGCATTGCTCCATGATGTTGGAGATGAGCCATTCACATTCTGCTTGCTGACTCTCTAGGATGTTCCTAGTGTACTCCTGATGGAACAGAGTATCCTTGTCTGAAAAGTGCTGTAATATCCAAAAGGAAAAACCCTTATTCTTTGTCCCTTATATGTACAGATAAATATAGATGTTTAGGGAAGTAAAAATGAATAGCTGTGAAAAACTGTGAACACTGCTTGGCAAGAGAGGATTTGTCTGTCTAATTGTTATTTCTGTAGTAACCTGCTTGTGTTCTACTTGTCAAATATTCGGTGTGGACTGTCAGCCAGAACTGTTGTTCTAGCTAAAAATAGGGCATTTCATCCTTCAATATGAAAATCAGACTTCTTTTCAATGAATACACTTTCTGGAAAACATGGGACTTGTTTTCTAGTGTGTCCAACATAGGACTGCCTAGTTTATGGCATATCTGTAACATGTTCCTAGCCTGTGTACAATACACAGGAATTTCTAAAGGATGTGGCTTCTACACGACCTTGAAGAAAACAGCTTTCTATTGCCTGGATGGGAGGGGGGGGGGGTCTATTATTTGATATGATATGATACAGTTCATAGAATTATTTAGATTGGAAAAGACCTTTAAGATCATCAAGTCTAACTGCTAACCAGCACTGCCAAGTCACCACTAAACCATGTCTCTCAGCACCACAGCTCCATGTTTTTTGAACATTTCCAGGGATGATGATTCTACCACTGCCCTGGGAAGCCTGCACCAAGGCTTGACAACCCTTTCAGGCCAGAAATTCTTCCTAATGTCCAACCTAATGTTGTGTCTCTTGTGGCAAACTTGGGGCCATTTCTTCTTGTCCTGTTGCTCGTTACTTGGCAGAAGAGACCAACCTCCCACCTGGCCCCAGCCTCCTTTCAGCTAGTTGTAGAGAGACATAAGGTCTTTGTCTGTTGTGATATAAGTAGGAAATACAATACTTCAGAGCAAGCAAGATCTCAGCACATCTAGAACTATAATGATGTCTGAATGGTCACTTTGTTATGGTCACTTATAAACTAACCCAGAACATCTGTCATGTTTAAAACAAGTTCCTATCTGTCCTACCATACCCTGTGCCCTTCTAACCTGACAGTTGAGGGATAGATACAGCAAAAGGCTACATAAGGAAAAAGTCTTTGTCCACTTTCTTCTTCCAAGACTTTATCCAGATGGCTATCTGTCCTTCTAAATTGGTGAGGTTAGTAAGGCTATTAGAGAGCTGAATCCTGAGTGGGCTCTGTGGTGGACAAACCACTAGAGCTATGATGCATATTTGGCTCTTGGTCAGGCGTCAGATTCAGATGAGGGCAGAGATACCTTAGACATCTGCACACAGCTCTCTGCAAGCAAGTTCCTAAGTTACCAGTAGAGCCAGCTCGAGTTCACTCTAAGTGTCTTGATCAGGAGGTAAACCTCACTATTGCAATCTAAGTTTAGAACGAAAGCCACACATTGACACAAATAAATACATGGGCAAGCTCAAGGGGAAAAGAAAAGTGAGAGACAGAGGAATGTTGTTTGTGCAGTAAGTTACATGCTTTGGGATGTTTGTGCAGCAAGTCCAGCTTTGGGAATGCATGCTGCTCCTAGCAGTGTGGCTTCATTTTCATTGCTCCATAAGGTATTCATATGTAGCATAAAGAGACAGTCATCATATTTCTTTTCAGCTGTGAGAAAGTTTAGTGTCTGTGTGAATTTCTTGCTCAAGTTCCCTTTCAGCTGAGACAACACTTCAAGTTGAAGAGTCACAACCACAGGTCACTTTGCAAAATGTAATTGCTCTACTAAAGCACAGGTGAAGAGGAACTGCCTCTGCAATATCATACAGACATCTTCAAGAACAGCAGATGAGGAAAATGACAATATATTCATAGACTCCCCACTGAGCACAGGGCAACACTGGTGGAAATGATTAGGACTGGAGACAAAGAGTGCGGGAAAGAGTTTATGCAGAAATTGGAGAGGCAGTACTGGTCTTGTCAAGGTCAGAGGAGGAGACTTTGAGCACTTGAGAGAGATTTCATATAGATAAAGCACTCCTGGCATCAGCATAAAGATGCTCTGCTTTGATGAGCCAGCTTGGCATCTAGAAGTGGATGTGAAACCTCCTTTGATTTCCAACAGCCAGTAACACTGTGGCCCAAGGCTCTGGAAGAAAAAAATAACCCCTCTAACTTTACCAGATGGAACTTCAGGCTCTCAAAATATGAACTTTTCGAAGTGAAAACATTTTATTTAAAGTTTTCTTTTCTGTTTATATTTCCCTTGTTGCTCTATAGACCTTGAGTTACGCTTATTCAAGTCTGAGTATCTCTACCAGAGGCAAATAAGCCAATGACCCCTGAAAAATCCTTGGCTTATGGGTTTTGGCCCTTGGTTAAGATTAGCTTTCACATAACCAAGTCATTCCTACATGGAAAAATGCAGTCCATCTTAATAAGTCATTTCCAAAGCAGAGAACACAAAGAGGAAGCATAGACCACAGAATTACAGAATTACAGAGTTGGAAGGGACCCACAAGGATCATCAAATTTGCCATGGGAAGGGAGAATTGGGCTTCCAAATTCCATTCCAAGCAGCACAAGCTGTGGAGCAGTCATGGGAAGGGAAAATTTGGCTTCCAGTCAGAGTTTTCCAGTCCAGCTGCTCCTCATTCCATTGCAAGCAGCACAAGCTGTGGAGCAAGTCATCCTTTGCCTTATGATTATGTTTGCTCCTATGCAGATACAAGTTTCCTCTGCTTCCTCTCCATACTATTCTGATCTGTACCTGCACCACCAGAATACAAGTTTTGAGAGGTACAAGGCATGGATTTGCTTAAAATGCATATTCAAAGATGACACCTTCAAAAACTGAGCAGCCCCTATGGTATATGCTGGACCAGTATACCTCAAACACAAAGTTCTCTATTCATCTGGAGAACAATCTGTGGAACACCTGTGTAGCCAGAATTTGCTTATTTTTATTAATGACAGTAATTTCTAGCAGTGAAAAGCTTCCAAAGCCATCCCAATGTCCTAATGAATGTGTCAACTAGATGTGGTGGTTCTAATGATGCAGATGCCTGTCATTCATAGAAAAGCCATAAAGTCACATAAAATAATAATCATATTCATTTACTTAGGTTGTGGTTCAGAAGCAAAGTAGTGACTTGTGGGTCATCAGACATGGCATAATTCTTTGAACCATCAGCTTAAAAATGTTCACTCTGGAGTGAACAAACTCCAGTGGTGAGGGAGCTCTTGCTGTGGACCAGGAATCTGTTTTTTGGCGAAAGAGCATCTGGCTTTCTAGTGTCTGATGGAAACAGAGGAGGCTGTCAGGAGGAAATAAAACAGAGCTGAGGGCAGGAATCACTTACAGAAAATCTGTGTCATGAGTTATGAGGAAAGGGAAGTTGAGTAGCCAGGAGTTAACTTTGTTCCAGTATGTTGTGTTAAACAAGCAGCAGTAAAAGAGGTTGGAGTGGACAACCATGGACATAGGAGGATAGCTCATGAAATTAATTCATCCTGTTCCTTCTTCTTCCTTCCTCATTCACTTAGTTCACTCTACAGATGAGTGTAGAAAGCTTTTGTTGTTGTGATTCTGAAACTCCTCAGCTCTGTGGCCTGAGATCACAGAGCTGAGAGAGCTGTCAAACTTTATCTTACAGGATCAGCCTGGTTGTGCAGAGGAATAGTTCTGAGGTCACTGGTGGCCAGCATCTCACACATAATGACAGGGACACAAAGCCAAAAGCATGTCATGCACTTCAGTGGTCAGAAGAACTCACCACAAGACTGTTCAAGTCTTTTAGTAGCTGTGGAGTTGCAGCTGTCAACCTGAAAATACACAAGTTTCATTTAAAGTCTACCCACAAAAATCAGCACTCCTGATCCCCAAATATTTTTATTTGCACAAACTATGCTATTTAATTGGAATTTCTTTTTATGCGGGAGAGAAGGCAAAAGGGGTCAAGGAGGGGGCAGAAGAGAGAAGGCTTCTCCTCATGGATGGTGCTTGGGCAGGGGAGGGGTGTCTCCATTTCCTTAGCAGCTCACAGGTCAGAGTTGCCTGTTGCAGAGACAAAGACCTCAGCCAGGTTCAGCCCATCTGTCTGCCTTCAGCAGGCTCTCTGCAGGGAGGAGGCTGTCCCCTTCCAGGCTCTGCTGTGCCAGGAGTTTTCCAGTCCAGCTGCTCCTCACTGTCCCTCCCCTAAGGCTACTGATGCCCTGTGCTGCCTGACTGACTACAAGAGCTCTGCCCTACCCTCTCTGAGGAAAAAAAAGAACCTAAACAGGCTAACTTCTGTAGTTTAAATAGTAACTAATTCATAATTTTGTGCATGAAGACAGAAGCATGTTAAGGTGTTTTCCCACAAGTACTCCAGTAAGCATTATGGGAAAGAGGTCATGGTGTCAGCATGTGGCAAAAGAGAAGCTTTGGCTGAGCTTTTGTTTGTTTGCTTGTTTCCTGTGACATAACATCCTAAGGCATATTCAGAGAGGGCACTGAGGCTGCTGAGGGGTCTGGGGAATAAGTCTCATGAGGAGCAGCTGAGGGGATTGAGATTGGTCTGAGGAAGAGGAGGCTCAGTGGGGACCTTATCTCTACCTACAACTACCTGAAAGAAGGTTTGGAGCAAGCAGGGGTCTCTCTCTTCTCCTGGGTTACCAGTGAGAGCAGAAGAGGAAATAGCCTCAAGTTGCAGCAGGGGAGGTTTAGATTGGGTATTAGGAGGAGTTTCTTCCCACAAAGAGTTGTTAGGCACTGGCCCAGGCTGCCTAGGGAGCTGCTGGAGTCACCAGCCCTGGAGGGGTTCAAACAATGTACAGATGTGGTACTAAGGGCCATGGTTTAGTGGCATGCTGGTGATAAGTAGATGGTTGGACTTGATGACCTGAGTGGTCTCTTCCAACCTTAATGATTCCATAATTTTATGGCTCTATATATTTGTTTGCTACATCAGAATCACAACCTGTCATTCATAAGAACAGAAATGCAGGTATGCCACATTTGACATAAGTGATCCCAGCACTTTCATCCTACACCTCAGTCTCATTAGGAGAAGCCAGCCTATGGATGTTTCTTAGTATCCCTACCAGGCTGTAAGGCTTTCACTGTCTTTAACCAGAGTGACTGAAAGGATGTTCCACACACACTCCTTGAAGAGAAACAGACCAGCACCAACAGAGGTGATGAAAAGCTAGCACAACTCTTACAGAGCTAGAAAGAGGATCAACCTGGTGCACATTGTGTATTACTTCAACCTTAATATTGTTTTGCTCAATTTTGTGCCATTTTTAGAAAGGCCAGATTTTGTTTGACTTTTGGAACAAGAAGATTTCAACATGTGTCAAGTACTTTAAACAAAATTCATCAGAAAGGATAACCTTAGACCTCCATTCAATATCTTGACATGCAGAACCCCTTTGATACAAGTGATACCACTGTGAAATAGCATTTTGTATCATTTCCAAGAGTAAAGCATAAATATTTTCAGCAAAGCATTCTTAACATAAGGTTGTTTGCTAAGTGTGTTTCTTCCTTTTCAGAGCTTGTTCCTGTAGTAGGAAATCTTTTTTTGTTTTAATGGGAAAACAAAATGGATTGATTCCCTATATTTTCATTTCTACCACTCTGCAAACTCACAAAATCATAATGTGAGGCATTTGTGACAATGCCCCAAGAATAATGGCTGAGAGCTTCTGCCTGGAGTATGAGCCAAGGATGCTATTTCTGTCCCTTCCTGTTTCTCCCCATACTGCACAGCACTGTAAACATGACATTTCTCCTACAATTTCTGCCCTGCTAAATTCTGAGCTCAGCAGGAGCCAGGAAAAGCACAAGAACACAGACTGAACTGCTGCACAGTGAGGGAAGCTGAGAATCAACACAAGTGACCATTTCATTGCTTTAGCTCCCAGAATGTCAGGGCCTGGAAGAATCATAGAATCCTAGAATGGGCAGGTTGGAAGGGACCCTAAAGATCATCTAGTTCCAACCTCCCCACACTGAGCAGGGATGCCAATCACTAGCCCAGGTCACCCAGGGCTGCATCCAGCCTGGCCTTGAACACTGCCAGGGATGGGGCATCCACAACCTCTCTGGGNAAAAAAGAGACCTCTGGAGCCCAACACAGAAAAAACACTTTGTGGCCCTGACAGTGCAGAAGAACAAAACATTGTCCCTTGCTGCAGCAGTCTTTAGGAATGGCCACAGAGGCTTTGTTCAAGCATGTGAGTCTAATTCTGCAGCTCCTGGAAAGCAGAGAAGGCTTTCTCCACTAGGAAGGACATTATTCTGCATAGCTTGTGCACTGCAAAAAAAGGGTGTCTACTGACTTGGGAGTAGCATCTTGTGGAAGCAGCTGTGTAAGAAAGGCTTCAGAGGATGAAATCTGGCTAAAAGGATCTCCAAAACCTTCATTGCTGCTGAATAATTGATGCAGAAGAAGAAATGGCTTTGTGTTATGTTAAATAATGAAATACTGGTCAGTTAACAAAGAACTCTGTTATTCTAGGGAAGATTTAAATGTCATCCAGCACTGCTCTATGGAGTTCCCTGGTGGCAACTTCATTCCTAAACACATTTCTGTAATAGATCAGAATTAGCTTGCATTGGTGCAAGTTAATTCCTGGTTAGATTTGCAGTACCCTAGGACAGATGCATCCTCCTCTTTCTGCAGCACACCACAAATCCTGAGCTGCAAAAGGAATAATAACAAAATGTGTTTGCCTCCATGCTGCTGCTTTGTTTAGTTGTAGAAAGGTAATGAGAACTCTTTTGGAACACTTTTAATGGAGATGTAATGCAAGTATTCTGCAAGGAAAAAGGACAGTGCAAGCTGCCATGGTAATTTTACTCCTGGTGATATTATCACCACCAAAATAAGCAGAGAAAAGTGTAACTGCACTTTTGAAGCATGTGGAGGCAAGTCACATGCGTGTGGAGTGGCTCTGCAGTCTGGCTCTGCATTCAGTCAGCTGAGTTCAGCTATCACTTTTCCACTAATAAAAGTTCAAGTGGTTCAGATTGGCTTCTGCTCCAAGGAGTGCACTGTGAGCATGGAAATATGCTTTAGAGAACCCTGCATTTCTAGAAAATGAAAGGCTGGAGAAGCTGAAGTTTTAAACTTTTATTTTTTTTGTTAAAAGTGTTTGGGTAACTTAGAATCACAGAATCCTAGAANGCTCCATGTCCTTTCTGTGTTGAGGGCTCCAGAACTGGACCCAGTATTGCAGAGGAGGTGTGAGCAGAGCAGAGTGCAGTGGCATAATATAAGATATAGAGCTTGGATAGAATATTATAGTTTGTAATCCTAAGATGATTTCAAGTGGTGGTCAGCACAAGACAATTAGGACATGTATTAGTGCTGTGAAAGCAATCTGAAGTAGACTCTTTGTTGATGGATAGTTTATGACTTTGTAGCCTCAGTGTTGGAGCAGCCCATTTCATACACGAGATGGCCAGAACATGAACTAGGTCACCTAACATCTTCAAAGAGTTAGATACCTTTCTGTGGAAGTTATTCACCCTTAAAACTAGCCTTTCTGAAAAATGATGCCTTCAGCTTTGCAACCTCTCCTCTCCATACATGACACTCAGGCCTTCCAAGTGTAGATAAATCAGTCTGAGCTGGATCTACAACCTCCTGCTTCATGGTCTCTCTGCTCAGTCAACTTAATCATATAGGATGCTCAGGATATGTTCCAAGTTTTGAGGTGGACCTTTTGTGTGCACCACAACTACACAATGACCTAGGACAGAAAGACATCTAAATACAGTGCTAATAAGTGAATTATATACCCTAAATTAAAAACAAACCCAGAAGTATCAATGCAGCCTCTTTAAATTTCTCCATCTTTTTGCTGTTACAGTTTGGAGATCTCCTCCAGCAAAGGACTTCATTATGTGTGGAACTGATAAATTCCATGAGATTATGCATGTGGTTAACTGCTTTGATGGATCCAAGACTTAATCCTTAATGGTTATTTTTTATGGTGGTGTGTTTGTAGTAAGGCCAAAAGTCATTTAACTGTCTTATTTAATTTTGATATACAGTATGTAAACATGGTGGTTGCATTAAGAAGAGTTACAGGAAGAATTTAATATCAAGCCTGGTAAAACATTTTCTAGTAAGTTTGCAAGTTGTGAATACAGAAGTGTTACTGGAAACCCTTGCCTGAGTAATTATTGCTTTGTAATATACAGAAAGAGCTGCAGAGATTAAAAACATATGATACAGATGAAATATATATACATATAAACCCCTCTTTTCCTCTGTCTAAAAGTTCAAATGGCTCAGATAAGCTTCTGTTACAAAGAATGCACTGTGGGCATGGAAATTTCAGTGGCAATCTTCCCAAGGTACTCAGAATCACAGAATCACCAAGACTGGAAAAGACCCCCAGGATCATCAAGTGCAGCCTATGACCCAATACACCACAACATCTAAACCATGCCACTCAGTGCCACATCCAATCTTCTCTTAAACACCTCCAGGGATGGTGACTCCACCACCTCCCTGGGCAGCCTATTCCAGAGCCCAATCACCCTCTGCGTGAGGAAGTGCTTCCTAATGTCCAGTCTAACCCTCCCCTGCTGCAGCTTCAAGCCATGGCCTCTTGTCCTGTCACTAGCTGCCATGGAGAAGAGCCCAACCCCTACCTGACTACAACTTCCCTTCAGGTAGTTGTAGAGGGCAATAAGCTCACCCCTGAGTCTCCTCTTCTTCAGGCTGAACAGTCCCAGTTGCCTCAGCCTTTCCTCATATGGCTTCCCCTCCAGCCCCTTCACCAGTCTCGTTGCTCTCCTCTGGACCCTCTCCAGCACCTCAACATCCTTCTTGAAGTGAGGGGCCCAGAACTGGACACAGTACTCAAGGTGAGGCCTCACCAGAGCAGAGTACAGGGGGAGGATCACATCCCTAGTCCTGCTGGTCACACTATTCTTGATCCAGGCCAAGATGCCATTGGCCTTCCGTGCTGCCTGAGCACACTGCTGGCTCATGTTCAGCCGGCTGTCAACCAATACTCCCAGGTCCCTCTCCGCTGAGCCACTCTCCAGCCACTCATCTCCCAGCCTGGAGCGCTCAAGCATTGTTCTACTGCTTGGGACAGGTTGCTTAAGTGAGGACACACTGCCTTATTAATTAATTATGTTGCCACCTTCATTACATCAAACATGGATTTTGTAAAGGGGTCATTGCAGCCTAACTGTGGAAAAGGATCCCTTTTCACAGACAGCAACCCAACTTGAAGGAATACAAAATAGCTGAAGAAATAGAGATCAGGAGTGAAATTCAAACTTACACAGTGCAAATGTAACTTGGAAGTGAGCTAACAAAATCAATCAGGATCCAGTCCCCATGTAAGCCTGAGCAGTCTTCATAGCCACCAGAAGCTGATGTTCACTCTTTAACCCAGTCCCTTTCTCATTGTTATGAGCCCATCTGGAGTTTTATTGTTCCCTATCTTTGCTGTTTCCCTGACATTCCTGGACTCTCCACGTCTTCAGGGCTTTGGAATTCCATGGTATTCATTTGATACTTGAAAGCTGGAAGGAAAATACATGTTGCAACCCAGCAGATTTCAGTTTTCATGCTTTCCTAGCATATGATTGTGATTTTGGAGGCACTGCACGTGTGTGTGAGCATTGTGTGTCTCACAGAACTGAGGTAAAGAAAAAAACCCAAATCATTAAGATGAGAAATGACCTGAAGATATCATGATGCTTCAAAGAAGTAATGATGATCAGCAAAATCTGGCTTCCACTGGGATTTGTGTCATACTGAGAAATTCCATCAGTGTGATTTATTTCTGCTTTTCAAATTCATTAATGGTCTTAGAAGAAAGAGTGCAAATATGTTAGTGAATTTCCATAGGATATCCATTTGTAAAAGAAAGAGAACACAGAAAATGAGGAAGAAATCCCAGAGCTGTTAGACAAATGCACAGAGAATAACATTAGTGAAGTGTAAGTTGATAGATATAAGGAAAAGAATTCCTTATTTTTCAGTGGCTCAATGTCCAGATGGAGATGGGAACAAGTTGTCTCCCTTAGGGGTCCATATGAGGAAGTTCTTTCCCCAGAGAGTGGTTAGGCACTGGCACAGGTTGCCCAGAGAGGCTGTGGCTGCTCCATCCCTGGCAGTGTTCAAGGCCAGGCTGGATGCAGTCCTGGGTGACCTGGGCTAGTGATTGGCATCCCTGCTCAGTGTGGGGAGGTTGGAACTAGATGATCTTGAGGGTCCCTTCCAACCTGCCCATTCTAGGATTCTATGATTCATATTGGGAGCAGTGCTGTTCAATACCTTCTCCAATGCCATTGACAGTGGGATTGAGTGTGGCCTCAGCAAATTCACGGGTGACACCAAGCTGGATGGTGCAGTTAGCACCTCCAAGGGATGGGATCCATCCAGAGGGACTCAGACAGGCTTGTGAGGTGGGCAGCTGAGAACCTCATGAGGTTCAACAAGGCCAAGCGAAGTTTTGCACA
The DNA here is from genome assembly GCA_013396975.1 of Bucco capensis. Taxonomy (NCBI): domain Eukaryota; kingdom Metazoa; phylum Chordata; class Aves; order Piciformes; family Bucconidae; genus Bucco; species Bucco capensis. The sequence goes on from VWZO01012822.1 coordinate 35,969, forward strand.
TGGGTTGAGGCAAACCCTGGTATCACTACAGGTTGGGAGATGAAGGAATTGAGATCAGCCCTTCCAGGAAGGACTTGGGAGTGCTATTGGATGAGAAGCTGGATGTGAGCTGACAATGTGTGTTCACAGCCCAGAAGGCTAACTAGATCCTGCATCCAAAGCAGCATGGCCAGCAGGTCAAGGGGAGGGGATTCTGCCCCTCTGCTCTGCTCTGGGCAGGCTTCACCTGGAGAACTGCATCCACCTCTGGAGTCCTCAGCACAAAAAGGACATGAACCTGTGGGAGTGGGTCCAGAGGAGGACACAATAATTGTCAGAGATGTTGAACACCTCTGCTATGAGGACAAGCTGAGGGANATAGGACAAGGGGAAATGATTTAAACTGCAGGACGCAGATTTAGACTGGAGATAAGGAAGAAATTCTTTACACTGATGATGGTGAAACACTGGAACAGGTTGCCCAAAGAGNTTGGGTTTGTTCAGCCTGGACAAGGCTCCTGGGAGACCTTAGTGCAGCCTTTCTGTACTTAAAGGGGGCTTGTAAGAAAGATGGGGATAAACTATTTAGTAGGGCCTGAAGTAATCGTCGTCGTGGCTAGGCTTCACGAACGAANGAGCAAGATGTCCCTGCTCATTGCAGGGAGGGCTGGACTCATGACCTTTAATGGTCCTTTCCAACCTAAACTATCCTATGATTCTGTGACTCTAGGAGAATTCCAAAGCCCTACACAACTGTGGAATTGAAACTGGAAAACAGGACTGTCAAATGCAGCTTTGAGCTGCTACTAGACAGTAGACAAGATATAGTAGGAGCTGGCATTAAGATATTGAAGAAAATCACCAATGCAATTTGAAAATATCTCCATAGAGAAATCATGCCATGGAGGAGGAATATCAAATAAAATAATATCTACTTATCTTAGCCTGTAGGATAGATCCCTTGGATAGCTGAAATTTGGGTACTGTATTATCCAAAAGGTAAAGACTGGGCAGTTTACAGGGATTTAAAAAAATAGTAAAATAAGAGGGCAGTTGGAAGGACAATTAACTGATTATCTTGAAGCATATAATAAACACCACTGAACACAAGGAAACTATAAACCAAGCTGAAGGATTTTTAGTCTTCTGTTACCCATTTCTAAAGGTAGGGGAAGTTTTACAGCTGAGGTTTTATTCTTTCCTAGAAACATCACTTTTTTTACAACAAATGAAACTGATTTTTGAGAAATATATGAAAAATGACACTATCAAGGATGGCACAGAAACAAGAATGTGCATATTTGAAAACCACCTTGTTTAGCTGTCATCTCTATTTCCACTGTGTCTATTTGTCCCCTGAACTAAAAAAAAATCAATTAGCACATTTCTCTCTTTAGTACCTTGCAGCAGAAAACCCTGAGAGACTGCCATAAATTCACTTTATTGAGGCAATAACCCAGGCAGAGTCATTGTTCTGAAGGGAAGGGGCATGGTGACATACTGCAAGCACTGAGGCTGCAGCAGCATCTCCAAATGAGTGGGTGATGCTGATTAATCAACAGGGTGAGGAGCAGGATCCAAGGAAAGAGAGGAAGGCAGGGAAAGGAGGTCAGGAAAAGAAAAAAAGTAGGAAAAAAATTGTTGGTGGCAACAAGCACTTGGTTAAATAGTGTCATAAGGTATAAGGACTCTGCTCCTGTCTATATGGATGAAGCCTACAGGAAAATGTGGATATGGTAATAATAATATAGTTCAGGGAGATTCCCTGTGGAACATTTAAACCTAAGCTATCTGCCACACTAGCATCTTTGTAGTAAAGGAAATCTCTTGCACTGCATAGGGAAGGAAAACTAGACCTTTCTCATTTGAGCTGTCTGGGCTTGTGGAAGATAAATGCCTTGAAAAAAAATGGATATTGTCAAGAATGTGGTGTCTGCTGTCAGTGTTGTTGGGAGAATGTCTCCCTTCCTCACTTAGTATTCAGCCAGTGTGGCAAAGAATCTAAATGTTTGTGTAATTGATGCAAGATTGTGTAACTGCTGAGGGAAGAGATGGTTGTGCTGCACAAAACAGGGCTCACCAAATGCCACGTCTGGATTCTGTTAGAGCAACACATGGTAGCTTGTACATCTGAGAGGAGGAGGGAGAGAAATTGAAGCAGTGAGGGCAAATTCCTCAAATAAACAGGAAGGGGACTTGCTTGCACCTGAGGGGGGAAGGGAGGCTGTTGGCTTGGATATGCCTTGTGTAACTCGTCAGTGGCCAGCATGTCCTGGGAGCATGCTGCTGTCTGTGCTGCTGGGGAACACATCTCAGGGCAAAAAGGCTTTACCTGCAGTGTTCCAGTGTTGGGTCAGGTCCCTGCTTGAGCACATGCCGGGGGAAAGGGTGTGAATTTGTTTGGACTTTTAGTGCTTCAAGATGGTGCTTTTGGGATGTTTGGTTACTGAATAAATATTTAGGCACTTTAATGTGTTTGTTTCCAGTTTGCTGCATCTGGGCTATGCTGCTGAAGGGACATCTGAGAGGAAAGCCTTGACCTGGCTGCTGCTGGCAGGGGCAGAGTGAGCAACTTGGAGGGGTGTAAGGTGCTCTGAGAGCAGCTCAGGCTTGGCATGGAGAAACTTCAGCATTGCCTCCAGAGGCAGGCAGGGGTAGTAATAAGGCAGCCAAGATACTCCTGAGAGGAGATAGCTGCCTTCTCTGCACCAGGGAACAGGCTCACAGCTCACAGGAGGTTTAGTATTAACACAAGGAGGAACTTGTTTGCAGTGCAGGTGCCAGAGCACTGGCCCAGGCTGCCCAGGAGGCTGTGGAGTCTCCTTGTCTGGAGCCATTGCAGAGCTGCCTGGACACATTGCTGTGTGAGCTGGTCTAGGTGATCCTGCTGTGGCAGGGGGGTTGCACTAGATGATCTCTCTAGGGCCCTTCCAACCCCTGACATACTGGGATACTGTGATACTGAGGAGGTTACTCACCTGGAAAGGAGGAGGAGAGGATTTATCTCACACTGGTACTTTCACAAAGTAAGAGAGAGATTTCTCTTCCAGACTTTCATTTACTGTGTCTGAAGCACTGAGCTTTCTGTATTTGCAGTGAAAGTTTCTCTGGTTAAGTTTAGGGAGTGGGGTTTTTTGGTTTTTAGGGGGTATCTGCTTTTGTTTTGGTTTTCATTGAAACAAACATAGTTTTAGAGATCAAGCATTGCCAGTGTCAGCTGGCACTCTCATTTCAGAAGAAAAGCAGGGAGGATGTAGTTTCACTCTGGTCACTTTAGGTTCCTCTCATCTCCCAGTAATAGTTTCCTGGTATTTCCATCTCTGAAACACACAGCATTCATGTTGACCTCAGCTGAATCTGGGAAACTTAAGCAAGTCAGAAAACACAGGTGTGTTTTCATTAAATGAGTCAGGGTAGATTTTGGAGTCAGGTCTCTAGGTATGTCAGTTATTATTGACTACAGAGGGAGATAAAATGTAATGGTTTTTGCTCTTGAATCACCTTGTCAGCAACTGAATAGTACAAAGTGCCTTTAATGAAGAATTCTGACTAACAGCCATTGAACAAAAGTAGCAAAGTTTTAGAAGGATTATCTCCAAGCAGATGCTTTGCACTTCACCTGTGAGTCACAACTCCCTTGGCAGAGTCAGCAGAAGACAACACTTGGATCATTCAGCAGCAAATGCAGCTAAGGCACCAGTGTGTGAAACAGAAGAACACTGGGGTTCTTTGCTTCCCTCCTAGGAGAGTCTGCAGCCTTTGTTGGTGCCAGGAGCTTGCTACAGTAACACTTAGGAACACTAGAGTGATCTTGGTCTGAATTTCTCTGTCCCAGTCTGAGTGTAACTCCTTTCAACTGTAGAAGAGCTACCTAAGAAGCTCTTAACTGGATCCTGCCCTGGCCTACAGTAAGATGGGCAAAAACTATGTAGGAGTGGAGCTTGTTATACTGCAGATATCTTTGCTTTCAATCCAGAAAGTCAGCATCCTTTTAATTATTGTGCCCCAGAGAACTTAGGGAGAAGCTTCTCTGCTGTTTGTGAAAGGTAGTGAAGGCAGGAACACTTCGTAGATGGCAGATGGGATACACTTTGGCTATTGCAGAAAAGACTGCAATACATGTGCAAATCCACAAACATCACCAGGAGATCTATTTGTGCAGTGTTACATAGCAACTTAGTGATGAGACTCTGCAAACATGGCTCTGGTGTCTGTGTGAGATTGCCTGGGGCTTTGACTTTTCCTCTCAATCCTCTTTTCCTTTTCCTTTTTCTCTTTTTCACTTTCTTTCTCTTTTCCCCCTCCTTTTCCTTTTCCTTGTCCTTTTCCTTCTGTTCCTTCTTTTCTTTTTCCTTTTCCTTTTCCTGTTTTATTCTTTCTATTGTGTTTTCCTCCAGGCAGAATGATCTGTGTTGCTGTGTATTTTGGGATTGTTCCAAACCCCTCTGAAATGACTCAACAGACTCTCACCCAATTCTGAGTCCTGCCCAGGGCTCTGTTTCTCTTCATTATATCACGTCTGTTAATGCCTTCCCATGTTTTGTTATTCTGGCCAAGTTTTCAATGCATGCTTATCAGAGTTTCTCCTCAATTCACTTTTCCTAGGGCACTGCTTACCTGCCTACCATTGCTGTTCCAAACCTCCATCACAGCCAGGGTGACTTCCCTCACACAATGACACACAATCCTAGGGAGCTGGCAGAACTCTTCTCACCTCACCCTATGGGTCTCTTCTTGAGCATTAAACTCATTGCCCANCGACGACGATGACGATGGGTCTCCTCTCCTTTCCCAATCCCCCTTCTCAGCTGGGGAGGAGTTGTTGGCTGAGAGATCAACTGTCAGTCTGGCATGCAGACCCCTGGTCTCCCTGCAAGGCCAGCTTCTGCTGACCTGCAGAGAGTGGGACTTGCTTTCCTTAGGGTGGAGTTCTGGCTGGATGCAATCACCTGCATTGCAGTGGATGCTGAGACCTGGCCAAAGAACACACAAGACAGTTGTAGTTAACTCTGCCAGGATGGAGATGGCAGTGAGCAGAAGCACACTATTTCTAAGGGGGAACCTGTAGGGTTTGGTGTATTTTAACAGAGTTTAATTTGATGTCTTGAGTTGACTCATTTTAGCTTTCCAGCATCCCTTGGGAGACAGGTCCTTAAGCTCTGCACTGTTTCAGCAGGGACCACCAGTGTGTTTGCAGGGTGCTTAGTTTAGTGGCACTCAGATCTCCACAGTGCCTCTAGGACTGCTGGAAAACAAAGGTCAAGTAATAATACAACAATAACATGGTAGCTAGAGACACTGAATGTCACAACAGCATTCCTTCTGATCTACTAAAGGTCGAGAAAAGCAAGATTAAGCTTCTGGTCTGCATTTGGTATCTGTTACAAATGTCAGTTGTTATGAAACAGGACCACAAGTGGCTGCAGGCTGTCCAAGAGGATCTCTACAATTTCTTCTGGCTATTCATGCAAACATGAATTAGAAGGGCAAGCTGCTGACACCTCTGGTGTTAAAGCTAGCATACGAGACTTGTTACACATCAAAAAAACACTTCTTACCAATGAACAATGTAGAAACATCAGCTGTCAGGGAGTGAAGAGCAAGTATTTTATAGAGACTTTGAATCACATCACTTCTGGCTCTTCCCTAATGCTTTTTTTTGTTACCTCATTGAAAAAAACTCTGAAGGCACTAAGATTAACAGCTGCTGCAGCACCATTAGAGGCTCAATGTTGTGCAGAAGCCTGCATCTTCCTCAACTGACACATTTCCTTCCAGACAAAGCAAATGCAGAGCTGCTTTTCATTCCTCAACAGATACAATCTAACCACTTTTTACACAAACAGTAAAATGGTCTGGAAAGCTATAAGTATTCAGTGAAGTTTAATCTTCTTCAGGATCTATAATAGAGAGCTCTTAATTCCCTGGAGGCAGGTAAAGGCCAGCTTCAAGGTGGGAACACTGAAGAATCCTTTTAGTCATTTGATAGACACAAGTCATGGAAATGTGATCTTCCTCTCCCTGGAAAAGGACTTTCACTGCTGTTATGAAGAAGATAGTTATAGCCAGTTTAGTAGGAAACTACCCTGTAGATACTTGAGTGACACTAAGTCTGAATTTCAGTTCCGTAAGAGTATGGCAGAAGAGTCCTGAGGCACATGCCTGAAGAAAGGCAAGAACTAAAGCCTTTGCTATTCTTCTAAGCCTGGGATCAGAAAATACAAAACAATTACAGAATTATTAAGGCTGGAAGAGACCTCTAAGATCATTAAATTCAACCATAATGCATCCATGACAATAATGCAAACAAGCACTAAGATCTTTGCTTGTGGCAAGTGTGGATAATTTGGCTAATTTCACTTTGCATTTCCATGTACTAGCTAGAATTTTAAAATTCCAGCTTAAAAAAAGAATCTCAAGAGGCTGTAGTTCCATCACATTGAAAACCTCTGTTTGCTTCTGATTGTACAACACAAAGACATATCTCCTGTTTGACCTTTGTGCAGTGCATGCCAAGAATCCATCAGCAAAAATGGAGTGTGACAGCAGAATTAAATCACAAACAGCATTATCTTCATGTACATAGCAGATCTGTTGTGAAGAGAGAGAATTTCTCTTTCTTTAGAGAGATTAAGGTCACCTCACAGTGTGTTAAAATACACAAACCTGGATAATCTTTGGCAGATTTATTCCCTACCACACACTCACAGATCTCTGTGAATCTTCCTCACTCCTAACATGAACAGCAGGCAGTAAATAACCAAACATATAGTGCTTGATGGCAAGAGAGAGATACCTTCTGATGCTCCCTGTGAGGTTCTTCACTGGAAAGCTAATCAAAGAATGATTCAGAAGAGAAGCTAAAAACAATGTTCAGTTTGTTTTTGCAGATGTTCCAACTTCTGAGCTTTAATTTATGGTGCAAATATTTCACTAAAACAACAAATAGAAGGGCCTGAGCTAGATGAAGTTTATCAAGAACATCCAGTTGACTTTTTTCTTTTTTTTAAAGCCATCTGATTTAGCAAAGTGAATCCTTTAGAAGCAGCTTGTTGTATAGGAGAAAGCATTTCACACATCAGGATGTGGAGCAAAAGAAGAGTAAAATGCTAGCCAAGTAGCATTAAGTAAATATCTGGATTGTTTTTTTCTGTGTTTGTTGTCTTTAAATTGTGGAAGGCTTGGAAGGAGACTCTTTGAAGGAAGTCCTTCTTTGAGAGCTTTCTGAATGCTTTCTAGAGCTGTGCCATTGGCAGACATCCTCTTTTTGCCTCTAAGCCTTGCTTGTCCCAAAGATGTGAGGAGGGTGAATACTGTCCTGCCAGCATGGTGCAGAGAACACACACTGCTCATGACTGACCTCATGGCAGCCCTGCAGAGCCTGCAGAGAGGAGCTGAACCAGTTCTGCTGGTTTTAGCATCTTTGTCACTGACACAGGTTGATTCCAAACCCGGGCAGATGGAGCTCCTTTAGCCCTGCAAGGCCTTCCAGCTAAGAGGTTAAACCTCCATCCTAAGGACTTGGCTGCCAGCGTCCAAGCTTGCTAGGCCCTGGCAGATGAACCTTAGGTGGGTCCAGCTCTGCGCATGCTGTGTCTCACCTAAAAAAATCCCTAGTGCAGGCTCGAGGGTGCTATCTGCTATCCTCTTTTTATCAGCGTGCTTGGAAAAGGCGCTGAGGAGGAGCATGGATGGAGCCCTCCCTGGAGCTTCGTTCGCCAAGCCTAGCCACTGACACAGGAGGAATTGCAGCCACTCCCACTGGAGAAGTGGGATTCAGAGGGAGGCAGTGAGCAGGTCAAGGAAGCTGGGTTCCAGGCACTTGCTCTCAATAGCCAGATTTTGCCTCCTCTCAGGTTATCAGAGGGATGGGAAGGATGTCCTGCAGAAGGAGTGTGTAGCCACCTTAGAGCCTCCCTTGGTGAAGAAAAGCATGCTCACCTCTATCTGGAAGTGTTTTTCATGCTTAGCAAAACTCTGTGCATGCTGAAGATTCAGGTGCAGCTGGCAGTATGGCAAATGACAATCTCTTTTCCAGCTGTCATTGTCATTTCTCATCACAGCAAAAGCAAAGCAGATATGGGGATGAAGCTGTCTCCCTGTCAGGAGTGCTCAGGAGCACAGAACACAGCGTGCAGCTAGCAGGAATCAGAAGCAGCAGCTGCATCCTCTCTTGGTTATATTGGCCTCAAAGAAGGTGCTGAACCAAGTTCAAAGTGTATGGTACTACCTTTGAAGCATTCTAGGGTCCAAGCCATGTCACAACTGAAATGATAAGGTGTAGATTTTCACAAGAGTGATAGTGAAATACACCTTTGCAAGAGAAAAAAAGTTTGCTCAGAGGCTAGGATGCACTCCCTGGGGAAAACAGGGCTCCTAAAACATGCTTTTTATAGCCTCCTGCTCCCTTTCTCCTCTATGCTTAGCATAAACTCACATCCCCCTCAAAATAACCCCTAGTCTGTCCTTCTTCCTTTGGGAAGACAAAAGAAACTCCAGCTATGGCTGTCCCATAGAGCAGCTGGATGCATTCATGTACTAAGGTAATGAGCATGAAACAGGATGAAGTTGAACAGAACACAATAGCCCAGCAACCCCTTCCACAGGGAATCATATATTTTTGGCTCATGTACAAGGTATGGGAAAAGACCAGTTAGATATCTTGCTACAGCTCTGCATGCTTGGAATGAAACTGCATTCTGAACTCAAGTCAAAAATCACTCTCAATCAAGCTAGCTGTAAAGGGGTGCCTGAGCAGGGCTGTAGAGTTTAAGGCAGTTAGCTGTGTTGGCCAACTGCCTAGACATCTTGCCTGGGGAAATCATAGAACCATGTTGGTCAATGGATCACCTAAACACAGATGGACATCTGAGCCTCAGACCCCAGCACTGGTGGCAGCCACTGTGTGGCTTTTGTATTATCTGAGCCAGATACTTCACTGAATTAGGCAAATTGCACTGCTTTTCATCTACAGAAAATCTGGCATGTTCCTTCTGGGGATCATCACTCACTAAATTCCAGGAAGAAGTCCTCAATGGCCATGTCCCCATCACCATTAGCAACATGGGGTTATGAAATTATTGCCCAGAAGGAGAGAAGTTAAATCAACATTAAGGACAATTCCTTACTCAGATCTCTAAGAACTTATCAGAGAAACCATAATATACCAGAAAAAGTCCATGTGAGGTTATTTGCTGTGCTAGATCTAAGGGTGTAGCTACAGATAATCTTTTTTGGATAGTGAATGAATTGATTCTTTATTCAACAAGTAACAATCAATGACAAAAAATAGAGACATTAAAATTCCTCAGCTTTTAGCTGTGGCCATAAGGATAGTTAATCACCTGTAGACTATTGAAAGCAGGTTAAAAGGAAATGGCTGATCCTTTGGTTTTATCCAGTTCAGTTGCCTGCTAATGCAGCTGCTTGACTGAACAGCTGGACTACTGTAAAGGGGAACAGGCCTTTTTCTGTGCTGCTAGGCTGCCAGTGGATTAGCATTCACACAAGCAGGGGCTGTTCAGCTGGGCTCAAGTATGGCTCTGTGGTGTCTCCGAGTCACAATCTCTCTGCATCAGGCTTGAGTAGCTCATATATCAGCCCTTGTTCAGGGCTCTGCTTAGTTCCAAACTCTGTTCTTATGGGTGTAAAGAAATTCAGTCAGAGCTAGAGCTTTAGCCACTGAACCCTTTGGCTGTGCCTTTTGCTTTTCATTGTGGTCTTTATTTTGCATTCCCTTATGCCAGCTCCCTGCATGTATATGCCTCAGCTTTGTGTGCTTCCCTGAGCACACTAAGCTGTGGGTCTTGCATGCTAATTATTAGCTATTTCCTCTTACCTTAGGAATAGGAACAGAAGAAAGAAATTCTGGCATCTCAACTCCATAGAATCATAGAATCCTAGAATGGGCAGGCTGGAAGGGACCCTAAAGATCATCTAGTTCCAACCTCCCCACACTGAGCAGGGATGCCAATCACTAGCCCAGGTCACCCAGGGCTGCATCCAGCCTGGCCTTGAACACTGCCAGGGATGGAGCAGCCACAACCTCTCTGGGCAACCTGTGCCAGTGCCTAACCACTCTCTGGGGAAAGAACTTCCTTTTAATCTCTAATCTTGTTTCACTTTTATGTCCTGCAAGATTTGTCAAGGTTCAGTTCCAGAGTGGAAGTTCCCTTTCCTTCACTCATCCTATGCTGAGTCTTTTCATTCCCTTCCCAATCCAGCTTTTAAACTACCTATTTGCACTCCTTCCAATGGTGCCATTTGAATTTTTCCTTTCTTCACCTTTTCCATTCCTCATCCTCCACTTGAGTTGCTAACTCTCTGGTCATTTCCTCTTGGCAACAACAAAAATTATCTGTGGATGGAAGTTGCCAGAATGATTAATTCCTCATGACTGTTTCCTCTCATCTTCATTTCCATTTCCCCAAGCCCTTCCATATGTCCTGGAATATTTCAATTAGTAAAGTTTCCAGTTTGTCCCATAGCACAGAAACCAGCAGCATTGACTTTTTTTCCTCTGTCTCTTCCTCTTTCTTTCTCCTTGGCATGATGGGAGTCAGGATTGCTGCAGAAGCCTGCCACCAGTGTGCCTTTGGGAGAGGGACAGGATGCTGGAGTCACTGGGAAGCTGGCTGTGCCAAGGAAACTCTCCTTTTCAAGTGCTTCTGTTCCACTGTTATTTGTTTCCCATCTGGATTCTTTTGATGATTTCCAGGTCTCTCTTCTGGGATTAGATTGCTTGATTTGCTTTTGCTACTAGGAAGCATCATCAAAATAGAGAAGTAAAAAAAATCTTCAAGGCTTTTTAGTTCAGTTCATCTGGATTGTGTGAGTGGGATTCAGCAGCAAAAGCAGTTAATAAATGTGCCAGAGCAGTTTAATTATATCTAGAGTGAACTTGACATTAATAAAGATACTGAAAATAAAAGTTGCAGCTATTTTATTTTTAAACCTATTAATTCACTAACAGAAGAACAATCTTGATCATATGTTGGCAACTGGTGCAATTATGTGTTTCTTGTCTTGCTTTTCCTCAGCTTGTTTCCCCATTCTTAAGTCTATTAGACTAGTGTGAACACAGAACTCTGAACAAGGCTCCATGTTCATTGTCACTGCAGTCTCATTTTGTGCTTCCATTCCTTCTATTCTGAGGTTTCTATCTTTCTCTCTGTGCTGTTTTTCACTGCTGGTGTCCTGTCTCCTATAATTGTTCCTCTCATAAGGTCACAGCTCTTGGTGGAAACTGCTATCAGCATATCAACATCACCTTCCATTAGACACTCAGAATAAATGTTCTCTCCAGGAATCCAAAGTGTAATCCACCTTTGCCACTTAACTGAAATGTTGGAAGTTGTTCTGGACAAGAGAAGTCAATACCAAATGGCTCCAATAATTGGCTCCCTGAGGTGGCAAAGGAACCAGGGCTTAAACCACACTTCAGGATATAATAATTTGTCTCAACCAACTGAAACCTTTTTGCAGTATTCTCATAGATCCCAATGCTGCCTCCAGCTGATCCAACAGTTTTGGTTTCCTTCAGCCTTTGTGTCCACCCTGAACAGTTCAACTGTCCCTGGAGGTGTTTAAGAAGCATATAGATGTT
>VWZO01012822.1:58118-77769 GCA_013396975.1 Bucco capensis
AAAATGCTGAATGAATGAGATGGGAGGGAGTATTTCTCTGATGATTTTACAGACTTCTTTTCTTTTGCATTGTTTTTGTAGTTTTCAGACATTCAGTGTCTCCTGAGGCACCTTGTGCTCTAAACATCAGACATCCCTGCTCAGTGTGGGGAGGTTGGAACTAGATGATCTTTAGGGTCCCTTCCAACCTGCCCATTCTAGGATTCTATGATTCTATGATTCATATGACTGGAAAATGCTCTGAATGTGGAAGTCTACAAGCCATGGTGTTCTTCATCCCTGCTAGCTTTGCTCTCCCCTTTGAAACTGCTCTGTTCTTTCTCCAAGGTCTCTCTTGCTGCATTCTCCTCACTGGGGACCACTTCTCCTGAGATTGCATGAGGCCAAGGGTCATGACTGCTTTCCTGTCACTCCATATGACTCCTTGTGGGCTTTAGAGTTTGGGACATGGCCACACCTGACCCCACAGCTCACCCAAGTGACTCAGATGTAGCTGTAGGAAGAGTGAAGTACCCACTGAGCATTGCAGTGTGGTGCAGGTCACAGCTCCGTGGTCTTCTGGCAGTGCTTGTTTTGGAGGCTGAAGTTGAAGGGTGATGAAGAAGGGTGGTCAGAGTCTTGGACAAAAGCTGTGAGGTAAAGATGGCAAAATGACCTACAGGAAAAATGTTGCAAGGCTAATCTAGAGGCAGGAGGCACAGTCTGAAAATCCCTTGAGTTCTCCTGTGGCCCCTGGTGCCATAACTGTGCCCACAGCAGAGGGAGCATTAAACTCATTGCCCACGGGAAAGTGTGGGGAGTGATACCCATGTTCCTAGAATCCTTGGATGGGTAGGATGAGCTCATTAGCCTTCTGGCAGTCATCCTAGGAGAAGGACAACTCTGATTCCAAACCCGGGCAGATGGAGCTCCTTTAGCCCTGGAAGGCCTTCCAGCTAAGAGGTTAAACCTCCATCCTAAGGACTTGGCTGCCAGCGTCCAAGCTTGCTAGGCCCTGGCAGATGAACCTTAGGACTAAAGGGTGGGTCCAGCTCTGCACATGCTGTGTCTCACCTAAAAAAATCCCTAGTGCAGGCTCGAGGGTGCTATCTGCTATCCTCTTTTTATCAGCACGCTTGGAAAAGGCACTGAGGAGGAGCGTGGATGGAGCCCTCCCTGGAGCTTCCTTCACCAAGCCTAGCCATACACATACTAGAGAAGAAAGATCCAGGAAAAGGGAAGCTGAAGGGCTAGGAAAGAGAGACAGAGAAATCTAAACAGCAAAATGTGTGAAGAAACTTGGAAACAGCAACAGGAAAAAAGACAGAGAGGAAAAGTGAACATTTAAATGGGAAGAAAATAGTCACGAAGGGAAAACATGAAAAAATGCATTCAAATTTAGGATTAATAAATATTATCAATATTTATTTTCTATCAGTAAACAAAAACATCAGAAAATGGTAGACTGAAAAGTCAGAGCCTGTGTGAGATGCAAGGAGCCTGTTACAGCCATGCCAGTGGAACCCTGGGAGATCTCTGGGACAGCTGTGGCTGGGCAGTGGCCCCAGGGGCAGATGCTCTATTTCCATTACACCCTCTGGTTCCATGGCTCCACCATTGTCCTTCCAAAGAGCTGAACAAAAGCACTGATAACATTTCGATATTATCTAGAGAAATCATACCAGCTATGACCAGAAAAGCAGGCCTCTGTGCAAAGGAGGATATGGAGCCCAGGTGTCACCCCAAACCAGAGAAATGGTTTGTCTACTCTGTCTGCTTCAGAAGCCCTCAGACATTTGAATTCTAATAGTTAGGGGCCTCAATGTATGGCCATCTTCTATCATCTATTTCAAGCTATTATTAATTTTAGAATACTTCAAATGTCACCCAATCAACAAACTCCTGGGGCTGATGCTAATGCTTCAGAGCTAGAACAGATAGAAACAAAACCAAACTCTTTATTTGTAATTCGAGCTCAAGCATTTATTTCAATAATGAAAATGTGGTGAAATGATTCTTTCCCCCCCCCCTCCCCGAAAAGCCTTTATGTCTCTGTTAAGTGTTGAAAGTGAAAGCCACTCATTACACATCTACTTTGTTGTTCATTGCCCTCCTAGTTATTTTTCCCCATCATGTCTTCACTGATGGAATAATACAATATTGAATAATGACACATCTAGAACTTTTAAATACAAACATTTTGTGTTGCTTGCAAATACAGTTGAGCTTTCTTTATCCCTCTAAAGAAAGAACAGACTTTGTCCCTGATAAATGCTTTGGATATTTGGAGTTCTCTTTGCACCCTCTCATATAAAACATTCTCTTTTATTTCTTTGGTTTGAGCTATAAAATCTTGACAGGTACCAACAAGTAGTTACTGGTCCTTATATGGATGGAGCTTGACTCTCTGCAGTCTCTGGCACTGCACAGGAGTTATCCACAGATGCATCACTGCAGCATTTTACAATATACATCTTTAGCCACAGTTTTACCAATGTAGTTAGCTCTTTATTTACCTGTGTCACAAGCAGAGTGTGCACATTGACACTACAAGTCTTATAGAAGAAATACCAGTCACACTATTCATTTGGTGTCATCTGGCACCAGGAAAGACTTTTATTGTTCCCTCATGCCCGTGTAATGCTTTATGAAGCTATAGATCACTTTCATGGTCCTGAATCATGTTTAGTCATTGCTTAACAAATCAAGTTAGTAATAGCTGTAAGCCCTCATCATTTAGTGTCCATCTCAGCTCCCTCCTTTCAGACTGCTACTGGTGTCTCACTTAATTATGGAAGGTTTTAAATCTTTATTGCTTATTTTCTGCAGGAAGAGGGAAGGTAAGGCTATAGGGGAATTTGCCTTTCTCCAGCTGAATTTAAGGCTTAGGATTACAGCTGGACATGAATACTGGAAGTACAAACTTCATGTGTGTGTCTCCATCCCCCTGAGATCACAGGGAGCTTTAGCTCTGGACAAACTGCCTGTCTGTCAGCCATGTAGAATGCTCATCAAGCTGTTGAGTTTCCTCATCAAATGTCAGTGTGAGATGACCTTGTTCACCCCAGTCCCACCCTGTGCTTGTCTGTTACTTGGCAATATTTCATCCCTTCTCTCATTTCTTGCCCTGACCCCAATTACAAGTCCCTGCCTCCCCTCACCTGTACACTTGCCAGCCAAAAGCACACTGACTCCACTCAGTGACTAGGGAGAGGCTTTAGGTGTGAAGATAGGTCAGGGCTCTAGCTAAAGATCAATGCTAACTACAATTAGATAGCTGGTTGCATGCCCTTGTTTTCAGCACATACTAACCTGCCTTTCCTCCCTTCAGGCTCTGCTGAAACACCTAGTGCTTGAATCATTGCTGCCAGAGAGCCCTTATGGAATACTTGGTTTATTTGAGTGGTAGAATTTAATTGTCATAGAATTCTGCTTAAAAAAAGTGTTAAAAATAACCTATGGATAAAATTCAAAAGCAGCTAAGCAGGGAATGGGGCAAATTCTATTCCAGTTACTAAAATTCTAGGGCTAAAAATGCCCTATGAAGTGGGATTGTAGGTGTGGTTACATTGGTCACTGCTTTCCCATGGTAGGTCAGAATATGGGACTAAGTTGCCTTTCACTTGTAAACTAAGAATTTCCCTCTTTGTGCAAATTAATTAGAAGAAACATCTAATAAATACTGTTCTGTGAATGATTCAAATTCCAAATAGGAGCCATTTCAAATCAGACAGACCTGAACTCCATCCCCAGCCTTTGGGCAGCCAGCTGTCTGCTTATGTCAGCATCTGACTCTCCATCCAAATGCTTTTGTGTACAGGCTCAGCTTTCTTGAAACACTTTGGCCAATTTCTTCTTGGCTGAAAACATACCCACCAGCTCTGTGATGACTGTTTGGTTTGGCTGCAGGGGAGAAGCCAGAGCCTGGCTAGGTAGTATTGATAGGAGGAAGATTAGAAGTCATGTGAGAGGGTGTTGCCTGTATATCTTAGACATGATCATTTATAAAACGTGATGGCTAAGTGATGAGTACTAGTCAAGCATGTCCTGGTCACATCCAAAGGGAAATGAGGAATTTGGAAGACAATCGTATTTTGACTCCATGGGTTTCAAATATGTCTCCTGACAAAAAGAATGAGAGCTCCTCATTGAAGCTTAGAAAGGGGTGAAATGAAACACCCAATCAGGGCTGGATTATCACGGGCTTTTTCTGCAGCTTTGATGGATAAGGTAATATTTCATACATACTGGCCACAGAACAAGAGCAGAAACAGCCTGTAGAGACAGAGGCAGAAGCTCCCACTGCTCCTATCATTCATTCTCTTAGTGTCAGCAGCAAATCAAAATCCAATGGAGAAGCAAAGCATCCACAAGAGATATATGAAGTATTCCTGGTATGTAATTAATTCTCTTGGAGAAAATGGACATAATTCAAAACAACCTGAACATGGAGAGCTGTTACAGTTTGAAAACAAAATGCCTTGTTACAATCTTTATTTTGCTGTTATGAATAACAACAATAATAATAATCACAACAGAGTGAGGCATGCTCTTGAGCTCTGCTTTTGAGCCATGAGCAATGCAGAGCATGGCCACGGTATTTTTTAGCTCCAAAAACCAGCAGCTGAAATTTGACACATAGAGCTTCCCATTCCTAAGCTTCCTGTCTGCATTCTGCTGTTGCCTTTTCTCATATCAATAGATTGCCAGGAGCAATATTGGCAGGTCAGTTTACAAATGGATGCAGTAGATTGTTATAGTCACTTGTTTTCTCTCAGTTCTGAGCATTATTGTACCAATTTATCATTCAATAAGGAGAACTTGCAGTTCAGATCAGGATTGTATAGAGTTTCTTCCAAGCTAATTCCATGTTTTTCTCATGCTGCATTGGTCTTTGGAAAGGCTATTGATCCTGAATGATTTTCTCTCTTCTGGATCCTCTTTACAGTGCTTTCATTTTCCAGGAGTACTAGATCTCTTTTGATAGGTGTTGAGGGACCTTACCCACACCATTTTGGAATGATGACAAATTAGATTTCTCCCCTATTAAAAAGCAGTAGAAGGCAAGTCTGAGCTTTGAACTAGAGGAGAAGCAAGCAAACACACCAGAATAAAACCCAGAAGGAATGAAACAAACAGAAACCTCTCACTCTTGAATTACTTTGTTTCCGTTATTGCAGGCAATGAATTTGGAAGAGTCATCCTACTCCTACTCAGGTGAAGAAAAACTTCTTTTCAACTTATTCTTCCCCATCAAGAATGTATTTAATCTCATGTAAAAAAAATGCTTCTAAATGGGTCAAAACCTAATCTGACAAAACCAAACAATGACTAGTTCTGAAGGTGACATATGGGGATGATACAACAACAACAACCAGCTTTGGAAGAGCACAGCAAGTGACCCCAATCCCCAAATAATCAAAGATGTCACAGGCAACATTCACTGTCTAAAGTCCTGCACGTGCTACAACACTCACATTACTGGGTCACTTGTGGACCTTCTAAACTTGCCTCAATTCTCAGAGAAAACATTGCCCTAGGGACTACGTGAGGTTTGTGTCCTATGTGCAGCAAAGCTGATGTGCCGAAACTTCACTGGTTCAGTGGCATATTCAGCCACCACACAGCAGCAGCCTGAGGTAGACTGGAACATGCTAGGGAGAACATGATGAGGATTCCTTGCTCCTCTGTGCTATGCTTCCTGCATCCCATACAATTTCTGTAGTAGTTCTGGCATGGCTTGGGAAGTCTTTCAATGGTGAAGTGCTTGGATTATGGGGAGAGGGGAAGTGTGCTGCCAGTACAAGCTGAAGAAACTCTATGCCAGTCTCTCATTAAGTCTTTTCTAATAGGTGCCCAAATTGTCTTCTACTGCTAATATTTCTTAAGTATAAGGGCAACTTCCAGGCACAGTCTGACAATCCCTTGTGTTCTCCTGTGGCCCCTGGTGCCNTGATTCCCCCCCAGCTAGCCTATTAGACACTGCTGAAGCCATATCTAGAGTTCTTTACCTAGTTTGGAGTCCCTGAGTTCAAGGTGTGTGTGGGGAAGGGTCTGGCTGGAGGATCAACAAGTTGGTGCATTGAGCCTACCTTCGAGCATCAAGGAGATTTTTTGGTCAGTATGTGTGTCAGATCTGTATTGTAACTTGCAAACATCTCACTATTTCTTCTTGCTGTTCCCTCTGAGCTGGAGCCTCCCTGGCCAGGCTGATTTCACCTGCAGCTCTCTGCATGGCTAACTACCATCCTAGCTTCCTGACTCCCAGCTGTCCTTAGACACATGAATGAGCTGAGATCCAGCCCAAGCACATCAGCAGTGAGTCTCCCAGGCAACCCACTAGTCATCTGCAGAATACTGCTGCTTGTGTCCCTCCCAGCTCCTGTGCAGTAACATATGGCCTGTGGAATGTGCAGCACACCAGGGCCAGAGAGCTCAGCCAGCTGTGGGCCCTGCGGTCAGCAGTGTCACATTCCTGCTTTCTCCACACAACAGATCCTCTATGTTCTGAACAGTTCCAAGCCTTTTGGAAAGCACCATGACATGTAGCTGGATTCCTCTTTCTGCAGCCTGAATGCTGTCATGCTCCTGCCACCTCTACAGCTCTAGCTTTGGGAACAGACAACCAACTCCATTGCAGATTGGCCTGAATAGGTTAGCAAACACCACACACTTTCCTGCCTCTCAGCAAGAAAGATGTAAAAGTTTAACTTCCAAATTACCTGCTTGGGATAATAACACTTTTTTTTTTTCTTTCAGATCTGCTAGTTGGGTTTTGTTTTGTTTTGTGATTTCATTTTTTTGTAAGGTTTTTTGTTTGTTTGTTTGTTCCTCTCTGTTCTTGTGTGTTTTGTTATGTTTCTTTTTGTTTCTTTCTGCACATCTCTGGCAGCCTTTGGCTTTGAATGACCTTGGCAAATGTTCATCTGTAGCAAAGAGCCTGTTAAATGACAGCAATGTTGACCTTGAACTAGTTCCTCTCCAAGAATGCAAATTGCAGCAGTTCTCATAGCAGTGAAAGAAACAATTCAGTTTTACACTGTGTTCAGTTGCCACACACCTGCTGCTGGCTCTGCTAAGATGGATTAAAAACACAGTGAGATCCAGCAGGAGAGACCTTAGGTCAGAGCTGTGAAAGCAACTGATGTTTGTTTGTTTTGCCTCACAAAAAAAAATGGTCCTTTCCTCCCCTGAAGACTGTTGATAAGCACTCCTGGGGCTTTTGGTTGTATTCCAGATAATCTTCTGGATGATGTCATATAGAGAAATTAGTGTCACTCATTGATTTGCATTTACAGGCTAATTAAATGTAAGGGGCTTTTTCTTCCAACCTTTTCAAGACTATTTCCAATTGTTCAAGACTGTTTATTAGATAAGTCACAGAATCATTAAGGTTTGAAGAGATCTCTAAGATCATCAAGTGCAACCACCAACCTCTCACCCCCATGCCACTAACCCATGGCCCTAAGGACCACAGCTAGATGTTTTCATGTTTCCACATGTTACCTTTCAGATTTCCCCATGAAACAGAAATTCCACTTTCTAGCTAGAGCTAACATTGTTCTTCAGATTTCCACTCAGAGAATGGAATGGCATATGAAAATTTCTTATGAGAATAGCTGGGGAAATCATGATATATTTCTCAAGCTGAAAAAAAATAAATCTCAATTCATCTGTGCTGCACTGCAAGTCCTTTCCCAACTGTCAGAAACAAAGCTTTCTGACAATGAAATGGAAAGGAAAGTTTCTGAAGGTTTCCTTGCTTCTACTGCATAAAGGCAAAGAGACCACTTAGCAGATGAAATAACCATAGAAATTAGTCTGGAAGTCATAAGGTCATTTACTTTAAATTGTTTTCTTTGCCAGATGTTAAGAATGAAATGATATAGGAATGGTAAAGGTTTCCCCAAGTTGACTTTTGTTTCATTACATAACAGTTTGAGAAGTACAGAGACAACAAATTAAACATTTCAATTGGTCTGGACTGAATATTTCTTTAGACTGACCTAAATCAAGAGTGATGCTATTGAAACTGATTAAATAGTAAAGAAATGGCTTCAAATTACAGCAGGGGAGGTTTAGATTAGATATCAGGAGAAATTTCTTCACTGCAAGGGTTGTTAAGTCTTGGCCCAGGCTGCCCAGGGAGGTGCTGGAGTCACCATCCCTGCAGGGGGTTAAGAAACATATAGATGTTCTGCTTAGGGCCATGGGTTAGTGGCATGGGAGTGATAGGGATGGTTGGACTTGATGAGCTTAGAGGTCTCTTCCAATCTTAATGATTCTGTGATTCTGTATTTATATTTGATTAAAAGTGAGCCAAATCTGTTGCAAGAGCAGTTGTATTAGCAGAGAGATGCAGTTCTGATATCACACCCAGTAGTAGTGTCTGCAAGGATAAATCTGTACAGCTCCTTGAAAGCAGTCACTCTAATGAAAATCACCTAAGGCTCTTCAGTGTTTCTTTAATGTAAGTACACAGCTAGCTACTTTTAGACATTTCCATACTAAAACCCTAAATGAATAAAGCAGAAGTGCAAAGAAGGGCTCTGTCTCTTTGAAGGTCCTATGTAAGGAATACTATACCACTACACTTAGATACCACTAGCTGGATTTAATCCACCTGGTGCCAAGGTTTAAGGTTCTCAGCCTGAGCCATTTCCCTTTCTTTCACAAGCTTTGGGGAGTTCATTTGGAAGACATTGAAGCCTTTCATTTGAAAGGCTGCTGCTGAGCTACTAAATGATGCCTTGTTTATGGTTTAAAAGCAGCATAATTTCACAGGTGATTCATTTTATCTCTTTGTTCCCATCAATTAATTCAGCTGAATGCCAGCTTTTGGAGGAGATAGGGGACTGGGATTTCTCTCTGGAAAATCTGACTTGGGATAGGCTTATACTGTATAATCCTAGCAGCTGGGAGTTTAGCACATATTGTATTATTCCAAAGTGTTTCACTGCTTTCATTCTTTCATCCCATTTTTAAGCTCAGGAAAGGCAGTACTAATAACTTGTGACTCAGTGTGCTATTAAAATGCTGTCTGTGTACCTTCTTTAAGCATGACTGAGGTGGCATTTCTTCTCTCCCTTTTAAAATTATGTGATTATGGAAATCAAATCCTT
Organism: Bucco capensis; assembly: GCA_013396975.1. Classification (NCBI taxonomy): domain Eukaryota; kingdom Metazoa; phylum Chordata; class Aves; order Piciformes; family Bucconidae; genus Bucco; species Bucco capensis. The sequence goes on from VWZO01012822.1 coordinate 67,220, forward strand.
ATTTATTATATAAGACAATCTCAGGACATAATTAAGGGTTAGAAAAGAACCAAAAGCCACAGGAATGTTACACCTGAGGATATGATTTGAATCAGTAAATATCATTGGTCTTTCACCTCACTAGTCAGAAAAGTTTTCAGTACAAGGTGTTTTTGCAGCCAGATACACTGATAGATATTCTAAGTGCCAATCACATCTGTCAGTCAGTTCATTGTCAATTCAAAGGGTCACAGCTGGTGGCAAATGGTATGACTTTAATTTCTGCTCATGTTGGTTATAACCACTGCTTGGTCAAAAAAAAGTATCATGGATTTATTCTTCAACAGTTTAAAAGTTAAGCACAAATCCAACTTTCCTCTGCTGTTTTCTTTAACAACAAAGTCTCCAAGCCAAAGAACTTTTTCCTCTTTACATGTTGTACAGCATTTTCCTCAAAAGAGTCTTCCAGTGTGAATAACCTTGTAGTCAGTCCCTGAGGTGACACCCAGAATTTGCTTCTCTGCTCTCCTGCAGACAAACTTGGGTTTGGTTTTATTTCTGTTTCCAAGTTGGCTGATAACATGGGTGACAACTGCAAAGACAGACCTGTGGGGAACACAGGGAGCCCAAGTTCCATGGTGGCTTTCAGCACATGGCAGCTTTACCTGTAAATCCTTGAAGGATATCTGAACAACTACTGAGCTTGCATTGTTACTAGCATCTCTCTCCTTTGGCCATGAATATCTAAGTAGTCTATTTGGGAGCTGCTCTTGCTTTCCAGCGTGTGTCACCATCACAAACCACATTAGTCAAAAACTCTCTAAAATGTTTATAGTCTTATATCTCAGTCTTGGGAAACCTGAAGGAACACATAGTGAAAGAAATAGACTTTCTTGGGTTGATTTTTCTCTTTGTGCTCTGTGCTGGTATTTGGGTTTAGATCCAGTTGAGGATTGCATGTTCAGCAGAGCAGCATCTGTGGAGAATCATTCACCTCAAGACATAGAAAAAACCAGGAATGAGAAATGCAAGAGTAACCAGCATGCAAAAGTACAAAAGTGAGGAGATTTTTTTTCCCCTTCCCTCACCTCTTCAGAGTGCACCAATTTAGGAGATTGTGATGAGGAGGTGAGTGTCCAAATCACCTCCAGGGAAGAAAGACTCGAAGCAGATGTTTCCTGCATCCCAGATGCTCCAGTCATGAGGCTATGGGGAAAAGGGGAGCCATTGCCATGGGGTTAGCTATGCCTTGAGTCTGCCAATTGGAGCAGGCACAGAAAGCAAACTAGGCAAGAGAGCTCCTGGTTTGTGTCTCTGTAAGCTCACCATGGACAGAATTAGTGTTGCATGGAAACACAGTGAAAAAACCCAGATTTGAATAAAAAGCTGTTAATTCACTGAAGGCAGAATGGCTGGAGTGTATTGTTAGAGCTTCAGCTAACTTCTGCTGTCTCAGGCAAGTTTAGGAGCAAAACTTTCGGATCTCCAGGCAGGTTAGGAGATATTCTGAGAACTTTTTAAGCTTGAGATTCCCAGCCCTAACACAGCAGGGTAAGGAGCCTCTGGAGTGTCATGGACTGCTTATGGTAGCAGTGGAGGCTAAGAGTCAGGGCCTCGGAACATCTATCCAGAGAAAGGAAAGGGGAAAGGGGAAAGGGGGGAGGAGAGACGAGGGGAGAGGAGAGGGAGAAGGAGAGGGAGAGGAGAGGAGGGTTTCTTGCAAATTGGAAAGCCTGCCTTTAAGCCAAAATTTAGGCAAAATACACTTCTTTCATTAAGATGTAGACTTAATGTCAGATCTGTGTTAAAAAGCCAAATACCTTTTCTGTTTATTAGTTTATTTTGATGGAAACTAGAGATAAGGAAGAAGAAAAAACAACATTGCCATTGCAACAGAGCTGTGCACCTTGTCCTGTGCCCACCTCAGCCATTGCAACAGAGCTGTGCTCCTCCTCCTGTGCTCACCTCAGCCATTGCCCCTGGGCACCTGCCCAGGCCCTGCCAACACCATCTCTCAGCAAGCCTGGAGCTCAGACCTCTCCCCCTGCTATGCAGCTAAATCTTTATTTCACTGTGGAAATGGCTGACTTTCTGCTATTAAGTTTACTGCCATCTTAGGAGGATGTATGGAAAATTCCTCTGTATCCCCCATGGAAATACATTACCAGTTTATTATTGCATTTCCTCACAGGCATTTTATTTTCTTAGCCTCTCAGGGGGAGAATTGCCTTACACTGCTCTCAGGCATTGAAAAACTCAATTGGATCTGGACATACTGTGTTCTAGTACTAAGCTGATCCTTCATTTGATTGTCATTTAGTTTCTGGAAATGATACATGGTCTCTGTTCTTATTCCCTGCTCAAATTTGGTGAGTGAAAACTAAGGCAAACTAACATAAGGACACTGCAGATTTCTGCAATCCTTGATGAAAAATGTCAGAAAAGCTGCAAAGTTAAGAGCAGTTAAGTGTGGGACAGAGGCAAAGATAATGTGCTCAGAGCAAAACAATGTGCAAAAAAACAAACAAAGGAAAAACGGTTAAAAAGGTAAATTATAATATACTTCTTTCTGTCACAGGAAATTTATGTCCATGTGCCATTGCAAAGATTACTGAGCAGTTTAAGGTCATTGTAAAAGACTATTCAGAAGCATGGACACAACATCTTTTTTTTAAGAAACTTTACTTCTGCAGGGTATATTTCATTGCATTTTGCTTTTAAGGGCAGTTTCCACACTTAGAGAAAATAAATCATAAAGCCTGTGGGTAAGCAGTATCCTGCAGCATCATGGCCAATTGGCTAGACTATGCAGATAACCAGTTTAAGGAGGATTTTCACCCAGACATTTCCAAAGGATTGCAAAATTCACCACATTGCTCAGTGTAGGAATTTCTGTGAAGAGCCAAGCCAGCTGGCAACACTCAGTTCCCACTGGCCCAGAAGATGATCCCAGGATCCCAGTGATAAGACTGCAGTTCTGCTCTGGCTTCACTGCAGTGTATTTCTCCAGAGTTTAAAGAGAATAACTGAAACCAAACCATATNTTCAAAATCTTGGTTGATTTATGTATAGTTTGAGGATCATCAGAAAATGGAAAAGCTAACAGATGTCACACCCTTGGTAGGCATCTCTACTGTGTTTAAGAAATATTTAGATGCTCTCCTTAGGGCCAGGGGTTAGTGGTATGGAAGTGCTAGGTATGGTTGGACTTGATGATCTTGGAGGTCTCTTCCAAACTTAATGATTCTGTGATTCTGTGTTTTTTCAGCAGTTTGTTCAGTATTTGTTTCAGTGGTCAACCAGCACAAGGATCAACTATATAAAAACCTGGGCAATATTCATCTCTGATTGAACTGCATAACTTGGATATAGATGGGACAATGTCTTCAGCCAAATTTCTCTGATATTTTTATTGCCTGGACTGAAGAAAGGGCTTTATAATGCCAAGTGTCAGTAACCTTAAGATCAGGCTGCCAACTGTAATATTTTCAGAGGAGTAAGCTTTGCTGGTTCCCTGGAGGCTTACTGAGGAGATGATCTGGGGCACTCAATAAATTGTACTCTCTTTCCAAAGTGAAACTGAAGGTTAATTAATTCCACAAAAAGAGCTTCATGATTATTTCTTACAGAATATGAATAACTACCACAGCAGTCTGTTTGTCTTGATTTGCTCCAAGTGAATCAAAAGATAAAGGAAGATCCTTTTCCTCGTGATACAGTAAAATTGCTTAATAGTATTTAGTTACTGGATTTGGCTTAGAACATTTGGGAAGTTTGGAGATGTTAGACTGTTTGATCATGATTTTGTTGATCCAGTGTCTCAGTTTGAAATATCTTTGATCTTATTTCTATGCAACTTCCCTAGATAATGCATGTGATGACTATTAGTCACTTGGTGAACCAGGTTGCATTTGTCATGCTCCAGCGTGCTTGGGGCAGCTTGACTCAACTAATGATCTCTACCAGTTTTTCCACAAAATAAAATATATTTATCATTCTCCTATGTTATTTTCCTTATTGAGAAAGAAGGATTTAGTCTCTTACTAAAATACTATGTTTCCAGCATAAAAAAAAAATAAAAAGGCACTAAAGAACACCATGAAGTGAATGGCTTATTTTCTCAGTATAAAAGTATAAACCTCTGGAGATCATCTAGTCCAACCTCCCTGTTAGAGCAAGTTCAGCTAGAGCAGCTTGCACAGGATGTGTCCAGGTGGCTTTGGAATATCTCCAGAGATGGAGACTCCAGCAGCTCCCTGGGCAGCCTGGGGCAGTGCTCCACCATCCTCAAAGGAAAGAAGTTCCTCCTCGTGTTTATATGGAACTTCTTGTGGTCAAGTTTGTGTCTGTTACCTCTAGTCCTGTCCCTGGGCACCACAGAACAAAGCCTGGCCCCATCCTCCTGACCCCCAGCCTTTAAGGACTGATAATCATTGATAAGGGAAAGGAGCTTCAATCACAATGCAGCCCCTCTGGTGCAGCAGGAATTGAAGGACTTGCCTTAGTGCTGTGCTGAGCTAGGTGAGCCCATGGGTAGCCTCAGATCTTGTCCTCAGCCTGGGTCTTTGCAGGTCTCACTAGGACAAGCAAAACTGAGTTTCAGCATCTTTTGAAGGAGTTTGCAAAGGTTTTTGATGCTACAAGGCATCAGCTAGAACCCAATTCCCTATAAAACTTGAGATTTCATAGCACTGCCAGGCACAGTCTGAAAATCCCTTGTGGTCTCCTGTGGCCCCTGGTGCCATAACTGTGCCCACAGCAGAGGGAGCATTAAACTCATTGCCCACGGGAAAGTGTGGGGAGTGATACCCATGTTCCTAGAATCCTTGGATGGGTAGGATGAGCTCATTAGCCTTCTGGCAGTCATCCTAGGAGAAGGACAACTCTGATTCCAAACCCGGGCAGATGGAGCTCGTTTAGCCCTGTAAGGCCTTCCAGCTAAGAGGTTAAACCTCCATCCTAAGGACTTGGCTGCCAGCGTCCAAGCTTGCGAGGCCCTGGCAGATGAACCTTAGGACTAAAGGGTGGGTCCAGCTCTGCACATGCTGTGTCTCACCTAAAAAAATCCCTAGTGCAGGCTCGAGGGTGCTATCTGCTATCCTCTTTTTATCAGCGCTTGGAAAAGGCGCTGAGGAGGAGCATGGATGGAGCCCTCCCTGGAGCTTCGTTCGCCAAGCCTAGCCATACATAGCACTGCATGATTTCCTGCATCTGCTTGCTTGACATCTAAACTGTGGGGATGAGGAAAGGAACAGATAATCCTCAGATTTGCAGTGTTGATTTATACATGACAAGGTGAGATTAGCTGGTAGGTACTTAGTATCTTCTGAGGGTGGTAGGTATTGAGCATCTGAGGGAAAGGCAGAAATTTGCTTTATTTCTCAGAGAAAGTGGAAGAATGTATTTTTAAGAGTTTCAAGTTAGCAAGCAATCATCATTATGGAGCATTGTTCTCTAAAATTGCAGTAGAGAGCACTGAAGAATGTAGTAATTAATGCATAAATGGACGTTTTTTACCTTTTTCTGGACTTCTAAGGTGTAGCTCTTTCTCTCAGGTACAGTAATATCAAATGAGAAGTTATTCCTCCAGTATCAGCAGTGTTTGTGCATGGTGTAATTCAGCTTACACTCAGGTTTGGGGCAGTCACTTTGGAAAAATACCATCTTCAGAGCAACCAGACACAAATGTTTGGCAATAAGATGGATTTCAATTGGCTTTTTAACAGGCAGCTTTCCAGGATAATGAGACCAGCTCATCCATGTTTGTAGCCTTTTGAATTCTTTGAGTGCTTCAGGAATATACCCTCATCAGGAGGGTGTATTATTATATTGGAATTTCCCAGTGATGAGTGTTTCAAATGCTGAGAGAGGGAACCCTTTAATTACAGAAGAAAATGATTGTGCTTGGTAAGGCCATTAAGATATTTTTTTCCACATTCCCAGATGGTCTTTTGGAATAACTAGTCTTAATTACAGCCTTTTTAGGAATAATGACTGTGTGTTACTTTTCCAAGTACCCTGGCAGATTAATATTAGCTATTTTAGGGTATAGATAATTCACCTTTTGGCTCTCAGAAAACAACAGTTTTTGCAGAAGAGGTTTAAGAGCCCCAGAACCCACAGCCAAAAAATTGAGTTCTAGACTGAACCAGAATAGTCTCTTATTAGTACAGGAGGCTACAGAACCTCCTGGGGATAAAAGCCCATGGTGCTGCCTTCTGCAGCACAGGAGCTTGTAGGATCAGAGCTAGGAAATGTGCCATCAGTCACAGTTTTGTCTTGTGATCTCCCAGGTCTTTCATAATGCCATTAAAGCCCAGATTCTGAAGAAGACATTTACAATTGCTCTTCGTTTGGGATGGCTGAGCTCTGCACATTCTCATTGCAGATGTTCAGCTTTGTGTCTGCTATTTGTTCACTTCCCCATTCTCCTTCAGTCTCACAACAACTTGTAACCCACCAGAACAGTATTGAAAAACCTGTTCTCTCTCACCCACCCCATTCTTAATCTCCATTCTTCACATCTCTTTAGCACCAGAACTTCTTGGAAAGAAGCTTGGGCTCCCCAGAGCTCAGTGAACTTGGGCATATTTTCTGTTAACACCGCTGTGAACAAATATCCTTGGCTTTACCTAATCAGGGCTTTAGTGTTCACAAGTTGAAGGGTCAGCTTGTAAAATTCATAGACAAAGTCATCTGCCTCCTTCCTTCTTTGCAGGAAAAAACCTCTTTGGAAACCATTTTGCTCTTGTAAGTGTTTTTATGGGCGATTGCAGGACGAAAGAGGAAACATATGAGTTGCCTGCTTGTGGTATTTGGAGAAAAAAAGATTTTTCTCCTTTTGTTGTCCTTTTTTCGGATATCACTGGCTGCTCTTGAGTAAGCTAGAAAATTATGATGCAATTATACACAACAGTAATACAACTGAAGTATTGTATTGTATGGCTAGGCTTTGTGAACGAAGCTTCAGGGAGGGCTCCAGCCACGCTCCTCCTCAGCGCCTTTTCCAAGCACGCTGAGAAAAAGAGGATAGCAGATAGCACCCTCGAGCCTGCACTAGGGATTTNAGTGAAACCCTTCTGAAGGGCAGCTCAGTAGTCAAGGCAGTGCTCCCCACTCTCTGAAGCCCTGTAGATGATCAGCTCCACTTTGGGCAGTTTTTGTTAGAAATGTTAGCTGAGATTTTGCTCCAGCTGACAAAAAAAATGCTGTGTAGGCAGATCTCCCAGAGCACTGTGAGTCTGGACCTTCCTTTAGAGTTGAAAACAGATTGGAAGAGGAAAGGAACATTTCTTCCTGTGGAGCCACTCTGCCCTCCTGGCAGGAAGCTCTTTGCAGCTGCGCTGCTGGCCACCTGCGACAGCAGCGCTCAATAGCTGGATATCCTGTTGGATGCCTCAGCTCCTCAGCCCTCCAGGAAGGCTATGTGGAAATTAAGCTGTGACTTTCCAGGGTTTTAAGAATGCCAAGATCAGGTACAAAAAAAAGGTGCTGGAACTTGCTGAATCCCAGATCTTTTTGGCACTCTGCAGATGACACTCTTGGTTTCCAAGAGCTGCTCATGTGTGTGCATACGTGAATGTGTGTAGGATCTCAGCTGTACTTCAGAGCCTCAGCAAGCTATTCAGGAGCTAACAGCTAGGGGAGAGCAACTGAAACAAGCAAACAGCATAACTAAGCACCAAACTCCAGTATTCAGGTGGTGAAGTCAACTTGTTTCCAGTAGGGATGTGTATGGAAGAACCTCAGTTTTGGCCTTTCTGCACTCCTTTGTGCAGGGCAAGTCAAACCAGAGCATGTGATTTCCTCTCCCGGAGAAGTGGGACAGAGGGAGAAGAAGGACTTCAAAACAAAGTCTGGAAAAGCTTTCTAAGCATGAATCACACTTTCAGATCTTGGTAGATTATATTTTTTAAGGACTTTACAAAGTTAAAGACATTCTATGTATTCCAAGGCCTGAACTTTTTTGTCTGAAAGGAAAAAGAGAGAAGAGATTTACTTCACCACATTATACATTTGGGTAAATGTTTTATAGTGATTTTCTTCAAAGCAGTGACTCTTGCCTTGCAAGTGGGAGACAGGCTGTCTGGCTTGTATCTCTGGTGACCTAGTAACTCCTAAACTTGTATAGCAAGCTAAATAAACCATAGGATTCCTGGGAATTCAAAAGTTGAATGGACAGACAGACTGTCACTTATCCTTAGACTTAATTCCATCTGACAACCATCCTGGACTAGTGATACACCTCTGTACCAAAGATATGTTCAGCTTCTCTACAGCAAGTTTCTTGACACTGAATTTTAGTCACTCTTGCTGTTTAGCTCTTTCTTAGATCTTTTTGCAAGCCTATCCAGAATGAAATGTGTTTAAATGAATATGAAATCAAAGTGTAAAGCTAGAAGAGAAGCATGATCATATGCAATGCCTATGTTTTGGGGTGTTTGCTTTACACTTTAGACACACAAACTTCATTTCCTTCAATGTATTTATTGTTATATATTAATGAAACTGAAGTGAATGGACACAAACAGGTCTTCTGTGGCTCTGCACAGGTGAAATACTGACTCAGAGCTTGGTGGATGTTACTGAGGCTGACAAACTGTCATCAAAAATGAATCCAACAAAAATCCCTCACACATATTTCCAGAACTAATAGCTCCAATAACAGGAGCCACAAATCCCTTTACAGTAATATGATCAGATAAGTTATTGGACCAGAGGTATCTCTCAAGGCTGTTGTAACAGTTGTAGGTGCTCAGTCACAGGTTGGTGTGTCTGAGAGCCAGAGAGATGTGATGGAAAAAGTGTTGTTCAAGCAGATTGAAACAAAGTTCACATGTAGTAGATGTGCTGAGACATGAAGGCACTTAGAAAAAGTGGCTTAGTGTCCTCCTACAAGAGATTCAGAGCAGTGACCACATCAGTGAGCTCTTCTTGGAGCTCACCTTTGTCAGGGGCTTAGGAGGAGGCACATTCTTGGGGAGTAATGGAAGGATCTGGAGGAAACTGCTCACTCTGCAGTTTATCTAAGAGAAACAATCTCTGGGATTCACCAGTAAGCCAAGTGACTGAATCTGAACAAAGAATGAATAGTACATCTGAATAATTTATTGTCAAAATTTAGGAAATTTAGCACTGAGTGGTCAATCCTTTTCCTTATCCCTCTATCTTTCCCCAAATTAACCAAAAGTAGACTAGTCCATCCTAGCGGAACATCTCTGAATTAACTGGACTTGCATTTGGCAACAAAAGAGACAGGTAAAACAGAAGGGTAGCAGGTATCTCTAACATGATTTCGTTGGAAAACTGAGATGAAGTCCCATGGAAAATATTGTGTGCCATTGCCACAGCCCCATTGGGCCTGCTTCACTCTCTGTGCTAAAGTAGAACTAAACTTTGCTGTAAGAAACAATTGCTTTCTCCTATAATACAAGAAATATGAATTTGTCTAATGTATATAATAAAATACTATTAATCAAAGAAACCTGATGTCTAGATTTTTTCCAGATGAGTAAACACTAGGATGTGATTTCTCAGCATTGATGTTCTCCCCTGTTAATTCTGTTAAGAATGCCTTTGTTTTGTTTGCAGGAACTCATCTTTCTCCCTATGAGAATGTAAAAGGTCATATGTTTCCACAGTATCTCTGCCAAATAGAGTCCAAAGAAAGGGTCTTTTGAATCATAAAGTGCTCACGTTGTTGAGCTCTGGTGCTTCAGAAAACTGAATATTTTGTAACTCTTTTTCTCTTTTCTTATTTGTGATTAAAGTAGAAATTAAGGTTAAAAGTAGAAAAAATCATTATTGTACATGCCCTGGTAATTAGGATCTACAATGCAAGGAACCCCTGGGGAATGTGAAAGTTATTACTCTTTATTAATGCATTTGCTGCTACTATTATTTTCTATTACTTCGTTAATCATGAGTGCAAACATTTCAGAAGAGTATTCCATTGGCTAGACTGAAGTGTTGTCCTTCATGGAAAGACACATCAGTGTTCCAGGGTTTCCTTCCATGCCAAAGTAGTTCTCATTGACCCTTTTTTCCCCAGTTGGTTAGATAGCTGCAATCATTCACTCCTTTTCCCCTACATATTAAAGTTCCTGATGTCCAGGCTTAATGCTATTTCAGTTGTGAAGAAACTCGGTTCTTAAACTACCATAAGGCTTTAATTCCAAGCCAAATATCCACAGGCTGAGCAAAAAAGAGATCAGATTTGTTTCTGTGAACATTGATAAAATGCTGCAGTTGTAGCAGAGACATACACACCCCAAATGAAAATATGTCTCATCAAAAGATGATGGGTTTCAAAATCACTGAGTTGCATAGGAACAATTTCCCTTCTCACTAACTGCAGGTTCCAGCCTTGCTGGAGAAGTTGCTCTGTGGTATTCCTGCTAAGCAAGAGGGCAGAGAGTTATCCCACAGTCCATTATGGCTCCCTGAATTCCACACCAGGAATTTCAGCTAGGAAATAAGAAATTGGAGACCTAGAGTATTATTCAAGAGGTAAACTGAGGTTAGGCTGCAAGAGGAGAACACTGATTTCATGATGCTTGCAGCAGAGTAAA
>VWZO01012822.1:78947-153567 GCA_013396975.1 Bucco capensis
TGAGATGGGGGTAGGTCTCTTCTCCAGGGTTAGCAGTGAGAGGATAAGAGGAAATGGCTTCAAGTTGCACCAGGGGAGGATTAGATTGGATATTAGAAAAAACTACTTCACAAAAGAGTTGTTAGGCACTGGCCCAGGCTGCCCAGGGAGGTGCTGGAGTCACCACGCCTGGAGGGGTTCAAAATACATCTAGCTGTGGTACTTAGGGCCATGGGTTAGTGGCATGGGGGTGATAGGTTGATGGTTGGACTTGATGAGCTTGGAGGTCTTTTCCAACCTTAATGATTCTGTGATTCTATGACTCTCTTTCATCAGCCTTGCTGCCCTTTGCTGTCTCTTCCTGCCTTCTTGGTTTAGGGACATATTCACCTCCCTTTTCCTAGCACTCAGTGAGGATCACACAGAGTATTTTATGTAAGATCTTCCAAAACCAGACTGGAAACTACACTGTGTTTGAGCTCAGAAGCTAAAGCAGTACTGCTCTCTAGGTAAGAAAAGCTGGAGATAGAAAGGGAAAATATGAAAGCAAGCAAATTTCTCTTCCTTTTCTTCCTTGTAAATAGGCTTGATGAAACATCCATTAATTGCAGGCCTAAAAATCACTTTGATTTTAGATTTCATCACTGTTCAGTTTCAGGGGGGAAAGATCCCCAACTTCAACCAGTTATGATCATTCTTTATAGTACAGACCAAATAATACCCATAAAACCCCACAAAAGAGCAACCAGTTTGACTGAGGCTTTGCATCAGAATTTAAATATCTGTCATGAGACTGCACATCTGCTGAGGATGTACACTATTTGATGGCTCAGACATGCAGTTCTGAGACTCACACAATACAAAATCAATAATTTATACAAGAAATCCTGCATGTGTCTCTTCTAACTACCAAATAATAGATGAAAACTGACAGATAAAAGCCCATCTTCCACAACAGCTCAGAGAAAGCTACTGCATACATGGAGGACATGTGTTAAATCTGTTCTCCTGACTAGGTACTTGTGTGATGATTGGAGCTGGAAGAGAAACTCAACCGAGGACAAAGAAAAATAGCTTTGGGTAGGCATAAATTAGCTTAGTTGGACAGCAGATGACAAGAGAAGAAGGTCATGGGACGATTTAAGAGGCAGTCATGCTTCATGCTTCTTTCTTTCAACCTCATTTGAGATCACATTGGAAACCTACAGGGTATGTTACCACCAAAATGTCTCGAGTCAGACATGTAAGATTCATGGGGACACAGAGAGACCTCGAAAGCAAGCAGGAGCCTGCTTCCTGCTGCTTGGAATAAAGAGCACTCTGCTGGGACTGTGTCCTAGTACCTGTTCCCATGGATTTTTCATTAAGAAGTCTTTGGATAAAGTGCACACTCCATGTTTGGAGCAGATCCTAAATGCCAGGCTCTCCATTCTCACCTGTACCTCCTTACCCAGGGGCTGCAGGGTCATACATTCCCTCTTGGGCTTGAATGGCTCTTCCAGTACTGGCTGCACATTGTCTTCTCTTCAGCAGCAGGAGAGGCCACCTGCACGTTGTCAGCCCTGCCATCACCTGGGCCATAGTGCATCCTCGTGAGCAATGTGACTGTGGGCCTCTTGACTCTCAGGAGGGAGCTGAATCCCCTCTTGGTGTGTCACTACTGTGACAGTGTGCTGTGTCTCTGCCACCTATGGCTTCCCACAGAAGAGACCGGACCTGTTGAAGGTGATGCTGAATGGTCCTCATGGACAATCAATGGACAATCAGCACATTGTCCAAGGTAGTGTGCCTCAGAGAAACAGATGCTGAAGAATGCAAGAAGAATGGAGGATGAACCAGAGATATGTGCCCCTACTACCCTCCAAAACCAAGCTGGTGTAGCCTTGCTCTTTGTGACTCTTCAGGTGTTGCTCTGGGAGCCATTCCTTCTAGACCTTGAAAATGGGGCTGTGTGGCTTTTTAGTGAGCCTGTTCAAAGCCAGGATCTGCCCTGAAACTGGAGCTGTAAAGCAGCAGTCTGTCTCCTCTATTTTTAGGGGGCTTGAGGAGCCAGGTGATGTTTTTAATGATTCTCTTTCTTGGAACGAGTAAAAAAAACTCTCTTAGAGTGAGATTTGTTCCAATTCCTTGGGAGACTAGAAGCCCACAGGCAGTATATGAAGCAAAGGAAGATACAAAACACTTCAGAAACTTGGTTGTTTTTTTTACATTCTTCTGTGGAAGTTCCTTTAACAACTGCAATCTGACAAGAGAAGCTCTCAAGCATACAAAACACACTTTTCCCCTGTCTCCTAAATTTGCTATTCTATTTAGATCACGTTGGCATCACCTTTGCAAACAGCTTGTGTTTTGTATGACAAGTTTAGTTTTAGCAGACAAGGAAGCAATTAGAAAGCTTCTCTATCAGCACACCCCTTGCTCTGTCTGCTGTCACTGGGAAGAGTTCCCCACATCTTCCTAACTCCCTCTTTCCTGACCTCTCCATCTCACTGTGTACAAAGCAAAACATCCTCTTGGTCCAGTTCACTGATCTTTTTAGTCACAGTGAAATTCAGTTCATGTTCTATGCTAACATTTTCTTAGAAGATGCATGATGTTGTTTTATTTACCTAACCAGACTACATTAATATTTTACCTCTGCATATCCTTATTTTTCAGTGGGATTTGTTTCCCTTGAATTTATCTGAATCCCTGAGAATATGATCACCCAGAGCAACTGAAGGGAATTCTTGTGTCTCCTGAACATCAGACTTCATTAGTACTCAGTGGTGCTGATGCCCATCTTGCTTCTAGCTGAGGGCTAGGGATCCACACAAGAGAAGTGTGTTCTCCAGCATCTGATATATCCCAATAAACAGCTGGATTTCATGGCTACTTGCAACCATCTGCTTTGCAAAATATCATTTTCTCAGCTGAAATTGTACCTAAAGGACAGAGGAACCCTAGAACAGAGGAGGGGGTTTTGTTTATTTGTTTGGGATTGTTTGTTTGTTTAGGTTTTCTTGTTTGTTTTTTTTTTTAATGTTGAAAGTCCCTAACATACAAAAAAATACTGGAAAATCAAGGCCTGAACTCTCCAGTTGTACTCTGCTCTCTAGAGTACCTAGAACAGAAAATTCTCTCCTAATCATGCTTCCAAGGCAGCCAGCATCAATTCCTAATAATGAGGAGGATGAGGGAGACCTTATTGCTCTCTCCACCTGAAAGGAGGTTGGAGCAAGGTAGATGTCAGTCTCTGCTCCCAACTAACAAGCAGCAGGACAAAAGCAAATGGCCTCCAGTTGCACCAGGGGAGGATTAGATTGGGTAAGAGGAAGAATTCCTTCACTAAAAGGGTTGTCCAGCCCTGGAACTGACTGCCCAGGGAAGAGGTTGTGTTTCCATCCCTGGAGGTCTTTAAAAGACATGTAGATGTGACCCTTAGGGTTTAGTGGAGGACTTGGTGCTATTAATCTAGCCTGATCTCCTGGGGTGGAAAATCTCCAGAAGAAGGAAGTGCTTTCTGGACATGGTTTAGTGAGGAGGTAGTGTTAGGTTGATGATTGGGCTCGATCATCTCAGAGGTCGTTTCCAACCATAATGATTCCATGATTGGGTTGATAGTTGGACTTGATGATCTTAAAAGTCTTTACCAACCTAAATGACTCTATAATTCTGTGCTTCTAGTAAGAGAGCTCTGTAATTCTTCAGTTTACTACAACAGAAGAGAAAATGCATGAAGGCTACCACAACTCTCCTATGTGTAGCAAGCTCCTTAATAACACAATTCCTGCCCACTGTGAGTGGCAACAAGATGCTGGAATCTGCATGGAGCTTGTATTTCATTTTCTCTTGGTACAAGCTTTTAGATCCTACTTCTTGTACTGCTTAGGGCCTTTAAGATTAATCTAGATGGAGTAATTTTATTCTGAGAGTAGATTAATTGTATGGGCTAGTGTCTTCTGTGAGGCTTCTGGGGAAAATGGCAACTTAAAAAAGACAAGCTAAGAATCAAGCTACCAAACTCAGCTCATGATTGCCAAGAAAGTTTAGACTGAAGTTTTTAAATACTATTTTTTTTTTCACCATATATTGATCCATCTTTAAATTTTTTATTGCTTCTGAAATATTCTTTGCTTGGAAAGATGACAGATCATTTTACACTGGAAAACATGGCTGGAACAGTTGAGATTTTTTTTTTCTCTGTATTTTATAGGGAAAATGCTTTTCTGACTAGCTAGAGCTTCTGAGAAGGCTTCCTAGTTACATTTCATTGTGTTGCATGAAGCTCCCTGAGAATATTTTTTAGCTGCTGTAAAAAATGAGAAACAGAAAAAAGATGGTTTTATCTGTCACCAAAGCCAATCGCTCTCTTCCAAAGAAAACAGACACCACACTGCCTTTAAAAATTGCCTAATTTCTTCTAATTGAAGAGCTCCACCCTTTGCCTATAATTAAACTGTGTGCTTAGAGTTGTATCTGGTTAGGATTATTAGCTGGCAGACACAAATTTACTGCCTTGTTCAAAGCTTTTAGCAGAGCAGAAAGAGCCTGATGGAGCTGTAGCCTTTTCTATCTTGTATGGCAACAGTTGGCTTGTTTACAAGATGTTGAGTAATTATGTGCTGAGGAAGTCCATTTAAGACAACTGCATTTACTTTGCTGTTAGATGAAGTGTTTTGGGCTGTGGGTTTTTTGATTTGGGTTTTTTTTTTTCCTTTCAACTGTAAGTGGATGATTAAGCATTAGAAAACACGACTTGACTTTCAGTTTCTGAGATTTGAGTTTGCAGCCCTAGCAGTTACTGCATGAACTTGTAGCTTGTCCCATTTGAAGGGAAATAACCCCAGGCAGGTCTGCATGATAAAGTGTTGCCAGCATAAATATTTTGTTTGCATTTGTGAGCAAAATTTCACTGCTCATCTCTTTATATATATATGTATATATAATATATATTTTAAGAACAAATTTGCACTGGAAATCCAGTTCATTTCACATCACTGAAGTCATTTAGCAAAAGGTCTTAACACTCCTGTCAAAAAGAAGCCCTTTGCATGTCTTTGCTCTCACAGCTTTGCTGAAAAGTCTCAGTGGGTAGAGATGAGCCCCAAGATCTCCCCAAGGGTGGATCTTCCATAGGCACTTCCTGCACTTCCTACTGTGATGCTTTCCTTTGGGCAGTGGAGAAGATGTAAATGATGTGGGATATGCAGTTCAAGCAACAGAAAGGACTTAAAAGTCTGAACACGTAGTAGGTGTAGGCTTGTGAAAGCAACAGTTCAAAACTTGCTCTTGAAACTGGGGTACTGGTGTTCCCTGGTTCCTTCCACTCACTAACAAAAAGAAAAATCACTGATTCCAGGCAAGCCAGAAAAATATGGAAGCAATCCCAGCTTCACCTGGATCTTTCATGGGCACTGGACATTAGAAAGAAGTTCCTCCCCACAAGGGTGGTGGAACACTGGCCCAGGTTGCCCAGGGAGGTGGTTGAGTTCCCATCCCTGGAGGCATTGCAGGTGAGGCTTGCCAGGGCTCTGGGCAAGCTGCTCTAGTTGGGGATGTCCCTGGCCATTGCAGGGAGGTTGGACTAGATGAGCTCCAGAGGTCCCTTCCAACCCTAACCATTCTATGATTCTATGGATGTTAAACTCTACCCAGTGCTAACCTTCTGCAGCCAGGAAGGTCCTTTCCTCTAGTCTGCCCAGGAATAAACCCAGCAGAGCTGTGCCAGCCCTGGAGCAGGGCACATCCCCTCTGCAAGGAGGGCCAAGGCAACTGGGCTCCCTCTCTGAACAACACTGGCCATTTAGCTAGGAGCTTTGGAAGGAACTACAGAGACCAGACAGGCAGAGTCTGAAAATGCCTTGTGGTCTCCTGTGGCCCCTGGTGCCATAACTGTGCCCACAGCAGAGGGAGCATTAAACTCATTGCCCACGGGAAAGGGTGGGCAGTGATACCCATGTTCCTAGNAGAGACCAGATCATGGAGAAAAACACCAGCCACATGGCACGGCTGGGAAAATCAGTCTGGAAAGAGAAGACAACCTGACAACGATTCCTTTAATAGGCTGTGGATTGGTCATGTTTCTGAACAAAGCAGAAGGGAATAGCCTCTAGTGCCTAGGGAGGGGGAGGAGGAGGAGACAATGCCCTTCTTGTCTTTTAGCAAAAACCATTCTGAAGTGTACCTTAGCAAAACTCAGGTCTGAAATCTCATTTTGTCTTTCCAATGCTCATGTGCAGCATGTTCCCCTGGTCTTCCCCAGTCCTTAATTTCATGTACATCCAAAGACTTCTGTGCTGAGTATATTTTACTACTGAAAGGACAAAAAAAAAGTGGCTGAACATTTGAGAAGCTGATTGACAAGGAATTTCTCCCCCCAGCCCCTGATCTTCTAAATTCTTTCAGCAGTGCTTCCTTTTAGTCTTAGAAAATGCCCCTGACCCTTTTGCAAATCATTGTACACACTGAAGAGCGAAACTTTATCACAGTGAAAATGAAGCTTTTTGGCCAGCTTTTGACAGCTGTTATTCTAAAACAATGTTTTGGCTCTGATCAAAAAAATGACTTTATTTCCTTTTGAGTTTCTACCAGGAGCCATATGACTCTAATAGAGGTGGAGGAGGGGTGGGAGCAAGAGAGCAAGAAGCTCTTTCAGCTGCTTTCCCAGTAGATCTCAGTCTGTAAAAGGAAGTGATGAAGGAATCTCGTTTATCCAAGGCACTAGGGGTAGGGTAGGTGGTCCCTAAGATACTATTTGAAGAGAATTGAAAGTCATGTGTTATACATTTAGTAACAAAAATGAGGTCCTGAACTGAAGGATCAGAAGATGAGACCATCCTTTGATTTTTCTGCTCTTCTCTGTAAAAAGCATTACAAAGATATTAATGCACAGGGTGATATTTATATTGCTCTAAGAGCAAGAAGTTGAACCACCAGTAGGTTCATGAAAGCCCCAGGTGGAGCTAAAGCAGATGAGGAGCAACCTGTGCCCTCACCAGCAGATGCTATTACTTCCTCAAGTACCTAACCCTCCAGGCACAGTCTGAAAATCCCTTGTGGNTGTGCTATTTTGCCAGATTTGCCAGAATCTCTTCTGGTTAGAGATGGTATCAGTGGAAGAGGTGATCCAAGCACATCCGTGCTGGGCAGGCTGAGCCTGGGACACCTCTGAGCCACAGCAGTGGTTGCAAGCTGACACGAGCTGAGGGGCCTCTGAGAGCCTGCCAGCTCCCACACAAAAACCACTGCTGGCTGCAGCAGGTGGTGACTTAGAATGAAAGAAATGATTCCTGTGGGGATTAAAATAGGGTGTCTAAGTGCTGGTGTTGGTTGGGATTTGCAGAGGTGCAGGGCAAACCAAGTCTAGTGCCTGTTAGGGTATTGCACTCAACTACACAGGTTTGAACTTCCCTTGGAAAGGTTGTTTTTAAAAATTGAGTCAAAAGCTTTCCAGCTGAAGCTCTTGGCTGAACTCTGATCTTTTTGAGACCTAATCCCACCCTGCTTTGTGGAGTTTGTCACAGCTGCACTAGCAACCAGAGCAACTAGCTGAGTTGTGGCCATGCCCCTCCAACACTGAACAGAGAAGAATAGCCACACAGACATGAATCCAGGGGTTCTCCACTCTCCCTTCAACAAATATATGTCTGTCTTGAAATTCTCTACATCCAGGACGAACAAATAAATTCTGGATGTAGGACTTAAAATTAGAGTTCTTAGAAATTAGTAGAAAATGTCCTGAGAAAAGGGAAATGAAGAGTTAGTTTCTCTTCAGTAGGATGCCAGCAAGAAAAGACTCCTTTAAAAAAGACCCAAAAAAGTCTGTGTGTGGTGTTTGGTACATGTGTATACATCAATATATGGATTTTTAGCTTGAAAACAGGATGTTAGGAGCTGTTATCTTTTGCAAGTCATAATAAATGTAAAGAATTGAAAGCTGTGGCCAGAAGGGATATATGGGACAGCTGTCAAAAACACACTCACCCACATGGAATATATTTATAGCTAACTTTGCCAAGGTCACCAGGACTGGGTGAATTACTGCTGATCCTGCAAGATACTTCACATGGCTGAGCAGATGTGCTTGATATTCCAGAGGAAAAAGGATTTTATAGATTTTGAAAAAGAGCAACGTATTTTCCTTCAAATTGGAGTATAATTTAAAATCCACAAAGTACTGGACAGTTTTTAATGGATCATCTCTCAGTGGAATGTATTATTATTATGAAATATAATCCTTTTGAATGGGAAACTAAATTATTTCTCAACATTTCTCATTTGCCATGTCTACCGTAAAATTTACCATCTAGTCCATGGCAGCAATTACCAAGGTGAAAAATCAGTGATCAGCCTTAATGAACTACCTCAGTTATTGTCAAGGAGATAATACCTGCTGCTATTAGACTGGCAAAGATGCTTTCTGTCAGCTTTCCTCACTCTCCCATCTTTGTAAAGACAGGACAGAAGACAATTTCCCTCAGGCAAACACCAAGGGCCTGACACATTAAGACAGTGCAGATAGGATGGTTGGGTGTTCTTGTTTAGGAGAAACTCATTAGGACATTCTCTGTTTAGCTCCTTATCTCTTCAACTTATAGCACAGTGAATAGAGGAATTAAAACAATAGGAATACAATTTATCCACCTAATCTAGTAAAAAAAATTCTTTCTTAAAATAGAAGTGAATGAAACATTGCTGAGGGAAATCAAGTAATGCAGCAACTCCTGAGAGCTTGCCAGGAAGGAGACTCATTACCTGCACTCAAGCTCAACAATTTTTGCAAGGTTTAAGTAGGTTTTTGTTTTTTCAAATGTATCATCAGCTCAACAATTTTGCAAGGATTATGTAGGTTTTGTGTTTTTTTTTTCAAATGTATCATACCTCCTTCATTTGTCTTCATTTATAAAGCTTGCATATACTTTTCCAGTGGTAAATATCAGCACCTGTTTCTTTTTGTCTTTTACTCTTGTGACAGAAAGAAATCTGAAAGCCTCATAAATGATTGCAAACCATTTAACTGGATTTTATTTTAGATCTACAAAACCTGGGAATTACTAAACTGGTCCATCTGATATGATATTTTATCTCAGAGAGGAGCCACTGAATGATTGTAGTGATAAAGAGGCATTGGAATTTCATTGTAAGTTATTACTCAGGAAGGGTGGAATAATCTTCCCTTCAGGTAAATCTGATTTTTGTGTTTATTAGGTTGGACTTGATGATCTTAGAGGTCTCTTCCAACCTTAGTGATTCTGTGATTAAACACATAAAGCACAAGATGTAACTTTCCTTCTAAACCCAATCATGGATTGTAACACTGTTAACTTCTAAATACTTGTATTCTTGAATTCCTGTGCCAAGGAAATGTACCCCTGAGTTGTTTTCTCTGTTTTTTAAGACAACATTGATTATTTCCACTGAAACACTGCAGCAATCCAAGCCAGCTGCTATGTTCTTCAGGAAAATGTATGTCCTTGCTTATTCTGTTCTTTCCAAACCCTTTGGTAACAATTGTGATACAGGGATCACAGGCTAAACACACTTCCCATTAACAATGCCATTAGAATATCATGCCTTCAGTTTTTCTAGGTACTGGGAATATTTAATGAAATGCTTGGAAAAGCACTGTTGGAATGGTCCTTTACAAGGAAGTGTTGAAAATCTTACAGCTGAACAAAAAAGCTTCATGGGCTCATTTCTCTTCCTGAAAAGCTTTTTATGGGTTACTGTGGATTTCTTCAAAATGTCTAGTCACTAAAATAACAGGAGATTGTGGCCCTGGTTGAACAGTGTAGATAAAGTGCCAAACTGTGTAAAAACAGACTGAAATAATTGCTTTTCCTTTTACTCGTGAATGGCTCTGGCTATGTTTGTTTAGCTTTTCTTGTCTCTTATTCAGTCAAATCAGTTCTGAGGTTTTAATTCAGTCCAGACACCTTTTTTCATTGACATTTTAAGGGATAAACCCAAATGCTGAGGTATTAAAGTTGCAGATGCTTGCTCTAAGTTATTTTTGTTTTCCACAACCATTTTTATTTGACTTTCAGGACACAGAGGACACAAAGCTCTGCAGAGATGATGGGAGCCATCCAATCTTTTATCCTAAGTCTACCATTTATCCATACAGGAGTTAGGGAATGTATGGCACAGATCTACAACTCCTTTTTGCATGTAGTTTGGAGAACACTTTTTACCCCAGGGAAAAACTAACGACAAACACAAAATAATAATAGTAATCATCATCACAGCCATAATAATAAATAATAACAACACTGACTGGGCTTTTAATAATGTATTGTATCCTTTCTGAAGTTTGAAAGGAGTAACACCCTTTAGAGACAAGATCCAATGTCTTTCACTTCCTTGGCAAAGCTCTGTGATAACAAACAGGCCTTGAGAGGACTCCAAGATAAAGCCTAGTCCTCCTGAACAGAGAGTGACAATGATGATGCCATTCCTGACATTTATCAAAGCTTGCCTTAAATACCTCTGTCAGGTGGTGTAATTAAAAGCTAACCACAGTGAACACAGAGAGGAGCAGGGGAGCAGTGACAGACAGGACAGGACAAACCCACTAACCTCTCCAGGGAAAGAACATCCACAGTTGGCTTCTACTAGGGTCATCAAAGGAGAAGGATAGCAGCATTGTCCTGGTGGGAAAGTCACAGAGATAAGGCAAAGGAATAACCAGATTAAACGGGGTTATTGCCTCCAGGATGAATGGGATTATTATAGGGTTATTATGGGATGTTTTATGGGAAAAATTGGTGAAATAGAAAGATGAGAGTGGATCAAGGGGGAAAAAGTATGGGACAATAGAGGGAGAAAAGGATGAGAGTGATCAGTGAAGTAGAAACAGGCTGTTGGTCAGTACACCTTTGACTGAGCCTGGTTGATCACTGCAGTCTATTCTACCTACACCCATTAAATATTATTTCTAAGTGGTTTTCATATGGGTGCACTCTCTGTTCTGTGTGTATGAGAACATCAGCAAAGTACATAGTAATCAGGACAAGAGTTCTGAATGCCAGCAGCTGGAGCTCATCCACAAGAACTGGTAGGTCCATGGGCCAGCATCAGCAGGAGACCAGAGTCTGAGGGCCAGCAACCTTATAGACTGAGCATCTAAGGCCAGCTGCTGAGGAGACTCATATTATTTGTGATCTATTCCATAACTGCCAGTTTCAGTCCTCTCCTGGCAGGAAGGGAGGAGCAGGATGAGATCATCTGCACTCTTCATGTTGGTATGAGTACAGCTGGTGTCTGCATGGGTACCAGGACTGCTCTCTGCTTGTGGTGGATTTGTGTGACCAGACAAGTGTGTGTGAACCTACTGGGAACATCAGCCCAGTCACACTGCCAGCTGGGACTGGGGCAGAGACTTGCAGCATCCTCACCTCTGTGGGGTCAGGACAGGAGAGATCAGCTGGACTTCCAACCTGCCAGGTTCAGTCATCTCTAACCAGTGACAAAGAGGCAAGACCTAGGCAGTCTGATCCAGACCTTAAGTCTCCTTAATCCTAGAGGGTTTTCCTGGCATCTATCTGCAATTTAAGTTTCTTAATTCCTGTCCCAAGGCACAGTTTGAAAATCCCTTGTGTTCTCCTNTCCACTATGGACATGAATATAGATTATTCCACCTTTGCTTCTTGGTTCATTGCCGGAGAACTTGAAGGGAGGAGAACTTGTTTGGAGAGCAGTGCAGTAAGCACACAAGGACCCACAAGAAGCCACAGTTGTCTCCAGAGTGTTGTTGCCAGGCTGGTGATATTTCATGTTTCTCAGTGCACTCCCAACTTCACATCCTGTAAATGCAATGGACTTGGCCCATGCTGTAACACTTACTCCTTAATTCACTGAGCAGGCCTGGACTGAGGCCCAAGGAAACCTTAGTGAGCTCCACCAGCTACCTCTCTCCATCCTGGCAACGAGCCATTCCCAGCTGCTTTTTGGGTACACTTATCTAGCAAGATTGTATCCAACAGTATTTCCATCCAAGCCATAGCTCCCTGTTGCTATGAGAATGACACCTGAGAGAGTATCCCAAGCCCCATTAAAGTCAGGAGCTATGACAGCACCACTGCTCTGCTGCCTCTGTCCTGTTACCCTGTCATGGGAAGGCATTAGATGAACTTGACAAAACCTGGTTTTGACAAATGTGTTGGCTGCTACACAGCTTCTTGTGTTATGCTAAGAGCTGTTGCACCAGAGGTGACCCCAGGGCAGGGAGATGCTTCCTAAGCCAGTCAGCCAAACAGAACTGGGGAGAAGTGCTTGGTGATTTAACTTGCATCTTGA
Source organism: Bucco capensis (assembly GCA_013396975.1). Classification (NCBI taxonomy): domain Eukaryota; kingdom Metazoa; phylum Chordata; class Aves; order Piciformes; family Bucconidae; genus Bucco; species Bucco capensis. The sequence goes on from VWZO01012822.1 coordinate 91,206, forward strand.
CAAGCACATTCAAACATTTTGTCAGAAAAGTCCCTGGCATTGCATCCAACTCACTCCATAATTCAAACATTAGTCAAGAATTTCACATGTGCTACAACTGCAGGACAATAGTGTTTTGGTTAAGAAGCAGGCAGAACCTGGATGAAAATGAACATACATAGTAACTTTAAATTGCTGCTAAATCAATAAAAATATCCCATTTAAGAGAATAACTGTCCCAATAGTAACAGTTATTGCTTATTAACATCATTAGGTTTTAATCAGCCTTCTGGAAACATCCTGATCAAGTGTATTATTTTAATTCAGTATATTCCAGTTAAGAAAACTTTTATCTCTTCATTTCCCTCTTATTGCTCTAATTTTTGAACCTTTTTATATGTTACTTTTGTAAAATGATCCCAGCATGAAATCTGTTCGAAAGATGTAAAAGTAAATTACAGTTGAGCTGCATTACCTTAGAAGAAAAAGATTTCTGTAATTTATTTGCTGAATGAATGAGGCCTGGGAAACTTGGGTTGATTTCTTTCCTCCACTACCAACTTCCTCTTATAATTAATGCAAATAAACTGTCAGGGCCTGGTTGTTACTGAGATTGGCTACATGCAGAAAGCTGCAGGCTGGATGTGATGTGATGTGATGTGATGTGATGGAGGGAAGGCAAGCTCTGTTTGCAGGGAGCTTTGGGGCTAGGATAGACAGAGGTGCACATCTTCTGCAGAGGTATCATTTTATTGAGTCATTTTCTAGTCATCAGTCATTTCCCTGTAAGGCTCAGAATGACTCTGGCCATGGCCTAAGCCCTTCTGGTAGGTTCACACCAATTTTGTTTGTATTTTAAATATATGCTTTTCTTGGATGACATCAATTCACCTAACTTAGCATCCTAATTTAAGGACAGTTTCACTGACCTCCTCAGTGTCTGCCCCACGAGAAGCAGCACCCATGCACTTTGATTAGCAGCAGCATCTTTGCTGAAAACCAAACCAACCCACACCTGATTCACAGTTCCTTATCTATTAGTGAGGTGACAGGTACCTGGGATTCTGATCAAGGTATAGTATGGCTAGGCTTCGTGAAGGAAGCTCCAGGGAGGGCTCCATCCATGCTCCTCCTCAGTGCCTTTTCCAAGCACACTGATAAAAAGAGGATAGCAGATAGCACCCTCGAGCCTGCACTAGGGATTTTTTTAGGTGAGACACAGGATGTGCAGAGCTGGACCCACCCTTTAGTCCTAAGCTTCATCTGCCAGGGCCTAGCAAGCTTGGATGCTGCCAGCCAAGTCCTTAGGACATAGGTTTTATTAGAGTGTCCTTCTCTTAGCTGGAAGGCCTCACAGGGCTAAAGGAGCTCCATCTGCCCGGGTTTGGAATCAGAGTTGTCCTTCTCCTAGGATGACTGCCAGAAGGCTAATGAGCTCATCCTACCCATCCAAGGATTCTAGGAACATGGCTATCACTCCCCACCCTTTCCCGTGGGCAATGAGTTTAATGCTCCCTCTGCTGTGGGCACAGTTATGGCACCAGGGGCCACAGGAGAGCACAAGGGATTTTCAGACTGTGCCTATCTGATCTAGGTAACAGTAGCATATCCTCAGCCTCTGTATTCTTAGGATGAATGGATGTGGCCCTGCTACTTTCCTATATCTAAAGAAGTCACCAGCACAGAGAGAGCCAAGGATGTGTTGTGTTTGCTATTCCCTTTCTCATGTAAGAAGCAGAACTGGCTGGCTCCATGTGAATTTTTTTTCTCAAGGGTGGCAACTTCATTTTTTGTGAGTGGTTTTGAGGTTTCTTCTGCTTGTTTGTCATGATCCTTTTTCTCTGGAATGTTCTCAGCAGGACTGTGGTATGTCACCACCACTGACAATCAGTGTCCCAGATTCATCTAGCATCACTAACCTTGTGGGAAGTGGCAGTGAAGGGGGAGCTGCAGAGTTTTTCCACCCAGCTTCAGTCTTCAGAGGCACATGTACTGGCACTACAGATAAAGAAATCCATATGGAAATGAATTTCTAAGAGTATCAAATCCAACCTGTCACCCCCCTGCCGCTAAACCTTGTCCCTAAGTACCAAATCTATGTGTTTCTTAAACACCTAAATGCTAAATAATACTCTTTTTTTTTTTTTACCCAATCTCTAGTTGAAATGGCCATTGCTTAGTCATTTTCCAACAACAAATATTTCTGCTAAAGTTCAAATTTCACTGTGAAAGCTAAAAACATCTCCCTGAATAACTCAATTTTCTAGCTCTGAAGCTATTGTTTCCAGGATCAAAGGAGTGTTATAAAGTTGTGGAAAACAGTAAAACAATAATTTTGAAAATTACATAGATTAATATGCTCAGTGGGCATTTGCAAATGTTCCTTTTGTGCAGGTTCATTGTAAAAGGAATTCACCAGATCTGAGAGCACTCAGGGACATGAAACACATTGAAAGAAGCAGAGGAGCACAGGTCCTGAAGGATATACAGCCTGAGAAATTCAGCACAGTGTTGCAAGATGTTTGCCCAGGGAATCACCATCCCTGAAAGTGTTCAAAACCATTGAGCTGTGGTGCCTGGGGCCATGGTTCAGTGGTGAGCATGGCAGTGTTGACTGGATGACTGCACTGGAGGATCTCAGAAGGCTTTTCCAACCAGAATGATTCTATGATTGTAAGACTTAAATATGTCCAAGTTTGAGAAAACTAGAAATAATTATTAATCCGATGAACTGCTTATTTTGAAATACTTGTGTGCTTGAAACACATATCCAGATCTCATCATCTGCTAATACTTCAGCTATTTGTCTTTCTCCTTTTGTTTGTCTAAGTCAAGATGTTGTTTATAATTGCTGACAGTCTCTCTGTCAGATGTACACTGCATTCCTTCCAAATCTGCTTTTATCTTGTACACAAAACAAAGCTGCTCTTCCTGCAGCCTCTGATGGCTCTTAGCCAGCTCTCAGAACCAGCACTTCTCCTGCATCTCCCTTGACCTGCTTCTCTCTTCATCCTCCCTCGTGCCTCATTTCCCTCTAACCTCATCACAAAACCAAATACAATGATATAACAGCCAGCCCACCCTGAGCAGGCCTGATCTCGGAAGCCAAGCAGGTTTGGGCCTGGTTAGTACTTGGATGGGAGAGCACCTGGGAATACCAGGGTGCCATAGGATTTGGCTGGGGATGTCCCTGCCCACTGCAGGGGGGTTGGACTAGATGAGCTCTAGAGGTCCCTTCCAACCCAAACCATTCTGTGATTATTTTCTGAATATGGATGACTCCCAGATGTGTTCTCTAGACTGCTTCTCTCTATACCAGGAGCCACTCAAGAATATAGGTAAAATAGTTCCATCAGTTCCCTCCACACTCTTTCCTCTGATAATATTTCCACTGCTCATTCTTTATGATCTTTGCTGCTAGTCCTCTCCAGCTCAGACTCTTCCATAGGTCTTTCTATCTAGGTTTTGCCCAGATATTAGTCTCTATCAAACAAAACACACCTAAGAACTTTCCTGTCTAAGCTTCCAGCTAGGCCATGCAACTCCTCTAAATGCAAACCATCTTCACAGTATCCCAGTATGTCAGGGGTTGGAAGGGACCTGGAAAGATCATCTAGTGCAACCCCCCTGCCAGAGCAGGATCACCTAGACCAGCTCACACAGCAATGTGTCCAGGCAGCTCTGCAATGGCTCCAGACAAGGAGACTCCACAGCCTCCTGGGCAGCCTGGGCCAGTGCTCTGGCACCTGAACTGCAAACAAGTTCCTCCTCAGGTTAATACTAAACCTCCTGTGGTCCAGCTTGCTCCCATTCCCTCTTGTCCTACCATTGGATGCCATGGAGCAGAGCCTGGCTCTCTCCTTCTGACACTCACCCTTCACATATTTCTAAGCATTCCTGAGGTCTCCTCTCAGTCTTGAGTCTTTTCTTCTCCTCCTTGATGAATATGACCATGTCAGATCCATTCTAAATGCTGCAATAAATGACATTTTCTGCTCTGAACGTGTCACATATCTCTCTACATCCCTCAAGCTGCTTACCCTTCTCCCTTCCCAGGCTCAAATCCCTTGTCTTCCCTGCAGAAGCCACTACCAGCATCTCCACAGATACTTGTTTTTCCTTGCAGACTGTGGGTGAGATCCTCTCTCTGTCTAGTCCTGCCCAGGATCCTGTTGCTCGGAGACTGCCTGGGCAGCAGTGTGCTGGTGGGAGGTGTTGAGTGCTTGCCTTTGCAGCTCTTGTTTTTTTCCACTTTCTTTTTTCCCCTTCAAGTATGAAAGTGTCTTTATCTTGACCCATGAATTTTTCTCACTTTTGCTCTTCCAATTCTCCCCCACATCCTACCATGGAGAGGAGAGAGTGACAGAGAAGTCATTAGTTGCTGGCTTGTGCCAACACACAAAAAAGGCTCTTGTTTTTTGGTGAATTCCACTGATATGGCTCTATTAGGAACCCTGCAATTTAGCCAATTGTCTAATTCCATCTGTAGGAAAACCTGGCATCATTTGAACAAGCTTTTAGTGAAAGGTTGAGTACTGCAAAGCAGAGTAATGAAAAGCTTTTATCACTTTTACTTGCAAACTCTTAGTTTTTAGAGCTCGGTGGTTTGCTCCTAATTATTTCAGATGAGACTGAACCTGTTCCTTGTTTGGAATGCACTGGTAGGCTGGACATAGACTTGATGCTTTACTTTTTCCTTATTTTCCTCTATTTTTCTGAATTTCCTTTGCTATAAAGTAAATAAATGTTGCTAATGCTAATGTTCTTTTCCCATCTTCATCACCTAAATATTACTGCCAGAGAAGCACTAAAGAAGATCATTTCAAAAGTGAGCACATTTGCCCAAATTTCCATTTAAATGGAGAACTCTCTTGCTATTTGAGCACGTTCAAGCACATTCAGTTTCATCAGGCTTGGTTTTCCTACATTCCTATTTTTCAAGACTAAGAGATCAGCTTGCCATAAAAAGCATAGAAATCATAGAAAAAACAGAGTAAGGAAATCACTTGCAGCATGTTACTGTCTGGACTACCAAGCTGGTTAACCCCTTGAAGGTTTTAAGTTACATTTACACTGTTATCAAGACAGAAATCATAGTGAAAATGAGCTGGGCTTGAAGCAGTCAGTAAGCTAACATTTCACCAGTTGCATAGCAAACCACTTCTGGCAGGTGACAAGTACTAGAGAATAACTATCAAACTTTTTGAGCTTGTGAAGGAATTGCCTGACTACTTGGGATTGCCTCAGCTCTGCCTGGAGTAGCTTTTCAAGGGTTAAAGCAGATTAAACCAAAACCCAAATAAAACAAAATTAATCCTTGCTTTACTAAATAAATATCACTAGCAATTTAAACCACAAAATCCATCCAAAAGACACCTCCAGCAGCAGAACCATTAGCATTACCATGGCTCCTTGCATGCACACAGCATGAGCCAGGCTCCTGTCAAATGCTGCTGGGCAATGCACAATATAATGCAATTGTTAGAGCATCTATCCCTTCCAGGAGAATCTGCTCATTACCAGGCCCCATATGCAATGGTTTTTGCTTTCTGTTAGGCTCCTAACATCTATCTATCCTTTAGCAGGAGGGATAGAGAGTAAATGCAATCCAGTGGTGCATTCCACCCACTCCTGAGAGGGTTTTCCTCTTCAGAAGAAGAGTTTTGAGAACCCTAGTCACCCACTGGCTAACCACTGGATTCTGATAAAATGATGTGCCTTTCTCTGCTTTTTTTCAGGTACCTAAACATATGAAAGGGTTTTTGTCTATCAATTCCACTCCTAAAGAATGACCAAGGCCACAAGCCAGCGTTTCAGTCTGAGCGAAGCAACCCAGAGCATCCTCCTCTGTGCCATTCTAGTTGGCTGCCATGGGTTTTAGTCTCTTGTTGTGCCTGGACATCATGGAAGCCAGTGTCAAGTTTGTGGAGCAGCCTTGCTCTGCTCTGGGAATTGCTGGAGTGCAAGATGCCCTAATGTATTGATAGCTGGATTGGGCATCAGAAGACACACATGCATTTATGGATTCAGTGGGGGCAGGTTTATTGCCAGGGAGCTATATATCTTCTTCCTCAGGCACAGTCTGACNTCCACCTCACAACCTTTGAAGAAATTTCAGTCTTAGTGTTTTGTGGGAAAATTAGACTGAGCTTCAAGCTCCACTGGCAGGGCCCTTTAGTGTTGACAGTGATGGTGAGAGAACTTGAATCAGCAGGTTTGCATTACACAAGGGGAGATAAGCAACCAAAGGAGAACTCAGTATCTACATTAAAGATCTCTTCTGGATGGAAGTGATGCCAAGCAGTGCTGTCTGTCTTGTCAAGCCATAGCATGTGCTACCTATTATGCTTTGAAAAAGCACAAATTTATTTCAAATTAACCTTATAATTACAGTGGTTTCTTTTTCTGCCCTCAAGTTGAACTTTGTCCTTAATGTTTTCCCATCCTCTACAATTCAAGGCTCTTAAACTCTCACAGACAAAGTGGCCAGGGATTGAAGGCAGCTAGTACAAAAAAAGCCCTGCTTAACACTGATTGAAAGAAAAAGACAATATCCTGTCAGATATATTTCATGACCTGGAAGTCATTTGGCTGGTTTTGACTAAGTTTCAGTCATTGTTTATTCCTACCCAATCTGATGGTCTGATTGGGTGGGTAGGACCTAGTTTCATGGCTCAATTCAACAAAGCACTTCAGTGTTCACTTACCAGCAAGTCTTCTGCTAGTGCCATTGATTAGGTTGAAGGAATTATATGAATGTTTTAAGCTGATATTGTTTTCTGCTCAGCTTTGCTGAATGGTGCCAAATTTTCCATGCTCAAGCTTCAATTCAGCAGAATCAATGTTATTCAACAAAACAGAGAGCAATGTGCATAATTTCAAGTAAGTTCTGGAACATCCCTGACACAAAATTAGTGGCCTTGAGAAAAATACAATTTGCTGATACACTTGAGAATAATCTTTAAAAAGAATTTCCTTAAAAAGCTATGGATGTCTGTATCTGTATTTTGGAGCAGTTTGAATCTCCCTTATCCTGGCCAGGCTTACAGCAAAGTACAGAGAATTGTCCATTTTTAATGTTGGAAATGTCCTGTGAGTATATGGAGCACAGATGTCAGCCTCCAGATGTAATGAAACATTACTGAGAACAGAAAAGTCTGTTTACTGACAAGGAAGCATGATTTTACAGCATTTTCAGAATCAGTACTTTTTCAATATGATAGAGAAGTCCAGCCAAATCAGCAGAAGGGCATTTAGGTGGACAAAAACTCCTTTTAAAGGAGTTTAACATTGTTGTATCCTCTTTTGTAACCAGTTTTCTTCTAACGGATGTTCTGTGCCTTGATGATTCAGTCTGGAGAAGAGAAGGCTCCCAGGAGACTTTATTGTGACCTTCCAAGATCTGCAGGGCCTACAAGAGAGCTGGGGAAGGACTTGTTAGGCTGTCAGGCAGCAATAGGACTAGGGGAATGCACACGAGCTTGAGGAGGGGAGGTTTAGGTTGGCTGTTAGGCAGAAGTTGTTGGCCAGGAGGGTGCTGAGCCACTGTGCCAGGTTGCCCAGAGAGGTGGTGGCAGCCCCAGCCCTGGCAGTGTTGCAGGCCAGGCTGGCTGGGGCTGGGAGCAAGCTGCTCTAGTGCCAGCTGTCCCTGCCCAGGGCAGACACAGAGGTTGGGGCTAGAGGAGCTTGAAGGTCCCTTCCAACCCTGACAGTTCTATGAGTCTATGATGATCATTAGTGATCCATGACAACTTTTGCTAAGCCCTAGTGCTGCTCTTACAGATTCTGAAAACTTGGTGCATTTTCCTTTCTTTTGCACAAAATATTGCTGATAATTGAATCAAGCAGACTAGGAAGCATTCCCAGATTGAACCAGGCTTTTTTTTTCCTAGTGGAATTCAATGATCATTTTGTATTTGTAAGATCCAGAAGAGCTCCAACACACAGCCAATGAACCTGAGGCTGAGATATGAACTCAGGCAGGAGAAAGGCTTCATTCCACGTTCCAAATTGCTGGAATTTTTTCAGGTGATGATAGAATAAGTTGATTTCAATACTGCAACACTAGATGTCATCACATCATGGTACAACATGTTGAAATGATATTTGAGCTCTTACCGGAATATTGATGAGGGAACGATTAAAATTTAATCATTTATTCACTGAGTTCTTCCTTTTTTCTTGTTCTATGAAAGACACTAATGTAGATTACAAAGCTCTCTAACCTGTTCCTGAGCAGGAATTGTGTGGGCAGCAGGACTAGAGAGGTGATCATCCCCCTGTACTGGGCACTGGTGAGGCCACACCTTGAATTCTGGGTTCAGTTTTGGGCCCCTCACTCCAGGAAGGACATTGAGGCTCTGGAGCATGTCCAGAGAAGGGCAACAAAGCTGGTGCAGGATCTAGAGCACAAGTGTGCTGAGCAGCAGCTGAGGGAACTGAGGTTGGTTAGTGTGGAGAAGAGGAGGCTCAGGGGAGACCTTAGCTCTCTCTACAACTACCTGAAAGGAGGTTGGAGTAAGTTCAGGCTCAGACTCTCCTCCCAGGTAATGAGTTGATAAAACTAGAGGAAATGGCCTCAGGTTGCACCAGGGGAGGTTCAGGTTGGATATTAGGAAGAATTTCTTCCCCCAGAGGGTTCTTAGGCACTGGCCCAGGCTGCCCAGGGAGGTGGTGGGATCACCATCCCTGGAAGAGCTCAAAATACATGTAGATATAGTGCTTGGGGCCATGGGTTAGTGGTGAGCATGGCAGTGATGTTGGCTGGTTGGACTGGAGGATCTCAGAGGGCTTTTCCAACCAGAATGATTCCATGATTCTATCTCCAATCCATTTAATTGACAAAAAGAGAAAGAATATGATTATTTTTAGGATGCCTTATATTCCTTTCTAGTCTAGTAACATTTCAATGACAGAAGTACATCTTTATTAATTCATCTGCTATTAGAAGTCACTTAATAAACATTTTATTCAAACATGAATATAAAGAAAGAACATTAACTGCTTAAAGTCTTGGTGCTTTGGTACCTGAGTGCCTGAATCCTGTAGATTTGAACTATTCCATTAACTGTTCTTGAATCTGGTTATAAACAAAGTGTTTCAGTTTCAGGGATGAAAAGTCATGCTATTTATTGATCTTCTAGACATAAACCTTTGATCCTAATCATCACACAGGGGCACAACAGCCTTTAGGATGATCAGGGGTAGAAGCTACTTCTCTCAATACTGCTATAAAAAGAGAAGAAACTTGGCATTTTATCAGTCTGATAGACACTTCACTGCAGGAACAATTTGGAAGTATTTGCCATTAAACTCTCCTGCCTTTGAGCTTTGACAGATTTTTGGAAAGCTGGATGGCAGTCATATGAACTCTTAAAATAGTAGCTGAAGGATGAGAAGCAACACAGAGCCCAATCCTGCCATGGAAACTGTGACTGCAAGCATCTCCAAGGCTATTCCAAGGCACCTCTGTCTGCAGGAGGCATTAATGGCACAAGCACTGACAGAGGAGGAAAAAGAATCCATTCAGAGCAAGAAATAGTCACTCCTGCTAAAATCCAGAATGATGCTCTGGTTTTGTAGGTGTCTGATGTTTGAAATATACCTTTATAAGTGCTTCTGGTATTGTGTAGAGAGACCTAACTCTCCAGGAGATTCCAGTCTGATTGCATTTTAGGCACAGTCACAGCTTTACAGCTATCATTTCAGTCAGGCAGAAAACCCCTTTTATTGTGTATTTAACTCTTTTCACATTGAAGCATTGAAATATCATACAATATTTTCACAGCAATTGTTCCCTCTGCCTTCTTACAAGGAGCTTGGCAGGTGACAAATTTATGGATGCAATTGTGCTGGATTTATTGCTGTCATTTCTGAAATGGAGGTGATTTCACTTCTGAATCCTCTACCTTGAGAGAGCTGGGATCATCCATGGCTCCTGGCATCTGCCAGTGGAAGGAGTGTGGAAAGGATTGTGTTTCTAAAGACCACACAGCAGATTTCTGAGAGCCTCCCATTATTTACCTGCATATAACAACTACTCTTGTTCTACTTCAATATTGATTCAGGTATCCACTTAAAAATATTGTGGAACTTCACTTTGAGTGCAGAGAGGAAGAGTTGACAGCAGCATTATATTTTTATTAAGTTCCTCTGCTGTAAAACTAGTTGAGTATTTAGTTTTGTTTATATAAGAAATAAAAGATCATTTGATTCAGAAACTGCAATTTTTTTCTCCTAGAGCTGCTCTAGAAATGCAAACTATTTTTCTCACAAAAAATTTTTTGGGAAAAAAAAAAGAAATCATTATCCATTTTCAATATTTAGCTCCATTTCAAGTGCCTATGAGGTGTGTTATCAGCATTGCAAATATTTCCAGCTCTCTTGTTTCTGGATTGAGGTCCTCATTAACATTAACAATTATACAATTCCTGTTATTCTACTTGCTTTGCATCACATTCATTTTTTTCTTCTCCTCAACACTAAGGTATATACACTATGGCAACAGTAATAATTGTATTGTAGAAATTAATGTCATGCTTTATAGTATGTTTATGTACCTCTATTAATCTATCTTTTTCCAGGCAACAAAACAATCAGTTGAGTAAATGCAATTGAAAAAATATATATATTTTATATATACATATAGGAAAAAAAAATCTACTGAATCTAATACTGCTGAATCCAGTTGNTGTGTGTGTATATATATAATATATATAAAAATAAATATATATAAATATAATATATAAATATATATATATATATGAGGTCATTGAGTCCAACCAAATGGTTTCAAATTGTGCCACGGAGGTTCAGATGAGATATGGAGAAGAATTTCTTCCCCCAGAGGGTTCTCAGGCATTGGCTCAGGCTGCCCAGGGTGGAGGTGGAATCACCATCCCTGGAAAAGTTCCAAAACCATGTGGATGTGATGCTTGGGGCCATGGGTTAGCGGTGAGCATGGCAGTGTTGGGTTGATGGTTGGACTGGAGGATCTCAGAGGGCTTTTCCAACCAGAATGATTCCATGATTCTGTGCTTGAAATAAGGAATTTGTGTAGACTTTGACCAGTAATAAATGAACCATAGAGAACAACAGGCAAATGAGAGCAGGTCTCTTGAAGCAAGTGTGGCTCGCCAACCTCTGGATGTTATTGCAGACAAGTGGATATACTTTTATTCACTGCATAATGAATGTAAGATGTGATAGCATGCTTTAGCAAAATTCTTTCTTTCGTGGCTCATTTTCTACCTTTCTTTGTAGCCATGCTCCTCGTGGTCTCCATGTGATGCTCAGCATTGCAGCATGGCCAACAGCAGAGATCCAGGAGTGCTCAAGGTCTATCTATCCATGCAGCACTTGTGCCATAGCAAGCCAGCTGGCTTGAGGGAGCAAAAATGCAGTCAGTTTACACTGAAAGTTCCTGCCACATTAATGAAGCTACAAAAGACATCAACTCACAGTGGTTTTGTCCTTCTGTTTGCCAGATAATAGTAAGGAGAAGTTTATGAACTCTGTGGGAGCTTACTCTAGAAAGCAGAGCCTTGCAGAGCTCATACAGAGTGTCTGTTGGTGCAATCACCATGCCAGGAATAATTAAGCTCAGAATGACATTTTCTAGACAGTATATAGCAAAGTTCCATAAAGAAGAGCAAACTACATCAGATCAGAAAACCTCTTGGCCTAAATGTCTTTATATATCCAAGTGGGCTCTGGCCCACTTTCCTGAAGCACAGTAAGTGTATTACTTCCAGCTCTGAAGAAAGAAGTTGGATCAATATTATGTGTGCAAGCTGAATTATAACATGAAGACAAGTACCACTTCAGAATGTCATATCCTTAGTTTATCCTTTGTCCTTACACAGTAGCAGGTTATGGTATGGGCATTTAAAATGCAGACTACTGGTGGGAGATTTTGAATATTTTAAGACCTAAAATCATTAATTTTGCAAAAAGTCAAGGCTGGAGGGAAATGATCAGTTCAAGAAGTTGTAGAAATGTCTATGTGAAAAAAACTACTGGGCATTTCTCTTCCACCTTGTCAGTTTGAGTGTACATCAGCTGTCTGGGAAGCTTGCACTTATGTGAGAAAGGGACCTTGTAAGAGCATAGAGAAGGAATGTGAGTAAGCAATGCTTGGGTTATAAACTAGGCTGGTAGTGCAGAGGAAAGTCAGAAATGTGCTATTCATCTATGTTCCTTTGTACTGATGTGTTTCTACAGAAGCTGAACACAGCTCACCCTCAGCTGAGCCCACACCAATGTGTTATTCTACAGAGGAAATGGGACACTTGTTAAAATGCTGACAACTTTCCCTAAGAGGAGCAGGTAGAGAATTCAAGGGCAGCATTCTTTTGGAAGTGGTGTCAGACAAACCTCAGGACAATTTGTTTAATGCAATGTTACCTTTAAACTAATGATCACAACTATATGAAACAGACAGATCTAAGACTAAAAGAGTCTAATCCATCCAATTCATCCCACTCTCACAAGGCAGTAAAAGCTGATTCCCATGTGGAGCAGTACCAGGTACTTGGCTCTTGATGATTGCCTGGCACCAGGTTCAGCTGTACCCTCAGGAGAAGGACAACAGGGGAAGGAAGAAAGTCAGAATCAAGAGTCTTACTATTAGTTAAGTAAAATCTGGGGGGAAAGAAAAAAGGAAAATGAAGAACTGGGGATTAGTAATTTTTTGGCCCTTGAACCCTCCATAAGACACTGTAGAGTTATCAAAGGAAGACTAAACCATATTTTTGGCCTTATCTTTTTTTGTATAGGTTACTTATTACTTAGTTATTCCTAAAGCATGCATTTTTCAGCTAAGCACTCATCAGCATTACAATATCATTCAGATATTTCACTCTGAATATGTTTTGATAGAATTTGGTTGTTATTCGAAAAAAACACACATATATATTGTGGCTTCCTGGTCTATCAATATCATTCAGATATTTCACTCTTTGAATACCTTGTGATGGAATCTGGTTGTTATTCAGAAAAAAAAAACCATAAATATTGTGGCTTCCTGGTCTATTTTTGGCAAATCTCATTCAAATATCACTACTCCCAAGGCTTCCTTTTTTGTTTGGTTGGTTTTTTTTACATGTCAGAGCCAGTCCTGATTGTTTCATTCAATATCTCTATTCACAAAATTGAGACTGAAGATCTGAACTGTTGCCCACAACAATTCACAATTTGTGATGCTAGGACAGCTAAGCTGCATTGTGTTGTCTCTCACTCCCAGCAATATGATGGAATAATTCAACCCCCAAGTCAGCAGTCTTTAGAAGGTGATGTGCCTGAGTGTGAGGAGATGCTGAGTCTTCTGGGTTGCAGATCCTGAACATCAGTGATGTCTTAGAGCTGAGAGAAAGGATCTCAGTCTCTATCTGGTCTAAAGCTCTCTGGTCACTCATATTCTCTCATTTGGCCAGGTACCTTCTTACAGATTCCTGAGGCTGTTTAAGCTTTTAGTTCTACATAAATCAATGAGAAAATTGCTTAAAATACATAGAACTGAGGATTTACAAATACATCTGCAGTTATGTAAATGTTAATTCATTTTTATAGAATATTTCATGAATTCTGTGAATAATGACAAATTAAACTATTTCTTTATATTAATAGCAACAAAGAACTCTTTTCTTTTCCTGTGCATACACTGCAGTTGTAAATCTTTGTGAACCAGCTTTATGGACCTTCAAAAGGATGTGCTGATACCAAAAGACTTTGTATGGTTTTGGAACACAAGTTTATTGATTGCCATGAAAAGGCATGTTGAGGACACATTCCCAGTTTTCCATTATATCAATGCTCATAGTTTTATCTCAGGATTAAGTACAGAGTAGAGCAGAAAAACAGCTTGTTAGTGACTTTTAGTCAAGAACAGACATTCCAAATGGGAAAATAAAATAATCTGTTTCCCTCATCTTGTCCTCTAGGTGCACTGAATAGATTCATGAGAAAGCTTTGACACAAAATTTGGTTTTTTAATATAATGCTATTTCCTTTCCACCTCACCCCAAATTGCCTTCCTTCTGTAGCTGTTGCATTGCTGTTGGCCAAACTGAAAATGCCTCCAAATAGTGATAAGAAAGATATTATTTTGAAAGCAGCAATAGCTTTGACTGACATCTGAAGTATTGCACAGAGAAGTACCTTTATAAATACAAACAGATACAAGTCTTGAAAGCTCTGATTCTAACCTACACCATGCCTCTGTGTCTCTGCTCATCCTGGAGGATGAACTTTGCCTTTTCCCTCTGGGATAGCGCACTGGGTAATCTCAACAACTCTCATCTTCCATCCCAGGGTCCAACAAATCTGTAACTCTCGTTAAGCACAGAAGTTATACTTCTGAAGAAGAAACAGCAACCTGGTGGAAAAGTTACCTCAGTAACTTGTTCCTGAGGTTTGGACATGCTGAGCAGTCAGATCTTCTGTTGGCAAAGGCAGGCAGAGCTGTCACTGCCTCTCTTTGCAGTACCAGACCATTCTTGAGGCATTTCTCTGACCATATGTGGCCTAGCAGGCACAGTCTGACAATCCCTTGTGGTCTCCTGTGGCCCCTGGTGCCATAACTGTGCCCACAGCAGAGGGAGCATTAAACTCATTGCCCACGGGAAAGGGTGGGCAGTGATACCCATGTTCCTAGAATCCTTGGATGGGTAGGATGAGCTCATGAGCCTTCTGGCAGTCATCCTAGGAGAAGGACAACTCTGATTCCAAACCCGGGCAGATGGAGCTCGTTTAGCCCTGGAAGGCCTTCCAGCTAAGAGGTTAAACCTCCATCCTAAGGACTTGGCTGCCAGTGTCCAAGCTTGCTAGGCCCTGGCAGATGAACCTTAGGACTAAAGGGTGGGTCCAGCTCTGCACATGCTGTGTCTCACCTAAAAAAATCCATAGTGCAGGCTCGAGGGTGCTAAAAAGTGTTTCAATTCTATCAGTCAAGGCGCTGAAGCCAAAATCAGGCTCAGTTTTCACTTTGCAATTGGGAAAGCAAGTTTGGCTATTCAGAAAAAAAAAAATATATTGTGGCTTACTGATTTATTTTTTGCAAATATCAGATTGAGGTTTTGCTCTAACCAGGACTTAACTCCCTAAGCCTCATGCTTGAAGCTACTCCAGTAAGCTGTTACCATGATCCCTTCAGACCAGCCTTGCAGGATATTTACACAGTGCTTGTATTGATGCAGAGGTCTTTTTTGTCTGAAATGATAAAAGGCTCAAATATGGTATCATTAAAAAGCACAGGACAAAAAAACACAGTCACACAAGTGCTTACCTGAACAAGATTTGCTGCTATTATAAGACATCCAAAATCAGGTCATGTCAAACTACAGAGAAAACAAGTTTTCTTGTGGGTAGATTTCCAGAGGATGCACAGCACACCTCACTATTGCTTTGACATCTTGCACAATCTGTGGATAAAAGATATTCCCTTGGCTTTTAGATATTATCCATTCAGTCACCAATTAAGTTCCTCATGGGTAGCAGGGAACTGTCAGAATGACAAAGCACATCTGCAACCCCCTCTTTAAAGCACACCTTTATTTCTAATGGTACCTTTTAATACTTCTACTTTATACACTATCTGCATTTACTGATTAAATAGAGCATCCTAGGAAAGTTTATGAGCTTCTAATCAAACACATTGAGCTCATGCTCTGCAGAACACTAAAGCACCTACTTAACTCTAAGTGGCATCACCTACATGGCCACATTTAGAGTCTGGTAAGTATGTCTGTAACTGTTTTGTTGCCTTAATCCACTTTGGAATATGCATAACTAATCTCTAGAGCAGTCTGTCATTGATGACTAGGACAGAAAATCAGATCCTCAAATGGTCCAACCTGTCAAAGAGCACTAGTGAAATCAGTGAAGCTACACTGCCTGACACCAGCTGAGGATTTGGTCTGGGAATAATAGACAGCAAAATTACATTATAGTTCATAAGTACTGTGTTCTAGAAAGTCAGGCACATAATAGTAATCACTGGGATATGCACATCTGGGAATGAATAGGAAAGAAATAAATCATCTGGAAACTTTTTTGTGTGTGTGGAAAGTGCTTACTAAGGATAAATGAGGTTTGCAGTCAATTGAGAAATAATAAATCCACATAAAAAAAAGACCTGTAGGGAGGTAAGCAAATAGCCTTCCTTTGTTTTAGTTTTTTAGAGGGACAACTATCAATACAGATGGAATTTTAAGGAGTATCCTTTTGAATCTGAAGAAACAAGATGGGATTCCCTGAACCCAGCCAAGAGGAGAGCAGCATATCTGAGCAGTAAACTCCTTAGAAGCCAGGCAGGAGTAGCCATGTGCTTGTCACACAGATGATCTCACTCATGGACCAGGTTGCCCAGGGAGGTGGTTGAGTTCCCATCCCTGGAGGCATTCCAGGTGAGGCTTGCCAGGGCTCTGGGCAAGCTGCTCTAGTTGGGGATGTCCCTGCCCACTGCAGGGGGGTTGGACTAGATGAGCTCCAGAGGTCCCTTCCAACCCAAACCATTCTATGATTCTGTGTTCTTGGGCAAGAACTCTCAGCACCAAGTGTTTGAATCTGCCTGATTCGTTATACAGAGCCAATCCTAAACCTATGCAGAGTCTCACTCAAGCCAGTAAGAAGGAAAATTTTGAATCCTTGGATTCGTCATTGACATTGTCGTGCCTAGGCTTCGTGAAGGAAGCTCCAGGGAGGGCNATATTTTATTCACTATTTCTTCATTGTGCTCTTACTTTGCAGTTAAAAATATATGTATGCTGCAAGTTGGAAGCATGTGTTCAAGCCTTTCAGTCCAGTTATGAAATCTAGTTACCCTTGCAGCTTCCCAGGCTATCATCTCTCTTCCATCTCCTGCCCCATCACAAAACTCATACTAGCTTTATGGAGACAACCCTTCAGACTGAAGAGGAAGCCCACTATGACAGGGAACAATGTGGCTGGCTATATATAAACATCTGGTGGGATTTTAGGCATTTTAGTAAGCCGTGCTTGGGGTCCAGCTACCATTGCAGAAGGCAGTGGGTCTCCTATAGGTCCTGTGCCATAACTTCTAGCAGTGTGATATCTCAGTCTCAGGAGCCTACACGTAAAAGCCTTGTCAGGTAAGAGGAAAAAACTAGTCACAAAGCTTAAGACTTCTCAGTAAACCTTTCTCCTGTTGATCACATGAATTGTGACTCAGAAAAGCAGCATAACATCTGGTTCAGCCTCTGAGGGAATATTTGCAGATTCCAAAGTAGGTAGAGGTGTTATGTTAAAATTAGTACTTCAAATCAGTCAAGATTATAAAACTCACCATGCACTGACCTATTGTTTGTAGGTATCAGAAAGGAATACCCCAGATATTCATTATAGCTCAGCTCTATGGATGCATAGAAAAACACAAGCAAACCCCAGAATATGCTCCTGTGAAGTATCAATAACATTTTCGTATGTGTGGAGAGCAAATTCCATGTTAAATTCTAATTATTAGCCATATGTGGACAAACATTACTGAGTTAAACGAGGAACACTGCTCTGGGTACTACCAAGTACTTATTAAACTTATGAGCCACTAAAATGACACTTGGGAAAGGAATGTAAGGGACACAAACCTCCTTTTTGCCTCTTTCAGGTACATTATTGCCATTAACATATAAATGGGTACCACAGGTTGGTAAGCTTAGTCCATGTCATTAATCACTGTAGAGCCTGTGGATGTTTGACAGCCCTCCCAAAAGCCAGGAGAGCAAGTGCACTTTATGCCATGCTCTATTTGTCCAGGCTTCATTAAAGGAGTGAAATCACTTCATCCTAGGGCCTGTGACATCACACAAAGCTTTTAAGGAGTCCATCCCAAACAGGGAAACTCTTCCCTGCTAGCACTCGTGACTCAGTACATTTGTGTAAATATCACAGAATCAGTAAGGTTGGAAGAGATCTCTAAGATCATGAAGCCCAATCATCTACCTATCACCCCATGCCACTAAACCAAGGCCCTAAGGAGCCACAAAATAGCAAGAACTCCAGAAAGTGCCAGTGAAGATTAGGTAGCCCTGGCACTCAGAGCTTCCCACTATGATGCTGAAGTCCCTGCAACACTTAAACCATGAGTCAGAAAAACAGAAGCTGTTTCTCCTCAGCCTCTGGAATCATCCCATAAAGTAGAGGCAGCAAGAGGCAGTCTGGAAATCCTGATCCTTCTCTCCAAATGCATCCCTCCAGATATCAACTGCTAGTGCCATTTGCACTTCCTCATAGCTAGCAGTTCAATGGAGTAATTAGCAAGCAAAAATACTTTTACAGGGCAGATCTTTACAGCATTTCCACTTAAGAGATGACCATCATGTCTCTTAATAATATGAGCAGATAATATTTGTTCCCATTGGCATGCCTTTGCTCTCCCTTCACACCAACCCCAGGCTTGGCTGTGATGGAATGGTATTGCTAGGTAGCATTTCTGGAGATGTCACTTGTGAGAGTTCTCAGCTGCTGCTTTCTGGCAGCACCCACAGCAGAAGTAGACTGTTGTTGGTACACTCATCCAGACAGAGCTGCACCTCCAAAGATGATCAGAATAAGAGAAGTTCATCAAGAAACATGTGGGGCAAGCCTACAACATTCAGCTAAGAAGATCCTCTACAACTTGGTCTTTACAAGGTACACCTTTCATCATTTCAAAATGCTCCTGAGCCTTTGAAAAACAAGAGAAGTGCCAAATTGCACTACAAAGCTTACAATTTAGCTCCCTAGCAAGTATCCATCCTATCTCAGCCACTGTCAAGAAAGAAAACACCAACCACTGTGTGTCAGCCAGCAGACATACTTCTCTGTCACGCAGATCCACATCTGACAATCTTTCTGTCACTCCTGGCTCTCTGTCAATATTCTTGGGCTCTCTTTATCTGCTGTGATGTGAAGCTCTGTGCTCTCTGCAAGCTGACGTGGAAGATCACAGCTCCCTCTCCTGCTTTAGGCTGACCTACATTCCCCAAAAGATTAGGCAGCCCAAAAGACAGTTTTTTAACTTTCTGGGACACATCTGAACAACAATAAGCTTCAGGTAGAGGGAAACACATTAACACAAGCTCTAATACTCATCAGTCTTGTCTCCTGGCAGAGCCTCTGAACTAGCAGTGTCACTGAGGGGCTTGTGTACTGCTTCTGATCTTCTCCTGAGTGGTGTTTGACTTGTGATCCTTTCCCTTTTAACAGCTATAGAGAACAGCAGCACAACAATCCTGTCTCTTTACCCCCAATAAAGGGACACCTGACCTGTTGGAAAAACAAAACAACAGCATCAAAAAAACCCTCAAAATCCTAATTAGCTAATGATCAAAGGCTAGAGGACAGATCAGCTTTTTTGTGCAACATAAAGGTTGAAATAAAAGATTCTTGCAACATAGGCACTGCTTACATCTCTGAGCTGAATATCACACTAGAGGACCTAATGCTAGTTAATTCTACAATTAATGTAGGATTTCAGGCTAAATTCTCAATAGGAATAACCTGTGTGCTTACTAAAAGTAAAAGGTGGACAGTCAGCTTCACATAGTGAAAGTGAACAGGGAAAAAAAAAAGTGGTAATAATTACTTGATCCATCAATTTTGAAAGCTGAGATTATCTAGCATGAGTTCATTTCCTTGAAAGATTTATTTGTACACTTATTAGATGTGAAATGGTTGTGGAAGGCACTGCTTTGACCCTGTGTTTTACTTGCTTTAAAGCCTTAAATGTCTGTCTTGGTTCCTAGCAGTATGGTTGGGAAGAGATAATAGGAAATATGAAACAAATAACTATCCCCCATGTAAGCCCAGTTGTATTAGTGTCTGAACAGCTCACTATCTTAAATACATTTATCAAAGAGCTTATCAATGACAGATCAAAGACTTCATCATGAATTTTCAAGGCCCATGCAAGAGCACTGAAGACTTTGTGGCTGATAGTCCACACAGAGCAGATAAGATTGTGCAAAAAGTCCATGACCAAGGTAAGCTAAAAACACTTTCCAGACTGCAGATGTGTGTTGGATCATGGGAAAGTTCTTCTCTGACCTTGGAGAGGTGGGGATATCTGTAGTATTCCATCAAGAATCAGAACAGGGTCCTCAGGAAAATAAATGATGAACAGGCACTGGCTGCAAACTTAAAACCAGACCATCTGAAAGCATCTGGTTTTAGGCTGCAAAACCACATCCATCACCAGCAGAGGTTTTATGTAAGCCTCACTTTAAAGGAAAATTCCAAAAAGTTAGCAGCTAGCAAAAAAAACAGAACTTCTTAGAAGTGTCCTCTGCACAAGAGAAAAGGTTAAATAATAGCCACAGATTTACTCTGTAGGCAGTGCAGATCACTGAATAGAAATGTTGATGGTAATAAATGATTGGCTGTTGCTAGACAAACAATCTGGTAACCAGCCCTGTTCTGTTTACATAGTGCATATGCCAAGGTGCAATCTGAGCCCTGAGGCCATCCATATCCTCTCTCTAGATACAGACAGGTTAGGGATGATATTCCTGACTCAGATGGGGATCTGTGCATAAGTGCACACAGAACCATTGGCAACAGTTAATTCCAATAAGGAAATAGAAAATGGTATCCGAGTTTAAAGTCAAAACCACCAGATTTCTACATCTGACATAGACATATAAAATAGAACTAGGCTTTTCCAGCTTGGATTTGAATCTTTTGAACTGCTGTAGATCTTGCTTGTCAAATTTGCATCTGTATTAATAGGTCATATTTGCATGAATCTGAAGGTCTTGCTCCATCTCTGCCTAGCTGCAGGCTCCTGCATTTATTCAGTCCCCATTGCCAGTGCTCTTGGGAGGGAGCAACAGGAGCTGCTCCATGAGGAGGAGGAGCTGGGAGCTGAAGGTGTTCTAGGGCAGGCTGTGCCCTCTTCAATGGGGAGCAGAACCCAAGCAGGATCAGGGCAGTGACAAGCACAGCCTTTCTCTGTGGTGCCAGGAAAGGTGACAGAGGAACCAGCTCCCAGCTAGAAAACCCTGGGAAGAATAAAAGGAGATAGACCTGAAACAGAGCTGGAGACAATATTGTCTACACAGGGTTCTGCACTTGGGAGGGGGCAACCTGAAAACAATCTACTGACTGGGGAATGAGAAACTAGAATGCAGCACTGCTCGGAGGGATCTGGGAGTATTAATAGATAGTAAATTAAAGATGAGTCAGCAGTGTGCCTTAGCAGCCAAAAGGGCCAGCTGGGTCCTGAGGTGCATCAAGCACTCCATCACTAGCTGAGTGAGAGAGGTGATAGTTCCCCTTTACTCAGCACTGGTGTGGCCTCACCTGGAGTATTGTGTGCAACTCTGGGCTTCACAACACAAAAGGGACATGAAGTTGTTGGAGAGTGTCCTGAGGAGGCCACAAAGATGGTTAAGGGCTTGGAGGGGAAGTCATATGAGGAAAGGCTGAAATCACTTGGGCTGTTCAGCCTAGAGAAGAGAAGACTGAGGGGAGACCTCATTGCAGTTTATAACCTCCTCACCAGAGAGGGAGGAGTGGGGGCTGAACTCTTCTCTCTGGTGATCAGTGACAGAACCTGGGGGAATGGTGTGAAGCTGTGCCAGGGGAAATTCAGGTTGGGTGTTAGGAAGAGGTCCTTTACCCAGAGAGTGCTGGAGCATTTAAACAGGCTCCCCAGGGAGGCAGTCATGGCACCAACTCTCATGGAGTTTGAGAAGCACTTGGACAATGCTGTTAGACACATAGTGTGATTTTGGGGTTGTCCTGTGCCTAACTAGGAGTTGGACTCAATGATCCTTGTGGGTCCCTTCCCACTCAGGATATTCTGTGATTCTGCACACCCCAGGTCTAGGATCAGAAGAGTAGCAAATGAGTCAAGCCAGAAGAGACAGGACTAAGCACAAGCACCTCTGGAACAGAGCTTGTGCAATGTTAAGGTGTCCAGCCTGAACTAAAACAGAAACTCTAGCCTAATGTACAGAAATGTGTGGGGATGTCCTGGGTAATGCCAGTCAGGACCTGCTCATGACAGAGATGTGGCAGTCCATGACTTTTCCTATTCCTTCACCATATTCCCATGCAACTAATTGTACAGTAACAGCCAAAGAAACACACTTATCATTTACATCTACAACAATTAGTCCAGGAAAAGCTGAGATCATGCTATTCATCAGTTCCAGAAAAGGCTCAATATAAAAAAAATCTGATTGGTTACAGTTTTTAACTATTCCCCAAAGCTGAAACTTTTTTGTGGCCTTCAGTTTTGTCAATGTACTAATTAAGGAGTTCACTGAGTACTGTGGAGTTTTTCAGACAGTGACATATGTAATGGTAAAATCTTTCCTCAGTTCACATGTTTTATAAAATAGAATCATTAAAGACTGAAAAAGACCAATTAGATTTGTTAAACATTCACTTTCACAGGCATTGACTATGTATAATATGCATAATTTGTACATATAAAGTTCTACTTTCAAATGTAGTTCATATATGTTACCCATATAACATATTCAGTACCTCTAGTTATGATGTCACCCTCTGAATTATTCAGCTATTTTCATTAGTAATCTTCAGTTGACCATAACTTTTCTGCTTTTCAAGAATGATGAAATTTAGCAGATTATTTCCTTTGCCCCCTGTTAAATTGTCTGTGCTCTTACACTTATTGTGGATATCTAGCTTACTAAACTCTGAGAAAGGCTTGTTTTGTTGTGAATTCATGTGGGAATGCTTGGGTGAAGCATATTCTTTTTACATGCAACACTGATTTTTAATATGCATTTTTATCTCAGAAGCAATTAACTTTACACAGGAATGCATTTGTTATTCAGGTTATATTTTGGTGTAAGTTACTCCAAATAATTATTAAAGGAAAAAATATTGTTACTATTGCAATTCATCACCAGCTTAGTTTCATGATCTCTATGGAGAACGTTCAACTGGCACCATTATAAAATGGACTTTAGGAAGGCAAAAAGTGCCAAAATGAGTATTTTATATTATTTTACTGGTTTATATTTCCTTACATACCTGCTATGAATTTCACTTCTGCAGCCTATCAATACTGAATCTTCAGCAACTGTGCTAAAGAGGTAATCAAGGGTAGGCTTTATAAAGGAGATTGATGTGGCATATAGAGCACATCCTTATCTCTGGAGAGAACAATGAACATGTCTCTGACATGGCAGGAGATGTCACTGTCAGCAGAAACAAAACCTTTGCATATTAGGGAATGGTTGGGAAGTAGAGGCCTAACGTCTGCAGATTCCTACTGTTTGAGATCTGCATGGTAGTTTCATTCTTAATCTCCTGCCATGTCAGAGACAGGTTCATTGTTCTCTCCAGAGATAAGGATGTGCTCTATATGCCACATCAATCTCCTTTATAAAGCCTACCCTTGATTACCTCTTTAACACAGTTGCTGAAGATTCAGTATTGATAGGCATGCAGAAGTGAAACTCATAGCAGGTATGTAAGGAAATATAAATAAGTAAAATAATATAAAATACTCATTTGGGCACTTTTTGACTTCCTAAAATCCATTTTATGATGGTGCCAGTTGAACATTCTCCATAGAGATCAGTTGTTTATAAAATATGGGAGGACAATATACTCCAACTGATGTATAATGTCCAGTATGGAGCTATGAAATGAGAGCAGAACAGCACACATCTCCTAGATCACACCCAATTTTTCTTTTGGCAAAAGATACTTCTGCCAAATATCCTCCTCCCACTGTAGAGTTCAATTAATCAAACTCTGAATTTAGAGAACAAAAAGTACTTAACAAAACACAGCTCTTCTTTTTGTAATGGCAACCTCCATTTCTCAACCTGATAAGCCCAGACTGTCTTCTCCTCCTCCTTCAGCATAGTTGGGGATTCAGGCCTTGGAGAAGATCCAGTCAAACTGATTGCCATACCATTCTCATTCTTTGGTCACACACTTAAGGTAAACCACTTTTAGGACAATCCCTTTTTTTTCTTGGGTATTGTCATGAAAGAAAATTCATTTCAATCACACTAACACAGATGGGATGAAGAAGCGAAGGAACTGAGCAGCATGATCTTGTTAGGAGAGTCAGGGTTAATCAGAGATGAACAAAGACAGGTAAAGTCCTATGGAATGAACAGCCAGCAATCACACTCCCTTGAGTCTGTAAAGTCATGTTCTAGGCCAGGGTCTCTTCTGTGACCTCTCCAGAGGTTATCAAAAGTAACCATGGAGCTGTGAAGCATTGACAATTTATTACAGTTACTGTAAACAAAATCTTGTCTTTCCAATTCCATTAAATCCTTCACCTTCAAGGCCAAGTGTCAATCCCCTGTCAGTACCTCAAAACATCTGCACAGATAATTCTGGCAGGATTGTCACTCTCACTGTGCAATATATGTTTTCCTGTGGGTTTAGAGGAAATGTAAAGGTTTCCTGGCACGCTGCTTTCCTTCTGCTTTGCAGAAGCTACACTGGGATTCCAATAATACCAATAACAGGGCACAGAGACATCTCTGGGACTTCAAAGGCATGATCCCAGGAGGAAAGAAACATGAAATAGTGTGACATGTAGACAGGTTATGGCCACTACTATAAGCTAGGTAGATGGACAACTTGATGAAATCCCTGAGTGAGGCAGGATGCAGAAGTTCCAGTCAACAAGGGATGGCAACCTGCCTGCTCTGAGTGTGCCTGAGGACAGAAAAATGTGCCTTTCTAGGAGAATCAGCAAATCCCCACCTCATCTGTGCAATTGGGTTCCTGTGGCTGCTGCCAAAACCAGGAGGGAGCACTGGGAAGAGGGGCAGGAGGCATTTCCTGGCAACAATAGCTCTTCCTCTGGAACTCTTTTCTGGCTTTTTGCCCTGGCCTGGCCCTGAGGTTCATGGACTCCCCCTCACTAGGAGCAGAACCTCTTCCCTTTGCCTGTTAACCCTTGGGAACTTGAGAAGGGAACAGGGATACTTGGATGGGAAATATTAGTGTTAAGGGTGAGCTGTAACACCAAAGGGAAGTAGGGGACAGGGACTGAGATGGTAACATGGTCACTGTACTCCTGAGGAAGAGTCAAAGGAATTCTAGGAGTGAGAAGCAGGAAAGATAGAGGAGGCATGGCTTCATTCAGCTTTTGTGAAGCTTCCTGACCTCTTGGCACCTTTCTGCACTCCTCCCCCACGCTGAGTAGTTCTCCCCTGACTTCACTCAGCCACAGCTGCATACATCTTCTCTGGGTTTACCCATTATGGCTGGGGGAGGCTGGTCCCAAGTCCATGATGTCTACTTCTTGCTCCCATCTGGACCAACACCTGCATTGGTTTTGCTTTCCCCTGCCACTCTTTCCTGTGTGCTATACTAACTTCTCTGAAGGGTAACAAGAGATTTCCACCTCATGGGACAGAAGTCTTGAGCAGGTACTCTCTGGTTCCTAGAACATGGTACTGTGCCTTCTCATTTGCTTTTGCTGCCTCTGCCTTTTAGTTGTTGCTTTCACTTAGTCTGTCACACTGCTGCTTCTTGGGTACCCAAGGCTGGGCACCTTGATGTTTAATCATTTGCTAATAGTACAATAGCTAATTGTCTCAGGAGAGCATGCCAGCTACATGTTACCTTGTAAAACACATCTCCAGATACCTTATCACTGCTGTTGAGTGCGCTCCAAAGAGCCTGCTCCAGCAGAAGAACAAGGAGCAGGAAGCAGGCATAGCCAGATAGTGCCAATCTGAAATGTCACCCAGAACCCTGCACAAACACACCAGCCTTGGGCTAACAATCAAACTGCCTGCTGTCAAAGAGATCTCAGGGCTCTGTCTTGGGATGTGTGCTCTTCAACGTCTTCATTAACCACCTGGACATAGATATCGAATGCNAAAGAGAAGGCTTCGAGGGGATCTTATAGCAGCTTTCCAGTACCTAAAGGGGGATTATAAGATAGAAGGGGAGAGACTTTTTAAGCAGTCAGACTGTGATAGGACAAGGGGGAATGGTTATAAGCTGAAGGAGGGGAAATTTAGATTGGAGATTAGAAGGAAGTTCTTTCCCCAGAGAGTGGTTAGGCACTGGCACAGGTTGCCCAGAGAGGTTGTGGCTGCTCCATCCCTGGCAGTGTTCAAGGCCAGGCTGGATGCAGCCCTGGGTGACCTGGGCTAGTGATTGGCATCCCTGCTCAGTGTGGGGAGATTGGAACTAGATGATCTTTAGGGTCCCTTCCAACCTGCCCATTCTAGGATTCTAGGATTCTATGACATTAGGCTCTCAGCAGTTTTGGGGGGGTGAAATTGGAGACATTTATAGAGCATTAGGTAGCAAATCTGCTCCATCTGGACAGAGAGGGCCAAGACTTCTACTGAGATGTCTTCATATGGTCTGTTATAAGGGAGTGAGATGAAGAGGCAGAAAGGAAAGCAGAGATTGGGTTGAGCAGCTCATTTGTTCCTTTGCAGCTCTAGCAGCGACCAGGAAGTTATCATAGAGCATGGTGCAGTCAGAAGAGGTGGGAACAAGGCCTACAGCAAGCCAAACCAATGAAGCAGGGAGTCAATGGGGAGTCAATTAAGATAAGAGTCCCACAGCAGACAATGTTTGGGCTATGTCTAACAAATAAACCAATGTTTGCCCAAAGCTTATTGCCTCAAAAGTCCAAGGAAGTGCTGGAGGTGAAATCAGGGTGTGCCTTCAATGACAGCTGCAGCTTTATGCCTCTGTAAATGCTGCTTTATCAAAAGAGTGAGATGTCCTTTCTGAAAGCTGGAATCATCTGAGGCCAGAGCAGGCAAGCCATGCAAATGTGGATCTTCTGCACATCTCACTTTAGTGGATACCAGGTAGCTGTAGGTAGCAGGAACTACATGTAAGAAACTGTCTTGAGAGGACTTCAAGGAGCTATGCTCATGACACTCTAATTATGCAAACACTTCTTAATAATGTTGATGGTTTCTTTAAATAGGAAACACCTCCTGATTAGAGAAGAACCTGCAATGCAAAACTCATCTCTCAGGATGCTTCAAATAAACTTTGAAAGTTAATATTTTATTCCAGCCAGAGTGTGGGCTCTGGTGGCTGCCTTTCAGTAAGCTACATTTTCAAGTTTTGAAACTATAATCTTAAAATTAAATGTAAGCACAAGAAAAAAATGCACTAAAGGAGGTGTTCAAATGCTGGAATGTATGCTCAAATCACCGAAACTTGTCTTTCTGTGTCTCTTAGGATCAAAAGGTGATTTGTAACATCTACATTTGAGCATTGCTTGGGAATAGATAGGCTCAGGGATTGCAATAATTACTATGAATTAATACAATATTCATTGGATTTCTAAAGCACTAATTAAGAGAAAAAGGTTACATACAATCTTGTATTTATCAATAAATTTGCCATAAAACAGACTAAAATAAAAGATGAAGAGAGGTTTTCTCAACTTGTATGACCAACATTAAGAATATTATGATATATTTCTGCTTTTCCTCCCAAATTAAGAACTGACTATAAACAAGGGTCAGTCTTCCATAATGTGCCCAAAACTTCCATAAAGTGCTCCACAGATTCATACATTTTAAAGGCCAGAAATATTATCAAAATGATCTTGTCTGACACCCACTCTAATAAGGACCATAAAACCTCACCCTGTTTCATTCATACTATCAGCATGCCTTATTTCAAAGCATTCCAAGAAAGAGTGGAAGATTTCCTCTAAAACTCTTCAAGCCCTTTTAAAAATCATTCTTTTTTTTGCATGAAGCAGGCTGTGGTGTAAAGAGTAGAGTGTGGAGAATGTTTGTGCTATTTATAACCATCCCTGGAAGTGCTCTAACTGTATCTCTCCTTGCAGACCTTGCCTGAAGGTTTGGTGTAATTGCACAGCTCTTGCTGGCACTGAACTAATGAGCTGGAGTTTGCAAGAACATGTTTTATGAGAGCCACTGAGGCATCACACCTGGTTAGGAGCTGGTTTCTTCATGAGCAAGGGTTCTTGTGGTTGTAAATGGCATTAGGATTTTAATATTAGGGCCAAGCTAATTTTCTGTGTGTTTATACAGGATTCTGTAATTTGAGGAGAAGACACTTCCTTTCCAAGGAACACTACCACCATCTCTTTCTCCAGCTGGACCACAGGAACCATCCTTATAGGTGTGAAAAGGAAAGTTACAGTTCCACTAATGCAAAGCTTTCCAAAAGCTCTGACTCAGAACATCAAGACTTAAAATAAAACCATGAGGTTTTAATATACAATAATTGTTGGAATATTTGCATTTGCTCTCTCAGAAATTCTGACAGTCAAATTTGGCAAGTTACATGAGTGGAAACTGGTTTTGAGTGATGCTGCAAATAGACATTCCTACCTGATCTAGAAAGCAAGCTAGGTCTAATTTTATTCTTATGCTTTCTAGATCTGTTTATGCAGTGAATTTTAAGTTCAACAGGTAGGGAAGTCTTTTTAGATGTTTACATGCAGTAACCTTAGTTCAAGGACAATGCTCTTCTGCTTCTATGCACTATATAAAAGTACAATCTGATGTCTGTCAAGTCCTTTCATGATCTCACTCTCTTCAGAAAATGCTCAGAGAATAAGTCAAATATAAAGAAATTAAATCAGATTTTTCAGTGCTGAGACTTTTATTTTTATTTCCCAGGGAAGCCATTTTAACTCTTTTCAAAAACATATCATAAGAACTTGGAAGCTGAGAAACACCAGAAAAAAAATCTGCAAGTCTAGAACACAAAAAGACCTTGCTCATCCAATACTCATAACATCATTAATAAAGTGGAAGTTGTTTCAGAGTCTTTTGCTGGAGGGATTTATCCAAAGCCTACTACAGCCTGGTAGCTCTTCAGCCAGCCTGCAGCTCCTCAAAGCTGACAGGAGCTGGAGTTGACACTAGCTGTAGCTGATACCACTGCTACAAGTCAGCTCCAGAGGGTCAAAATAAATGATCTCTTCAGATAAGTGCCTGCACATTAGATGCAGATCAGTATGAGTGCTACACATTACAAATGCTAACTATTATTTTTATTCCCAGGGGAGAAGGAAAGGCATAATAGGAAGTCAGGCCTCATACTGGCTTTGTTAGCCTTCTCAACAGTCTCTAAATCTCTATTCTTTGCAAACCTTTTCCTTTCTTTTTGGTTCCACAGTCTCTGTTTATCTTGTAAAAGGACAGAATGTTCCTAATGGAAATTAATTTCTTATCCCTGCTAGGTTTCTTGATGAAGCTTTTGCTGTAAGGGCTTTCAGTTTCTCTCATAAGCAAGACTCTCTGATAGCCTTAGTGCAAACATTCATCACTGCTATGTACAGACATTCACTTTAAGGAGCTGTTATCTCTAGTTTCTGTCTAAAGGAGCATAAGCAGAGCTCTTCCTGATCCTATCAGCTCTATTTAGTAGTCCTTCAGCCCTGTTGTGCTTGTATTTCTCTTTGGAAATTACAGTGAGAGGTACTGAAGTGCCTGTTGTGGCAGTCACCTCCTGACAGCCACACTACAAACTCTTGCAAAATGTTGTCTGCTGTGTGTCAAGATGCATGTGAAATCCTCCTGTCTTTGGGGCTCATTTGGAAAGCAAGGAGAAGGTTCAAATATTTGGATCCAGCTGTCAGCAGAGTGACTTCCTTGCACTAGGGCAGAGTTATATTAAAAGCTACTCTGAGCTAGCTCCACATGACATGATTTGTCTACATGATGCAAGTCAGAGTTCAGAGAAAGAAAGAAAAAAAGTTAATTAGGGTAACTAGTAGAGCTGGAAAAAATAGATAAACTTCCAAGTAATCAGAAACTTTCTGTTAAGAGAGACAGCATACTTCAAAGCTAATCACAGGCTTAAGAAATTACTCTCAGCTTAATAAAACATGGTAATCCTTTAGACTGTGAGACAAGGTAGCTGGTACCTTGTAAAGCAAAAGGCTCTTTCAAATGAAAAGAGACATTAAACTGTTTATCTTGCTATCAAAAAGAGAATGGGAGAGAGGATTTATCTCCTGTGAACTTGAAGATAGTCATAAGTTCCTCAGCAGAGATGAAGGAGAGGCAGGGGCTGATCTGTTCTCTCTGGTGACCAGCAATAGGAGCCAAGGGAGCAGCATGAGTCTGCACCAGGGGAGGTTCAGCTTAGATAGTAGGGAAAGGTTCTTCACCTAGAGAGTGCTGGAGCACTGCAACAGGGATGCAGGCAAGGCAGCAGCTCTCACTGAACTCAAGAAGCATCTGGACAATGCTCTTAGACACATGGGGGGACGTTGGGCTTGTCCTGTGCAGAGACAGGAGTTGGACTCAGTGATCCTCGTGGGACATTCTGTCATACCAACATGGAAGTGGAAGAGAGAAGAGAGTATGTTTAAATTTTTGTTAATATTTTTAATTTGTTTGCTATTTCTACTGAACCCATAACTATTATTTTCTTATTGACCTGTTGACTACAAAGGTGCAATCATACTTTGGCCAGGTCCCAGTATATTTGGGTTATGACACAGTAATTGATAGCCTGGAATATGCAGATATTAATAGGTCTTTAATTGGTAGAAATCCTTTATTTTGACTTCAGTTGAATATTCAGGTGTGAGCTGGAGTGGATATGCTGGAGGGATGCAGGGATAACCATCCTTGCATCTGTTGAGCAGCACTGACATATGTTTGCTCTGCTGTTGACAGGTTATTCATTGTCACCACCATTAGAGCTTTATCTTTTGATAGGAAGCCTTCAGTGATCTGCTACACAAACATGCACATGAGACTGTATCTTTGTCAAGACCCTTATCATTATGTTGAGTGTTAGTCAGATTTGACCAGTAAATTACTTTCCTGAGCAGAGCTCTGGTTCTTTGGCCAAGCTGCTCCTCAACAAATGGTGACCAGCAGTGTAAGAGAAGGCATTTAGCTCATGCACATGACTGAATAAGGCTTAGCCCTGAAATTCACCCATACCAATACATATTTCCTTGGTTGCAGGAGTGCTCAGGTGTTGTCAAGAGCAATTTTTACTTTATGATTCCTAAGGGAATTGGTTTGCAGAGTTAGTTCATCCAGTGGACATGGCTCTCTGCAATGACTAATCTCTTGCTTTTCCTGTTGCTTATTGCTAGCTTCAGGCACAGTCTGACAATCCCTTGTGTTCTCCTGTGGCCCCTGGTGCCATAACTGTGCCCACAGCAGAGGGAGCATTAAACTCATTGCCCACGGGAAAGGGTGGGGAGTGATACCCATGTTCCTAGAATCCTTGCATGGGTAGGATGAGCTCATTAGTCTTCTGGCAGTCATCCTAGGAGAAGGACAACTCTGATTCCAAACCCAGGCAGATGGAGCTCATTTAGCCCTGTGAGGCCTTCCAGCTAAGAGAAGGACACTCTAATAAAACCTAGCTTGCTAGGCCCTGGCAGATGAACCTTAGGACTAAAGGGTGGGTCCAGCTCTGTGCATGCTGTGTCTCACCTAAAAAAATCCCTAGTGCAGGCTCGAGGGTGCTATCTGCTATCCTCTTTTTATCAGCGCTTGGAAAAGGCGCTGAGGAGGAGCATGGATGGAGCCCTCCCTGGAGCTTCATTCGCCAAACCTAGCCATACTATTGCTAGCTTGATCTGCTATAACTTCCATGGAGCTGATACACAGACTCATCTGCAGGAACAGTGAAGAATTAGTTTCTCTCTCTCTTGAATAACTAGGAAGCTTCTTTATGCTTCTGCTGTCTTTCCCAGCAGGTTTATCTATATTTCTTAAGAAGCTCTGCCACAATTTCCATCATCCTTGATTAACAGAGAAGCCAATTCTTCACCAACTGCTAAGACCATTGCAGCTGAGATCTTCAGCAAGAGGATACACCTGAGTAGCCCTTTTGTTTATTTATTTAGTGTGGGGGTGTGTATTTATTTATTTCTTGATGAGCTATTTCTGGCTCCAGGCCCACAATTTATACTTTAACTTTTGAGATGCTCCATGAAAGTAATATAACAAAAAGATCATACATTTCTAGCAGTAGTTGTTTTTTTTTTTTCCTATTATGGTGTTAAATTACTTAATATAATCTTTGTAGCTTACTCTTTTAAAACATAGTGGCTAGGGAAAATTACTGTGTGATGTTAGAGCTGCTTTTATTCTTTATAGTGACTAACCACTGTAAACTGAGACAGGAGACAATGGCTAAAGCAGGAATTTTTGGGGTGCAATCCAATAGTGTTATTGCTGTTAAGCCTCACACAAAAGGTGTTGATAATCTCATTTCCATTTTTCTGCTGTTCAAAGATTTGGGTTATGGAATAAGCTTAGATGTCAGACACCTGCCTGCATTTCAGCTAGTTACCAGACTTCATTATCTCTTTTTAGTAACTACTAAAAGTACAGCTGTTGAAATTACTGATGTTCAGCTTTCCTATAGTATTAAGACACAACAGCTTTTAATGTTAAACATTTTAGGCAAGGCTTCCAGACAGTTATGATGTGAGACATTGCTACCATCCTTTGAGAAGATTTCCCTAATTCCTGTATAAGTTGTGAAGGTGCACTGACAACAAGAATAAATATTTAAAGGGTGGGTGTCAGGAGGATGGGGCCAGATTTCTTTCTCTGGTGCCCAGAAGAAGTTCCATCTAAAGATAAGGAGGAAGGTTATTACCTCGAGGGTGGTGGAGCACTGGAACAGTCTGCTCAGGAAGATGCTGGAGTCTCCTCTGGAGACATTCCAGACCCACCTGTGCAAGCTGCTCTAGGTTGTCTTTCTCTAGCAGGGGGTTTGCACTAGATGATCTCCAGAGGTGCCTTCCAAGCCCTAATTTCCTGTGATTCTGTGAAGTTTACACTGCTATAGAGTGAGAACTCCAATGACTAGCTTAATTGCTGATGATAATTTTCCATTGTGTGATTCTTATTGATGCAGCACCTGACTCTGGAATTAGGACAGCTTTAGGATGCTTTTTGTCACTGAGAGTAGACTGATCTCTTGTTTTACCAGTCTAACCTTTTCATGAAAAATGTTTTCTTCAGTGTTGCCAACTTGACTAACTTCTGTTCCAGTAGTAGGCATCTATCCAAATTTCTGAAGTTACTACATTTGTCCTAACCTTCACTACAAACTCTCCAGCAGTGACACCTCCATCAGTGCTACTATAATGGCACTAGTAAAAGCCACTTCTCCTTCCTAAGCAACACCAGGGAACAAACCACCAGTGATATTCAAAGCTGACCTTATTTGTTAGAATCCTAGAATGGTTTGGGTTGGAAGGGACCTCTGGAGCTCATCTAGTCCAACCCCCCTGCANAGGAAAGTATCTCTGAAACAAGATGGTTGATGTGGTCCCTGATTCATGTTATGTGCTTTTCATATTCATGATATTGTCTCTGTTTTGGTTTTTATTCTATTCAGATCCTTTTGGTATCTAGCTAGATAATATGGTTATCATACAAAATGCTTACACATTAAAAATTCACATCTCTACATGTATGGCTCTTGCCCCAGGGGTTTTGAGGGCCAGCTGTTGAATGAGGAGAGTTAGTTAATCCAGTGACCCATGAAAATGGAAGGAGTCAAAGTCTGCTGACATCAAAATGAGAAATTTAATACAGTAAAACTCTCTGTGTTTTACCAAGGCAAATTTAACTCTACAGAATCAGAGAATGTTAGGGGTTGGCAGGGACCTCTGGAGATCATCTAGCCCAACCTCCTGCCAGAGCAGGAGAACATAGAGCAGCTTGCACAGGATGAGCTCTAGTCAGGTTTGGAATGTCTCCACAGATGGACACTCAACCAATAAAATACCAATCTACAGTAAAGATGATCCTCTGACCAAGGTTTTCAAGTCTGCAAACATCAAGTCTAGCCACAGTTGAAAATAAAATTTAACAAAACACCTCTATTAAAATAGGGAAGATCTCAAAATTTCTATAAATATTTGTTATTTCCTTCCCTCTTTGTCAGTGTAACCTTGAGTTCTGCAGTAGCACAGGATGATCCAGCTGTCTATTCTTCTACATCTTTATCACTCAAAAGGTTTGTGCTTCTGCTTCTTAAGTATATATTCTGGAGAAGAAGGACATGCATCCCAGATTTGAGTTTGTGGATGCTGGAATAAATTATTTATTAAAGCTCTGTGTTCTCTGTAGGACATCACATTTTCAGCTGCATTAGAGGTCAGGAGGCAGCACTGTCCAAGTGCAATCTCCTTTAAGTAGCAGAAAAAGAGTCAGGGGAGACCTTATCTCTCTACAGCTCCCTGCAAGGAAGTTGGAGTGAGATGGGGGTAGGTCTCTTCTCCAGGGTTAACAGGGAGAGGACAAGAGGAAATGGCCTCAAGTTGCAGCAGGGGAGGTTTAGATTGGATGTGAGGACAAATTTCTTTGCTGCAAGGGTTGTTAAGTCTTGGCCCAGGCTGCCCAGGGAGGTGCTGGAGTTACCATCCCTGCAGGGGGTTAAGAAAGGTTTAGATGCTCTCCTTAGGGCCATGGGTTAGTGGCATGGGAGTGCCAGGTATGGTTGGACTTGATGAGCTTAGAGGTCTCTTCCAACCTTAATGATTCTGTGATTCTGTAATTAACCTTGAAGCATAACAGAAAGCATGTGTGTTCTCTAAGCAGAAGATGGCATTTTTCACTCTACCCTTCTCTTACCTAAGAGTATTGAAAGAACTTTTTTTGTTACCTGAGAGGAGAATACACAGTGCCTACATTATAAATTAAAAAGAGTGAAAAGCAAGAGGAAAAAGACAAGCTGATAAAATGATCAGATCTGTTATTGAGGACTATTTGTGGAAGACATTTTTAACTATGCATTCCAAAATCATTTTGGTCAGAAGGCTGACCATGACCAGTCATATCAGGTTATTTCTGAACTGTTGCTTGCTCAGTATTTTTGGAAGGCAAGCCCTCTGGGGCAGACTGTATTTCTCAATACCTCTGACTGAATACTCAGGAGATTACAACACACCACAAGCACAACAAGAATCTTGATTAATAATATTGGAGTGTCTAGAACAAGGTGAAGGAAAGACAGAAATGTTCCCATGAATATTCACTTGCCAATCAACATACAGTTAAGAAACATATAGCTAAACATCTTCTTTAAGGCTGGAGAATCACATCAAAGTTTGTTAAATAGTTGAGGCATTTTCTGTGAGGGTTGCTGTGGGACCTTTTCCATTCTCCTCAAGCACAGACAGAAACAGAATGTAGCTGACTGTCCACTGTGGCTATTCTTTACACATTCCACAAGACTGATGCTCACAATTACTTGGCCTATTGAATTTCTTCAGGACATGCCTTCTATTATTAGATTTTGCAGTGAGCACAGAGATAGATGTTTTTAGCAATGAAATTTGTGAGCTAAACTACTGTACATCAGATCAAACATTCCTTCACTCTGATGGATGACTTCCCTTCGGCTCCAAACTTCCGAAGCTCTTCTCTTTATTACATTTCAAGCTCATTTTAATCCACACTTGAAGGAGCCAAATCATTATTCAGTGTTGAGATTGCTCTGTGTTCCTGTTAGCTCTTTCTCTTTATTTTCTTCCTGATGCTATTTAAAGGTTCTCCACTTGAAATCTTAGAATACAAAAATGTATACTTGTTGATTTTATGTTCTCTATCCAATCCTTATTGTAAAAAAAGCAAATGTTTCAGGAGCTAGTAACCACATAGCATGTCTTATGTTCCTCCAGATAAGGAGCTGGCTGCCCAGGGAGATAGTGGAGTCTCCATTTCTGAAGACATTCAAAATCTGACTGGACACCATCCTGTGCAACCTGCTCTGGGTTATCCTGCTCTGACAGGGGGATTGAGGGTAGGGAGAATCTGCAGAGGGACTTGGATAGACAGCATCCATGGGCTAATGCCAGTGGGATGAGCTTCAACAAGGCCAAGTGCCAGGTCCTACACTTGGGTCACAATAACCCCATGCAGTGTTACAGGCTTGGGGCAGAGTGGTTGGATTGGTGCTGGCACAGAATGATCTGGGGGTGCTGGTTGAGAGTTGACTGAACATGAGGCAGCAGAGTGCCCAGGTGCCCAAGAAAGCTAACAGCATCTTGGCCTGGATCAGAACTAGTGTNCCTGCAGGGGTTTAAGAAATATTTAGCTGCTCTCCTTAGGGCCATGGGTTAGTGGTATGGGAGTGATAGGTATGGTTGGACTTGATGATCTTAGAGATGTCTTCCAACCTTAATGATTCTGTGATTCTGTGATGGGATCATGGAATTCAGCTTTCCCCACCTCACCACTCCCATCTGTAAGCTCATCAGTAAAAGCTAAATAAAGGAGTGTGCTTAGCAGCATGGTGCAGATCCTAAGCCACTGCCCTGGTGTTTTGGTTTCCTAAGCATATTATAGGATTTGTATTTAACAAAACTCTAAGGAGATTAATTACAGCTTCTTAAGCTACTGAAAAGTAATGTATAATCAATTACTTTATTATTGGCCAGGTCAGACCATGTGGTGGCAGGCAGGACAAAAGTCAGATGAGTATAGAACTTGTGCTCTCCATTACAGGTTACCATTAGCAAAAGCTGTTCAGATACGTGGAGATGATAATGAAATATGAGATAGTGTTAGCAAATTGTTAACAAGGGGGCATTTTTTTAACTGCATGATGGCTAGACAGAAGGCCTTTTCTAGGAATACAGTGGCCTTTTGTGTTCCACTGAAGACTGCTGAGAAATTCTGCAGATAATGAATAGAGCTCCAATGTTTTCTCGCTGCAGATAAACAGCAATGGATTTATCATTTGATAATCAATGCACAGTTCAGGGGGAGCAATTCCTTTTGTCTGCATCAAGTACAGTATTTACACCCTGCTAGATTTCACAAGGCATCTGAAACAGTTCATCACAGAGAATCAGATGCGATTTTTCTTCTGGAGTTTTGAGAACAAGATTGAAAGTATGTGCTTGAATTCTTCTTTTTAGGGGTATGACTGTAAACAGAGTAAAAGTGCAAGCACTCTCCCCCATTGGAGACATTTTTCTCATAGGTCTGAAGGCCTCCATCTTCTACAGGTTCTTTAGAACACAGGATGGTTTATAGTGCTCTATTATACATTTATTGAGAACACAGACTGAAGTCCAACTAGCCAAGAGTGCATGAAATCCAAGCAGGAACAGGCCGAGCTCTTCTACTTTCCTTCAGATTATAACCCACAGCAGAAGGTCCATTCTGCATGGCAAATCACACATAGGGCTCCTCATGGCAAGAAGGACACTGAGCATGTCCAAAGTAGGGCAATGAACCTGGTGAAGGATCTAGAGAATAACTCTTGTGAGGAACAGCTGAGGGCACTGGGGTTGGTTAGTCTGGAGAAGAGGAGACTCAGGGGAGACCTTAGCTCTCTACAGCTACCTGAAAGGAGGTTGAAGCAAGGTTGAAGCAAAGTCTCTTCTCCCAAGGAACAAGTGATAGGACAAGAGGAAAGAGCCTCAATTTGCACCAGAGAGGTTTAGATTGGATCTAAGGTGGAATTTCTTTACTGAAAGGGTTGTTAAGTCTTGGCCCAGACTGCCCAGGGAGGTGCTGGAGTCACCATCCCTGGAGGGGTTCAATAGTTGTGTAGATGTGGTGCCTGGGGACATGGTTTAGTGGTGACCTGGCAGTGTTGATTAATGGTTGTCCTTGATGATCTGAAAGGTCTCTTCCAGCCAAAAAATCCTGTGATCCTGTGACCTGCAGTGGTGCAAGGCTACACGCACACTTGCAGCTGCTGCAGAGCAGTGTGAAGTCTCATTAGCTGGCAAGGAGGCAGAGAGCAGCTCCAGTGCTTTAAAAGAGCCAATTTTGTGTGGATTGCTAGAGGGAAGATAATAAGGGTAAATCTAATAAACCCAGGACTGCTATTAGTATAAATGCCTATTAAGTTCTTTAGAGTTTTCATGTTCAATAGTGACTCCAAATCCTAGCACTTCAGGACCCGTTAGGGAGCCAAATTTTTGATGTAGAACATATACACTAACTGGAAAGAGAGTCCTGCTGTGCCTTATCTCATTTCATTATGCAGCCCTAAAATATGTATTTGGAAAAGAACATTTTCAACTCATGTTTTGACTGAGGTGAGCTATGTCCAGGAGCATTGCTACCACAGAAGTTCAAAGCTGCTTGAGTTGTAATTGCACACTGTTCTAACTAATGGAAAATGCTTCTCAAAGCTGGTCCAACAATAGATATTCTAAATCATTCCATCCTGATTAATATCCACTTATGTATTTTTTGTTCTACAAGATAGGTAGGACAGCATTACAAAAGTTGAAAACTGCTGTGACTCCTCCTTCTCTAGTAAGATAAACTTGGATTTTCTGGAGGCATTGATGACACATCATGTTATTTTCTTGAATAGCATATTAGAATCACTTCATAACAGGACACAGATTGAGATGAGTTAATTATTGTTAGTGGGAATATAATGGATGCCTCTTCACAGCAGTGAAGTCATCATGTGATGTAGATATATCTATTAGCAGAAGGTTTAACAAAACCAGTATTTACTTCTAAGTGGGGGAGGTTTAGGTTAGATATAAGGAGAAATTTCTTTACTGCAAGGGTTGTTAAAGCTTGGCCCAGGCTGCCCAGGGAGGTGCTGGAGTCACCAACCCGGGAGGGGATTAAGAAATATCTAAATGTTCTACTTAGGGCCATGGTTTAGTGGTATGGGAGTGCTAGGTATGGTTGGACTTGATGATTTTAGAGGTCTCTTCCAACCTTTGTGATTCTGTGATTCTTAAGCAATTCCTGAACTTTGCACAGATACACAACACTCAGATGAATTCAACTGAAAAGAAATGGAAAATACACTAGCACTATAATCAAAGTCATGGAATTAATTAATATCATTATGTAATCCTCAGGTAGCTCAGAGCCATAAAATACAGATTCTTTCAGGAAATTCACATGCCTCACTCTCTATATCAAAATATTTTTGTCTTCCTGATCGAAAAGTCTTATAAAAGTGGTGGCTGATCCCAAATCAGAACAGTTTTTGTCTGGAAAAAGAATAAAGATAACCACAAAGGGAAGTGTTGGAGAGCAAGAATCCTGGGGAACAAACACTTGCTGGGAAGTTCATTATGGAAAGAGAAACTGTGTTGTGCTCTTGTATAGGGCAATCAATTTTACCAAGGTGAGGAACAACTTGGTTCTGCAGCTGCTTCCAAGCAGGTTAGTGATCCTGGTGGCTAGGAGGATGCCCATGAGGCAGCAATGTGCCCTTGTGGCCAAGAGGCCAATGGCATCCTAGGATGCATGAAGAGGAGCGTGGCCAGCAGAGCCAGAGAGGTTCTTCTCCCCTCTCCTGTGCCCTGGGGAGGCCTCCCCTGGAATGCTGTGTCCAGTTGTGGGCCCCTCAGCTCCAGAAGGATAGGGAGCTGCTGGAGAGAGTCCAGCCCAGGGCCAGCAAGATCCTGAAAGGAGTGGAGCATGTGCCCTAGGAGGACAGGCTGAGAGAGCTGGGTCTCTTCAGCCTGGACAAGAGGAGACTGAGAGGAGACCTCAGCAATGCTTAGAAATATGTGAAGGGTGAGTGTGAGGAGGAGAGAGCCAGGCTCTGCTCAATGGCATCCAATGGTAGGACAAGAGGGAATGGGAGCAAGTTGGACCACAGGAGGTTTAGTATTAAGCTGAGGAGGAACTTGTTTGCAGTTCAGGTGCCAGAGCACTGGCCCAGGCTGCCCAGGAGGCTGTGGAGTCTCCTTGTCTGGAGCCATTGCAGAGCTGCCTGGACACATTGCTGTGTGAGCTGGTCTAGGTGCTCCTGCTCTGGCAGGGGGGTTGCACTAGATGATCTTTCTAGGGCCCTTCCAACCCCTGACATACTGGGATACTGTGTGATACAGGTTGGAGAGCATCCCCCTGCAGGCTGTGGCTCTCTTGTCCATTAGCAGACACCAAGAGCTCTCTCCTGTCAACTCCTCAAATGCTTTCTCATCTGGTCACTGGAAAAATGATGGGTGTGAGCAATGATGTAAGAGAGTCTGGCAAAATAGAGGGACTGGCTCTTTTTGCCTCTGCTGCATTGGCTTAAATCAAAATACTCAAATAACAAAGCAGTGATTAGGGAGAGGCTGCTCCCTCTGTCATAGGTCAGGAATGTGACTGTCTGCTTTTAAGATAAGGCTTGGCAAAATAATTTCTGGCCAGAGCCTTGGCACACTGAATTAGAGAGGAATCCAACTGGGTCCTTTTTACAGCTGGTCTTCAAATACTTATCTGATGAAAGAACCCAATGAAATTTTCCATTTGAGCCACTAAGTGTCATAACAGTCTGGATACCTAACAATGGTGTCTTGGAGCTAATGAATCCCTTTGGAAATAATAAAAACAAAATGCTCTTAGATTGATCAGGTTTTGGTCATCTACTGACTAATCATCTCCTGACTAATCCTCCATAAAGCTGAAGTCTCAGTTCTTTCCTCTTGCCCCCTTTCCTGATTGGAAAGTCATATTCTTCCAGACAGGAAGCAGGAGCAATCTCAAGTGACATGCACAATCATTAACAAGCACAGCCAGCACTTTGAAAAATGAGCCACAACAAAAGCACACTCCAAGGTTATGTCCTTTTTTCCCCCCTGTGAATTATTCCCTCATCTCTAGTAGGTATTTATGAAGGACAATATAGAAAGTGTTGAAAGAGATAGATGTTGTCTGCTTTGACCAGAACATGCTGATAAGGAGTGGCACATGTCATGACAGAAGAGTTTTTCCTGGGCTCATTCCCTCCCATCTTTTCCATGTCCTTCTCCTCAGTATAAAGCTGAAATGTGACTAAAGCAGTAGCAGTGATTAAAATGCTCCATCTTATTTTTATCATCTACTCAGACAGATACATACAGTTGTGGAGGAAAAGTGATAACTAAATAAGGCTGAAGTTGTTAACCATGTAGAAGATGAGCTTGGAGCAAGATAGGGTTAGGTCTCTTGTCCTGGGTTGACAGGGAGAGGACAAGAGGAAATGGCTTCAAGTTGCACCAGGGGAGGTTTAGATTAGATATCCCTGCAAGGGTTGTTAAGTCTAGGCCCAGGCTGCCCAGGGAGGTGCTGGAGTCACCATCCCTGGAGGGGGTTAAGAAACATTTGGATGTGGTATTTAGGTACATAGTTTAGTGCCATTTTAGTGCTAGATATGGTTGGACTTGATGATCTTAGAGGTCTCTTCCAGCTTTACTGATTCTGTGATCCTGCTTTGCTGCTTGCTCCACGTGAGGGTCTGTAAGTCTACACAGACAGAAGAGGGAGTGTGTCAGTGCCTGTGTGTCTTCATCTGCCTTCATCTATCCAGCATAATCTTGTCATCATCATCAGGTTTATT
The DNA here is from genome assembly GCA_013396975.1 of Bucco capensis. Lineage (NCBI taxonomy): Eukaryota > Metazoa > Chordata > Aves > Piciformes > Bucconidae > Bucco > Bucco capensis. The sequence continues at coordinate 132,402 of VWZO01012822.1, forward strand.
TTTGGTGGGATGGGTGACACTTCATGCATATTTGGCAGCATAGTTTGCCTCTCTAGAAAGCTGTTTGCAATGCTATTATTAAGCAGCATAGAATGATTTCTTCTAGCTGCAGTATAAAATGTTCATGAAAATTTGATAGGTCCTTTTTTGCAGCAAGCAAGCTATGTAGATTCTGCAACTGCAGGATGGCTGCATTTGCAATTTTGGAGTTAAAAATACATTAGTACTTTAATTATTAAACCTAATACACAGGGGTTTATAAGACACTGATAAGAGAAGGTAAATTTTCCATGAGAAAAGGCAGAACATATCTGGAATAGAAATCATCACCCTCTTCCCCTTTGAAGAGCATAACTAATAATCCCTCAGCTGAATTCATCTAAGTTCTATGAATTCTTTCACAGTATACAAATGAGCTTGTCCTCCATTCCTCCCACCTACAGAAGAACACTGCAAAATTCAATTATCTATGGGAGATGCCAGGGAAGGACTGTGCTTTCACCTAAGAGATCTCACTTTGGAAGCAGTGGAGTTCCTCTATTTCTCTGAGGAATGGTGGGACAGCATTTGCACAAGTTTGCAGGTGATATCAGGTTCATCCTGTCCGAGGGTATCTGATCTTCCAGTCTGGTGACTAAAAGGCAGGCAGATGCCATTTTAAAGCCTTTCTTTAGCTCACAGAGTATAAAAACCAAAGATCTGAGCTATATTCAGAGTGTGAGTCACTTGTGCATGAGGAGAGCCTTGACCACGGGCCCTGCAGGCGTAGGAGAGTCTTCCTGCTGTCTAGCTCCTCCTGCATCTCAGAGAAGCAGGCATCAACAACGTGCCATTAACTAGATGCTTCTACCATATGATGGAATATTTTGGTATTCAGCCATTATCTGGATGTAAAACCAACTCTTTTACCATTATTTGGATTCCTGTGGCCCAGAGATCCTCTTACACTGTTTTTAAAGACAGTATCTGTAACATGAAGGCAGACCAAAAATCATTGTTTGTGCAGTGTTGTCAATGGAAATAGCAGCCAGTGTGCTGAGATCATAGAACCATTTGGGTGGGAAGGGACCTCTGGAGCTCATCTAGTCCAACCCCCCTGCACTGGGCAGGGACATTTTAGTGGCATTTTAGTGGCAACTAGAGCAGCTTGCCCAGAGCCCTGGCAAGCCTCACCTGCAATGCCTCCAGGGATGGGAACTCAACCACCTCCCTGGGCAACCTGGGCCAGTGTTCCACCACCCTCGTGGGGAGCAACTTTTTCCTAATATCCAGTTTAAATCTACTCTTCTCCAATTTAAAACCATTGCCCCTTGTCCTTTCCCTGCAGGCCTTTGCAAACAGGCCCTCTGCAGCCTTCTTGGAAGTTCCCTTTAGGTCCTGGAAGGTCACTAGTAGGTCCCCCCGAAGCCTTCTCTTCTCCAGGCTGAACAATCCCAGCTCCCTCAGCCTGTCCTCAGAGCAGAGGTGTTGCAGCCCCTGAGCATTCTCGTGGCCTCCTCTGCACCTGCTCCATCAGCTCCATGTCCTTTCTGTGTTGAGGGCTCCAGAGCTGGACCCAGTATTGCAGAGGAGGTGTCAGCAGAGCAGAGTGCAGTGGCAGATTACTCACTACAACTGCTGTCTCTCTTTCACTGTTATTTTGAAGCCCTCTCTGTGCCTCCCTGGTATCTCTTGCTTCTTAATCTTTATATTTTTTTAAACTACAGCCTTTGTAGGGCACACTGTCTTACAGAACCATAGAAGGGTTAGAGTTGGAAGGAACCTTTAGAGCTCATCTAATCCAACTCCCCTACTGTGAGCAGGGACACCTGTAACTAGATCAGGTTGCTCAGAGCCTCAAACAACCTGACCTGGAATGGTTCTAGGGATGAGAACATCCATTAACAGTCTGGGCAACCTGGGCCAGTGCTTCACCATCCTCAGTGTGAAAAAAATTCCTCCTTATATTCAGTCTGAATCTCCCTCCTTTAGTTTAAAGCCATTACCCCTTGTCCTATCACAATAGACCTTGCTAAAAAAACTGTCTCCATCTTTCTTCTAGGCTCCCTTTAAGTGCAGAAAGGCTGCACTAGGGTCTCCCTGGAGCCTTCTCCAGGCTGAACAACTCCAGCTCCATTAGTCACAGACCAAGAGCCCATGTCAGGGTATGTGCTGGTGACTAAATAGCTGTGGAAGGTTGTTCAAGGCTTAGTCTGTTTAGGTGCAGTCACAGCTGTTTCTGTAGCACCCTGGGGTCCTAACACACATTTTAACCTCTTTAACATGCAGTGAAAGTGTTACAGAAGTCTAGAAGCAGCTCTGATCACTAGTAGGCAAGTCATAAACACCTGCTGCTTCTTCCCTTCTCTCTGCATCTGCCTTTTGGGGCAGAAAGTTGTCCTTATTAAGTGGAAGGTGAATCAGATTATCCTAGTTATTGTTCCAGTGATTCCAGAGTGCTACAGTCCCAGAACAATTTGTTTTACTTGCAGTAGTGCTGTACCTCAACACGTAGCTGTGCCTTCATCTAACTAGTCTGTGCTCACAGCTGGTTCTGATCACATTTCCACTGGTGGCAAGATATCAATATCTTTCTTATTTTCTTTAATTCCCATTGAAAAAGAAAAAAAAACACCTTTGATTCAAACTGAATGCTGCACAGATAAATTAGCATCTCCTTCCTCTTTCCCATGAATGGTCAATACAATTCCATTATCAAAATAGTACCCAGTTATGAAGTTCTTTGACCTAAATCACAGAAGGCTAATTACTCTGGATAATTCAGACAGGAATGTGAAATGTGAGCTTTTTATTCTGTCAGAATCAGAAGTCTCAGATTCTCTATTCACTTGCCTTGGCTGGAATTTCACCCATGTTAAGTGAAAAATGAGGCACTCACACAGGTCATTATCTGCCAGCCATACACTAGATTGTAAGAAATGGGAAATATCTCATTTTCAAAAGGCAACTTAATGAACGATTGCAGCAACCTGGCAAACTTGGCAAAAGTTGAGATGAAGTCTCATCCTTATTGCTGACTTGTAAAGTAAGGTATAGTTCTTTCCTTTAAAATATATGTTCTTATTCAAAGAGTTTATTACCTTTCTGCATCAGAAACAGTGTGGCCAGCAGGACTGGGGAGGTGATTGCCCCCTGTACTGGGCACTGGTGCAGCTACACCTCAAATGCTGTATTCACTTGTGGGTTCCTCACTTCAGGAGGGACACTGAGCTGCTGGATTGTGTCCAGAGAAGGGCAACACAGTTGGTAAAGGGTCTAGAGCACAAGTGTTATGAGAGCAGCTAAGGGAACTGGGGTTGGTTAGTGTGAAGAAGAGGAGACTCAGGGGAGACCTTAGCTTTCTCTACAACTACCTGAAGGAAGGTGGTAGAAAGCTGGGGCTCAGTCTCTTCTCCCAGGTAATGAGTGGTAGGACAAGAGGAAATGGCTTCAAGCTGCACCAGGGGAGCTTCAGATTGAGTATTAAGAATAATTTCTTCCCCCAGAGGGTTCTCAGGCACTGGCCCAGGCTGCCCAGGGAGGTGGTGGAATCACCATCCCTGGAAGAGCTCAAAACCATGGAGCTATGGTGCTTGGGGCCATGGGTTAGTGGTGAGCATGGCAGTGTTGGGTGGATAGTTGGACTGGAGGATCTCAGAGGGCTTTTCCAACCAGAATGATTCTATGACTCTATGAAACAGCAATATATTGTTCTGATCCAGGCACAGTCTGACAATCCCTTGTGGTCTCCTGTGGCCCCTGGTGCCATAACTGTGCCCACAGCACAGGGAGCATTAAACTCATTGCCCACGGGAAAGGGTGGGGAGTGATACCCATGTTCCTAGAATCCTTGCATGGGTAGGATGAGCTCATTAGCNGTTCTGATCAGTGTTACAGAGATCCAACCAGAAGATCACAGTAATTGCTTCCAGCATTCTGTTATTTTAATGGTTGGGCTTGATGATCTTAGAGGTCTTTTCCAACCTAAACAATTCTGATTCTGATTGTATTTTATTTAAAATATCAGAGTCCAAAAGTTATTGTAAGAAGCTGCTTAATCAATCTCAGAACTATGAAAGTTAAATGAATGCAAAGATTATACTTGTAAAATTGAACAAACATGGACTGTTGGCAGAACTGAAAGATGTTTGGGTTTTTCCTTTTCTGATAACAATGTGTGCAAATTTGTAGTGATTTTCTATTCTCCTCTCTCATGCCATTTTAGTTATACCTTGAAACGTTCCTAATTTTTCAGGCATAAAGAGTGGTGGAAAAATGAGCTATAAAGCTGTATTCAGCAGTTTTTAGTCAAACTCATTCTAACGTGCACTTTTTTACTCAGAAACACATGTTCTTCAAGTTCTTACACAATCTTTTCATGAAGGAAAAGAAACTTTGTGATTTATCACCTAGTCAAAGCTGAGTTGCACACCTAGCAAGATGAATATTTATGAACTTTTCACTGTCTAGATTTTCATCCTGTACTGAAAAAAAACCCTGACTTACACCAGCTGAGAATGATTCTTTAGTACATGAGGTCTTATCAAAGATATTTTGCAAGCAATAAAGAAATTAAGGCCAAATTTTTCATTCTGAAATATGCTGTCAGCTCCATTATAACGTATTTATAAACATACTAGAAGTCTATGTCTAAAGAAATTTAGATCACAGGTTCTTATCATTCCCTGCTCAGAATTAAGATTATCTAAGGCAAGATCTCTGTTTCTAGATGCAAATAAGACTCTACAATGTGTTGAGGAAACCTGTTGTGTTTAGCTAACAGGTCTCAAGAGTCTGGGAGTTGGGAATAGAGTGGAAAATAAGGTGCTTAGGAGTGAAAGAAAGATTTCTAGTCAGTTGGTTTTGAAAGCAATTGTTGGGGTTTAAGTCAGCAGCAATTTAGTGGCAGTTTCTCCATTTGGTATCTAAATATTCAGATATCAAATGTATTTTAAAGGAATGACATGGTTATATTTACTCTTACCCAATTTTTAGTCCAATAGGCATTCCAGATTTTATTTCTTACTCCTCTGCATGGTGGTAAACAGACTAAGGACTATTTCAAACACTCTCAAATCTAATACATAGCTCTTCAGAGAAGTGTTCTGCAGTCCTGAAATGCCCAAGGAGCTGAATAAGGACAAGCACCAAGCAATCTCACGACAATGCTGAACACAAAACCCCTTAGTAAAAAAAACAAGGAACAATTTGTAGCAAAAGATATATATTTACTCCTGAAGAATCAAACAAACAACAACAAAAGCCATTATAGTTAAAACTCTGTAGCATTTATCTAAATTCTATAAACTACTGGAAACAAAACAAAAATCCCCAACAAATACAGAAAAACCCCAATAAAACCAAACTAGAAGGTAAAAGGGAAATCAAATAAAATCCTGCCTCATTCAGAAGAGGAAATTATGCCTGACAGATGTCAAAATTCCATCCCAGGAAATAGAGTGGGATGGATTCTAAGAGAAATGATCTCTGCATTTCTGCAGCCAATTGGTGTTGGCTCCAGCTCAGGTATGTGACAGGAGTTCACAAACTTGAATTGCCCTGCTAAAGTGCTGACTTGATCGAAAAATCTAAGCTTCAGTTGTTGCCAAAGTGTTTCCTGCAGGTACTAGTGGTTGGTGTGTGTGAGGCTGTGCTCAGCCTCTCTCCTCTGGAGAGCTTTGGGCTTGGAGCAGCATTGCCCAAACCCCCAGCCAAGGGACACTGCTGTCTCGATTGATTCATGGCGGAAGCTTTACCTCCTAAGGAATTGACACACAGCCTTTATCAGGTTACTTTTTTCCAGTACATATTGCAGCATACTCACCATAATTCCTCTGAAAGTAAGCTTTATTTACAATTAATTGTTATCTGGGTATTAAAAATACACAGCACAAGACCTTCTGTAGGTCTTTTAAAACATGTCTTGGGTGAACAATACCTGCCCAGAAGTGAAATACAGCTTCTTTAAACAATCCAGCTGAGGAGGCTTTGCTTTCATAACTGATTAAGTAATGAACAGTCTGGGTGCTTGCAGGGGAAGAATGTACAATATTTTCTTTTGTTGGAAAGTATATTTTATAAAGATCAAATGTCTGGGCTGAAGGCAAAAAGGAATGATGGGAAAGCAAAGCAGAATGTCATCAGCAAGAGTGTAACTAAAGCATTTGGTTTGCTTCCTTTTGTTTGTTTTCTTAATATTAAATAAAGTCTGAAACGTTGTGCTAAGTAGATTTTTTGGTGAAACTAGGCTTTACAGGCTAATTGGTCACTCATTTCTTAAGACATTAATGATATAAAGATGGAGGGACTGAAAGATATATCCATTAATTTGGAAAAAATGGAGCAATTAATATCAAGCAAAGTAGCTTTAAAGAGGATTATCTCAGAGGCTCTTCAAGACAGCTCTCACGACTCTTTGAATCTTATACAGAAACATTAGAGAGGAATACTGCTTGTCACTGAGCTAATGTTTCTGTCCAAGGCAGTGCACACAACTCCTTCAGCAAAGAGTTCTCTGACAGGGAGAGAGGGTTACCTTGCTAGCTATGCAGCTGTTGCACTGACAACAGTGCAAACCTGCTGTCAGAGAAAGCAGCCAAAGCTGGCACCCTGCTAACCACTGGGACACTGTTTGTCTCCTTGTAAAAAAGGGATCTTCCTGCAGGCCAAAAAACCCAAAACCACAACACCAAAACAAACCAAAACATGAAATCATATAAAAACCCCAAGGTAACATTTTAGCTGCCTTTGGTTTGCTTTCAGGGCTAAGACAAAATAAATAATTCAAAAAGACTCATGGTTTGAATATAAACACCTCCATACCTATTCTCTTCACCCAAGCTTCTCTGCAGTCCCCAACAGCTCTAATCTCACTTTATAGTTGATTGCAGTTTAGGCTGACTGAGATTTCCAGGACCAGAGATCACAGCTACAACAACACTAACCCAACATGGGTTTGTGACGGACTGCTTTAGTAATATTGGATTATGGCTCATCAACTTCAGTTTAGATTCCTTATCTTCTTCTACCTTCCCACAGTCCCTACTAGGTGGTTTTCTGCATTTTTTCCCTTCAGTCCCTGATCTGCTTACATTCCTGTGATGGCCATGCTTCTGCTCCATTCACACAAGCCCCACTCATGGAGAAAGAGAGCACTTGAGAGAGTGATGAGGTCTCCCCTCAATCTTCTCTTTTCCAGGCTAAACAGGCCCAGATCCCTCAGGCTTTTCTTATTAGGATAGACCATGCTTCTGTGTCTTGCAAACTGGTCCAAAGATACCTTCCCCTTTAAATCCTTAGAGAGCCTTCATTTGGGCTGATTGAGCTCTTCAGAACTATCATGTCATCTTCAGAAAATTAGGGAAAAAATTAGATTCTCTGGATGAGACCTCAGTGTGGAACTGAGCCCAAGCTGCAAGAAGCTGAACAGTTCTTCAGTCAGCAAACAAGAAAGCAATGATTATGCTGTGCAGAGCTCCTCTCCCTCCTCCAGCACTCCTAGATGCTGTGGTGAATTCATGCCTGCAGTACAGCATGCCTGCATCCTGGGGCTCTCAGCACAACCCAATGCAGGATGCTAGCACCCACACATGCTACCAGGTATGGTACCCCTGGGGGACAGTCCTGAGGTGTGGTTCATCTCCACAAAAAAGTCTCAGAAGAATTTTCCAAGAGGAGGTTAAATCTCTAGATACAACATGACAACATTCCCTTACAGCTCCAATTAGTAACGGGGAGTGTCCATGGAATGACCATTCATAAAGGTCACTAACAGAACAAATCACTACACATAGGGATGGGCTGAGTGGAAATGCATATTCTTACAAAGCAGAAATATTTGTAACTGAGTGAATAGCTTCAGCTTTTAGGCAGAGGTTTAGTGCAACACAAAGCCAGGGAGCTGCCCTCCTGAACCTCTCAGCCAGCAGTGAGAGGAGCACATGCTGAAGTTCAGCAGCTGGCAGCTGGCCATTCCCACTTAGCAGAGGGTAAGGCAGGTGCTGGGACCTCAGCACTGACAGGAAAGGTTCCTTCTGGGAGGAAGATAAAAGCAGTGCTATTTCCAAAATGATACAAGGCATTCCTGAACCATAGTGAGTTTGGGAACTCCAGTAACCACGTTGCCCTAGGATTAATAGAAAAGCTGGAGAGCCATGGGCTCCACAAAACACAGGCACCCTCTCTGTCTCCTTTTTCTATCACTTTATTTAATAATACTACAAATAAGAAGACAAAGCCTAGTATTACAAAACAAAAACTGGGGTGGAGAAGACAAGAGCTGCCTGAAAGAGTGCAGCTGTGCAGCCTGGCTTCTGCTTCCAGGCAGGTTCTGGGCAAAGTTAAGTGAAACTAAAAGGTTAGGAAAAAAGCAAACACTGCTCAGCAAGGATTTGCAACTTGTTTTTTGTTGTTCATGGGAGGTTTGCTAAGACCATGCTGGCACAGAGGAGAGAAAGAAGTGAAAGCAGGGAGGAATTTGCATACAGAGTAGAGATTTCATTGTTCATGGCCAAGCTGCCCTTGATTTGCTTCAATTATTGTTAACAATCAGCCCAGCCAACTGTTTACATGCTCTGCATTGTGCTAGTGTTGGCTAGGAAATGGCAGGCACAAAGACGTTTGCTTGCTGCTGGAGCTCTGGGCAACAGCAGGAGTTCACACCCCAGACAGGCAGGCAGGCAGGCAGGCAGGCAGGCAGAAGGGTCCCTCTTTCCAAGAAACAAGAGAGTGGCTTAGTCTCTCTGGAGCTGTGGTATTGTGATGATGAGGAAGGCAGGAGCATGCACGGCTGAGAGCAGGGTCAGGCTCTCGTCCAAACACTTGCACCTAAGCTACTTCTAAGTAACTATTTAAAACAAAACCAACACCCCCCCAGACCCAACCCAACCAAACAAAAACCACAAAGAAATCCCAAACTAAAATAAATCAAAATGCACCTATGCCTAAGTCATAATCAAAAAGGGTGTAAGGAAGGGAAGAAACTGCAGCTGTAGGAAGGAACACGTAAGTCATTGTCCTTTCCTGTAGCAGGGACCCATCGGTGTGGCTGCTGGCACAGCAATGTTGTCACATCTGTAAATAGAATAAGCTCTCAAATTTCAGTAGGATCACAACCAGAGAGAAGCCCCACAAAAGACAGTCCTTCTGTCCTCCTCCCATCTCCTTGTATTCGTGACATCCTTACTGGGTTTAGACTGAGCAACCTTTCCTTGGTCTGACATGAAATGCAGGGATGAAAACACCTCCCTAAGCCATTACCAACTTGCTAGAAGGCTTAAAACTGAACATTCTAGTAGCTGCACAGGCTTAACTCTTGGATCAGCAAGATAAGACATCCCTGAGGAATAAAGAAAGGTTTCAAGTTTCATGATCAGAAAGCATTTATAAACCAATTTGCTTCTGCAATTTGCATAGTGTAAAGAATAAAATTATATCCTATGGCTGAGGTATTATATATAATATATATTACATCTATGTATTTTATACATACATTTTATATATATAAGTGTATATATATTTATATATAATATATTATAATATATAATATCTATATATTATCTTTATATATAATATATATCTACCTTTTCTTTTAAAGCCTTGCTTACAACTCCTATTATTAAGACAAAGCCAAAACTTATTGCCAGGAGCACACACCTACTCAGAGCCAATGCATTATTGCAGACAGCAATCAGCAGTGAGCCACATCCAAATGCCTGCATTTGTCCTACCATAATGTAGGTCAATTATGCACCAAATCTTCCCTGATTACTGCTGAAGAAATCTCAGTCATCAGGAGCTTAACTCAACTCTTCCTTGTCAGCCTACCTGCTAGGATTACATCCCATGCATCCCTGAAAATCATGCTCTACCCTCAAAAGTACTTGGGGAAGGTGATGACTAACCTAGAGACTAGGGATGGGGGAAGAGGTCCTCAGCCAGACAGAATACAAAGGAATGTATGCTTGAAAACATAAAATTAAGACCAGTGTTACCAAAAGGTCAAATCCCTCAGTGAAAAGAAAATACCCAGGAATATAATTTAATAAGGTAGAGAGCAAAGTAAGCATTTTACACCTCTATTAAATTTTCCTTACAAGTTTTCTCTCCAAATAGAGAAAAGAGCAGAATGCCATTTCCTTTCTATGGATTGTTAAAGTTTTGTTAGTTGTGATTTATTTGTACAGGTCTGACTAATGACTTCAAATGGAATGGCTAGAGCAGGGAAATGATAAATTAGCCCCTTTATAACACTGCTTAAAACCTAAACACGTGTTTATAGTTTCTGTTCTGGGAGAGCTGCCAAAGGGATATTTTACATATGTTAGCAAAGTATTTTTTTTTCCCTATAAACAACAAAAAAAGTCTCCAAAAATAATAAGAAAGGGGGGAGGGGGGAGGATTCTTCTATGGCTGCTGCTAGGAAGCACCACGAATCAAGAGTTGCCAAGGAATTTCCATGCTGTTTTAATTAAAATTCATTTCTTAATAACATCTGGGCAGAATCTTGAGGAAAAGTCCATGGTACCTAGTATATAATCAGGTTATGTGATAAAGGAGCAATTCCTCAGCATGTAAGGCTCTCAGTCTGCAAAGCCAGTTGTGGCACACAGGAGGAGGTTCTGCTTCACTTCTCTAAGCCAGTTGATGAAGTAACTTTCACTCCAGTCATTTTCAGATAAAGGAAAAGAGCTGAAAATGCATAAATCTTACTATGGAAGATTCAGTGTGTAACAGTGACCATAAATAGATTGGAATGAGAGTCTTAATGATGGGAGAAAAAAAAACCCAAAGCCTAAAGTCCACTATGTAACATTGGCAGTTAATTTCATGAAGGTCTTTATGATGTAAAGACAGATATTTAATTGAAAGGAAATAGTAATAAGAAGCAACATTTAAGGTCATTGAATTAGAAGTCCACGTACCAGCAAGCTACCAAAAGAAAGAAAGGCATTCCACAAAATCACAAGTCATACTCCACAGAAGAAAATGGCAAAGAGATGACATTTCAGCAGGTTAAATGTAAACCATTGTATCAAAATCATATTTTTCTCTGCAACTTGCTGAAGGCATAAAAAACCTGTTAATAAAAACATTTTGAGAACTTCAGGAGCAGGAAGCTTGCTGAGAGCTAGTAGGGCAAACAGTAGAGTGAAAAGAAGAACTAAAAGAAAATAAGGCAGAAAAGCTAAGTGGATCTTTAGCTCAGTAGTGTGAAGGGTTTGGGGCTCCAGAGAAGAAATGTCCAAAAGAAGAACTCTCATAGAATCAAGGAACCACACAGTGATTGAGGTTGGAAAGAACCTCTGGAGATCATCTGATCCAGCCCCCTAGCCCCTCCAATTATAGAAAGGGATTGGACAAAAAAAGGACAGAAAAATACCATCAGACCATGAATATCAGACATTGCCACGAAGTCAAGCACAATTCTAATGCAAAATAAATCATCTACCAATGGGTTTTGCTCATTGTTCTGGTAGGCAAGAAAATAGATTTTGGGATTGACCATTGAAAATATTAAGTTTTGATCAGTTGAATTGAATATTCATGAATGTAGAACATTGGAGACAAAAATATCTTGCCTATAAACACATTTGAGGATGTCCACTGAAGGATGTGAAAAAAAGAGATGTGGGGAGCATTGTGTAAAATCTGAGGAAAACATCAGTGCTAAAAAATACTATACAGAAAGTTTATAGACATTAAAATTAAAAGGAAGTAAATAAATAAATAAACAAACAAAAAAAGAGCCCAAGGAAAACATCCAAGCAAGCAAACACATGCATACAGTTCCACTTTCCTTATCTCAAAAGGGTTGTAATGAAGTGAGAAGGGAGGAAAATCCTGGAAACAAGAAAGATCAGAAATACTGGACAACCTCCATCCATGAAGAAATTCAAAGTAAAGAGTAAAAAAAGCAAGAGTCCTCACAATGTCTCCTACAGGTGAAGAAAATCATGACTCACAAGATGATGAAAGCAGTGGTGACATTTCTCATAGTGTCCAAGTGTGAAGTCATCCAATGGAATTGACAAGTAGCATGATTACAACCAGGATTAAAGGAAGAACAACTTCTCATACATTGTGCCAGCAATGGCACAGGATGCTGTGTACACTAAAAATAGATACCAAGTAGAAAAAAAAAAAGGTGGAGGAGAGACCATGTGCAGGCTAATAAAGTCAATGGCCTGGAAAGCACCTACTGCAAAGGATGCCCTGAAATTGCTAACTGCTACGAGCTGGGAAGCTATCAGTAGTGAAGAACTATTCCTTACCTCCTTGCTTTAATATTCACTGCTGATGGCTACAAAAGGAGGGATAGTAAGCTAACTAAATATTTGATTAGAGCTAGTGTATTCATTTTTATTCATATTCTTAAGGCAATTAAGTGCAAAGTGATGAGCAGATGTCCAAGAGATAGAAACAAGAAATGACTGAAGTCTATCAACATCAGGAAGGCTGTTAAAAAAATCTGGCCTAAAAAGCTAGAGACTATCACAAAATGAGTATTTAAAGAGGAAGAACTAGATAAAACTTGCAATGTAAAAACCCCAATGGTTTCCATGTTGGATGGGTCACTATACTGTAAGGGATCCAGTCCTGTCCTTGCTGACATCACCACCAGGGATGCACCCATCTCCTTCTGTAAATGGAGCATCTGGAGTCAGCAGTTTTGGATAGTTGCACACACCAATCCCAAATTTTAGAGAGAGCCCTGAGGGAAGAAGGGATGGGAAGAAAATGGAGAGCAAATGCAGTCTGTGAACAGATAAAATACTGTACAGTCATGCCTGAGATGCTGATTCAAGTATGTGTTCTTGCAGTGGTTAGTGGTCCTAAATCATACAGAAATATCTACTTAACTTTTGTTTCTGGACAGTAACCTCATTTAGAGATGACCTTTGCTGAAATGGCCAGAGAGCTCTGAGGAAGCTCTTGAGATTATATGACTCCAGTGTTTGAAAAGAAATATATAGGTGAGGATGCAAAGTTGAAGGGAGACAGATCTTAAACAACATTTATTCTCTTGTCCTTTATCTCTTAATCAGTGTTTTTATAAAGGACATTCACAGTTCATTTCTCTCAGCATGAGTTTCTTCAGTTACCAGAGATGGGTCTGTTAGGCAGCTCCATTTCTTCATTCATCTCATTCCCTTGTTTCATTAAGGACAGCTTTCATTTTGTAGGCCCAGCATGGGTTGGTGGTGGGAGGGGGAGGAATCCAGCTCCCTGGGTTAATAAAGCTGTGCATGATGCCAGCTTGGTATCTTTAAATGTTAGCCTGCAAGGACAATTGCTTGCCATTAAAAATGATAATAATAACACTAAATTCTAACTCTGCAGCAGTTGGAAGGCAGCTGTTCTGAACACTTTGTGCCAACAAAGGGCTACAGATGAATACCAAAGTTTTATTGTGGTTGTGGGGGATGTGGTTCTCTCTTTGATCAGTAGGTAAGGGATGGAGATCCATGTGTCCAAGTGGATCTGTGCTTGCGTTATCCTTGTGCCTCAAAAGGGCCACTGAGACTGTAGGAGGAAGCAAGAAGGTCACATAATTCCTTCAGCCTCCCTTTGATGGTGTGTTCAGGGGTACAGTGCTCCTCCTGACATGCTTCTTCAGTGTTCACCTTCAGGGTACAGTGCTCCTCCTGACATGCTTCTTCAGTGTTCACCTTCATGCTGAGGGGATGGACACCTTCCCTCCAGTCTCTCTGGAGACTGGTGATTCATTCCCTCTGCATGTTCTGCCCTCTCTGCCAGAAGGATACTTACACTGATCTCTCAAGCTGAAAGCATCAGCTCATAAAAGAAGTTTGGCAGCTCAGTAATTCCTAGAAATGTGCTGCTAAGCTCTGAGGGTGCATGGCAGCCCAGGACTGAGAGCTGTGTCTCTGCTCTTTGCTCCTCCCCAGGTGGGTGCTGGCTGGGGCAGTGCACAAGGGACTTTTCCTTGGGTGTTGGTGCTTGGCAATCTCAGCTGTCATGATATCTAAATTGCTTGAAAGCAAATCCCAGCTCCTGCCCTGCCCAAATATGTCTGATGTTACAAGTGGCCCTTGTGGTTGCTTTAATTCATCACTTTAATTAGGTGCACTAGAGATGGCTGTAGCCTGGATTGACACTTACATCTGGGTTCATTTTTAATATCAGACAACTTAAAGGAGAAAAATGTGTTGCTGTCTTGTGGAAAAACAGCTTCCTGTGGAGATCTCAGCTGAAAAGCATGAGATGGGGTCACAGAGAAACAAAACCAAAAAAAAGCTCCATAAACTTTATGCTTAACAGTACATTTCATTCTTAGCTGCCCAGGGACCTCTCTGCAGAATTCTTCCCCACTGAGCTCTATCCTGAGAGTAAAGGAAGGAGGCAGAGGACTGGGGCTCCCCTGTGCCTCTGGGGCTCAGCTGGCTTTCCTTTCTCTCCAATCTCACTGCTCAAAATGGAGCCATCTTCTGTTCTGTTTGTTATTCTTCAGTGCTCAATAGCAATACTCTCTCCTTTCAGCTCACAAGGAACCATCAGTGGGACTCTGAGTGAGGGACAGAGATGTATTAAGCTTACTCTTAAAGCAATCTCAGAGGTGCCACAGTATCCTGACTACTACACCATCTATATCCTCACAGGGACTATCACTGGGCATAGCTTTTAAACTGCTTTTAGCTTTGGTAGTTCTAGTATGTATGGCTAGGCTTCGTGAATGAAGCTCCAGGGAGGGCTCCATCCACGCTCCTCCTCAGCGCCTTTTCTAAGCGCGCTGATAAAAAGAGGATAGCAGATAGCACCCTCGANTTCTAGTATGCTTCTGTTAATGGAAACAAGAAGACACATCATCAATGACCGTGACAAAGGTCCTCTGAGGCCACCTTGCTTCTCCACCCTTTCTTTCCTCAGTGCCAAGAACATGAAAGGACTGGAGTATGGACTTGTCCCTTCAGTCAAGTGCCTCATGCAGGCAGTGAGAGATGTTCTGTGTGGTCCAGATAACCTCAAGCAATGAGCTCCCCTCAGTACTGGTTTCTCTGCTAAGCCTGTACCACTCTGATGCTAGTTTTTGGACTCTTCTCTTGAGCTTACTGCCTGCATGCCACCTCATGACATGTATGGGGAACCTTCCTCTGATGCCTTTAGCCTGAGGAACTGGAACCTTGCTCACACTTTCCTTGACTAAAGGCAAAATTGCCATTTTTTTCCCAGTGTTCAATGGCATTATTCCATTCACAAGAAGTTAGAGAAATGAATGGAAACTAGGTAGATTTAAGCTAACTTCACAACTATCACTAGTTACCAATGGCAGGACCAAAAAAATCCAGGGAAATGGAGTAGATGAGGAAATTCAGTAGCAAAGCAGAAAAGTGTGAGAAAGAAGTTGAGAGCTAGATTAAAAGAGAAACTCTAGAAACCACAATTTAAAAAGCAAATACAAAGTAATAATGGTGTCAGCCCTCACATACAGATTAAGAAATGGGAAGCCAGCCAAGACAAGGAGTGGAAGAACAATATTATAATTGTTTCTTGAGAGATATGGCAATGGGCCATTTAGCCTGCTTGTTTTTACCTTGGGTCATTGCCCAGGCTGGACAATTAAAAGGATATTTTTGACATAGAACCAGTCATTTTATTGCACTGCTGTTAAAAATTGTCACTACCAACTGTGCACATTGATTTAATCTGTAGCTGTAGCATTTTGTGCAGCAAAAAGCATTTGCCACAGCTCAGAAATCTCAGCAGCACAGCCCTAGTGAGAGTGATCTTGTCATATCTTGAGGACTTTTCAGACTAAAACAATGACTTTCTAGAAAGTAGATGAAATCTTACCTTCTCTACCTCCTCCCACCAGGGAAATCCTAAATACAAACCACAAGCCAAATTGTCCCTATATGATCACCTGCATTTCCCTTTCTCCCATCCTGATTGTTGACATTTGCCAGCAGCACAACAAATCTTTAAATAGGCACTTCTGAAGACTGGTGTCAGTTATTTTCCACCCTAATTTAAAGAGTGGAAAATGGTGAGCATACAGTATTTTCTATTCAACAACATCTGTTTTCCAAGGCTCTTCTTAAGAGTTGCTATCTTTAGCAAAGAAGTTATTTCAGGTGCTTCAGATCCCACAGGATTAAAACACTTCTGACATTGAAGCTTTCCTGCAGGTAAAGTTTTTAGGGATTAGAAAATTCACTTTGAGTAAATGTGTTAGTGAGCTGGGGGTTGGTCTCTTCTCCTGGGTTAACAGTGACAGGACAACAGGAAATGGCCTCAAGTTGCAGCAGAGGAGGTTTAGATTGAATATTAGGAAAAACTCTTTCCCAGCAAGAGTTGTTAGGCACTGGCCCAGGCTGCCCAGGGAGGTACTGGAGTCACCATCCCTGGAGGGGTTTAAGAAACATTTAGATGTGGTCCTTAGGGATATGATTTAGTGGCATGGGGGTGAAAGGTTGATAGTTGGACTTGATGATCTTAGAGGTCTCTTCCAGCCTTGTGTGTGTGTTCTAGAAGAATTAAACACTAATTTTATTGTAAAGGATGAATTGGAATGGAAGAGTTGGATTCACAATGGTCTTAGGCTCTAATGCTGTGAGAAGTGACTAAAGATCCCAGTCCCACCTGTAGCTGAAGTAGCTGAATATAAGTCTGTAGCTCCCAGCTTCCAAGTCAGTATCATAGAATCCTAGAATCCTAGCCTGGTTTGGGTTGGAAGGGAGCTCTGGAGCTCATCTAGTCCAACCCCCCTGCAGTGGGCAGGGACATCCCCAACTAGAGCAGCTTGCCCAGAGCCCTGGCAAGCCTCACCTGGAATGCCTCCAGGGATGGCAACTCAACCACCTCCCTGGGCAACCTGGGCCAGTGTTCCACCACCCTTGTGGGGAGGAACTTCTTTCTAATATCCAGTTTAAATCTCCTCCTCTCCAATTTAAAACCATTGCCCCTTGTCCTTTCCCTCCAGGCCTTTGCAAACAGGCCCTCTGCAGCCTGCTTGGAAGTTCCCTTTAGGTCCTGGAAGGTCACTAGTAGGTCTCCATGAAGTCTTCTTGTTCAGTAAGCTACGAGATCATCTATCCCAGCTCTTCTGTTCCAGGAACTCCTTCAGTTGTCATTGAGTGCAAGACAGGCTGATTTTTCTGCTTAGTGAATAAGTCTTGACCCTGGAGGTGGGACATCAGCATTCCAGAACACTTTTGGAACTGTGTAGTGAAAAACAGCCTAAGAGCCTCATACCACAGAGAGACTTAAGCTTGATGCTTGTTACTGCCTGGGAGCCCTGAAAGGAGGTTTTAAACAGACTTCTCATGGGAAGGGTGGCAATGGGACCAAGAGGATGACACAGCATGGACCAGAAGGCAAAGAAATTAAATCCCACATTTTTTCCCAGTTGAAAGGATTCTGGTTGAAGTCATCAAAGACTTCAAAACAGAAACACCGCAATGATGGGTTTAAGCAAATTTACTGTTTCTTGGAGTAAGTTTTCCTTGGTGTTTGACAAGCCCTTAAAGTGTCTAAATATGCAAATAAATCTAAAAAAAATAAATTTAAAAAGTAATATAATAATTGTATTCACAGGGGTGTTTTTTCATCATTTCTCATGTCTCATACAAAGAGTTTTGAAATGTTAGCAGTTTCTTGTGGTTGATATTTATGTTTTAATATTGCAGTTTTTGCAGCAACTGCCTGTGCCTGATTAGCTGTAAGGAAAAGAGACAGGGAGATTTATCTGAAAGATAAAATAAGTAATTAAAAAAATCTCATTGTTTATACAGTTTGAAGTGTATAAAAAAAGTATAAACCACAAAGTAGGACATTACAGCTAATTCTGTTTGAAAATGGGTGGGGAGATTGCTTCCTCATTCCTCCAACACTTAGTTATGAATTGATTAAATAAAAATATACAAAATCAGGCTCAGATCCAAGATCAACACATCTCCTTCTAGCTATTCTAATTTTCTAGCCATACATCCAAATCAGCTATCAGCAGGTCAGGGACTGCACTCCAAGGCTATTGTCAGTCATGAGAACATTAAATGCAACTGGTTATATTTTTTTAGCTATCATTCTATTTGTCTAGTCATCTTGTCAGGAAAAGCAGACATAGAAAAAAAAAAAAAGAAAAACAAGCTGAGTTGAGCCATCTGACAGGAGAGGAGGTGACAAAGTAAGGAGATAAGCAGAACAGTTTGCTAAGCATCTTGGCTCTTGACTCACTGTATTCTGTACTGTCTGGCATTGAAAACTGGGAGTCCCAATTGTTTTCCCAATGCTCTAGAAGCTCTGGGGGATTGTGGAGTTCACTTTGCTGTACTCACGTGGTGTATTTCATAGAATCATTCTGGTTGGAAAAGACCTCTGAGAACACCTAGTGTAACCACCCACCTACACTACCATGTTCACCACTAAACCACAGCCCAAAGCACCACAGCTACATGTTTTTTAAACTCAGGGAAGAAATTCTTCCTACTATCCAACCTGAACCTCCCCTGGTGCAACTTGAAGCCATTTCCTCTTGTCCTATCACTTGTTACCTGGGAGAAGACACTGAACCCCATCTCACTCCAACCTTCTTTCAGATAGCTGGAGAGAGAGCTAAGGTCTCCCCTGAGCCTCCTTTTACTCCACACTAACCAACCCCAGTGCCCTCAGCTGCTGCTCACAACACTTGTGCTCTAGGCCCCTCACTAGCCTCACTTACTCTCTATGCACAAAAAATACCCTACAAAGTAAATCCAGGCAATGGAAACAGAATAAAAGCTTAAATTAAACTAATTTATTTTGTTCTATTTCCCTTTCATAACATTTATCAATATATGATGTCTTTCTTTGAATGCTAAAACTTTCTATAAATCTGTTGCTCTTGTTCTTCATAACTATTGTTGTATTTCTAACCTGAGTAGTGTGTTCCTTTCAAAAATAACAGTGGCAACTAACCAGAGAAATATAAAATTATGTAGTAGAAACATCCTTCTACAAAAAGAGCATAATCCTTGCTCCATTATTTATGCTCCATTACAGTAGTCTCAATTTCTAATCAGCTTGATACTAAATTATGAGGGAAAGAAGAGATTTAGAAAAGAAGTTTCAACCTCAGAACACCACCAGATAGATTTCTTATATAGACATACATCATAGAATCCTAGAATCCTAGACTGGTTTGGGTTGGAAGGGACCTCTGGAGCTCATCTAGTCCAACCCCCCTGCACTGGGCAGGGACATCCCCAACTAGAGCAGCTTGCCCAGAGCCCTGGCAAGCCTCACCTGCAATGCCTCCAGGGATGGCAACTCAACCACCTCCCTGGGCAACCTGGGCCAGTGTTCCACCACCCTCGTGGGGATGAACTTCTTTCTAATATCCAGTCTAAATCTACTCTTCTCCAATTTAAAACCATTGCCCCTTGTCCTTTCACTGCAGGCCTTTGCAAACAGGTCCTCTGCAGCCTGCTTGGAAGTTCTCTTTAGGTCCTGGAAGGTCACTAGTAGGTCCCCCCGAAGTAGAGAGAGCTAAGTTTATAATGCCCTGTAACACTTCTCTGCTTTAAAATGGATTTTTGGAATCAAACTGCTAAGCTATGTGAGTTTTCTGAGCCATCCTCTTCACTCCTAACCAGTGGCATTTGGGAGCCTTTTCCATGCAGCACAGCCAGAGACAGCTTAAGTTAATCAAGGGGAGCAGGCCAGTGGTAGAATCTCATCTGCAGCCAAGCAGCCTCTGGTCTGGAAACATCTGCCTGGAACATGAATTAAAATCAGAAAGTTTCTCTAAACCTCCACTGCCTTCCTCTGTCCTTAGCCAGACTGCAGTTTCTTGTGGCACAGCATCAGTCCCAGGGTGTTTTCCTTTTGTGGAAGCTTCTTTCTCCAGCTTGTTGAGATGCTATGGAAATTGCTATGATAGCAATACACAGAGACACACACTCTGCATCAGAATTGGAGGTGCAGGGGGGAGGAGGACACAAGCTTGGCTTTAATGATCCAGAATGATAGCAGCCACTGGGATAACTGGAAGAGCTCTGTGCAGTAGGCAGCTCTGTGTAATGGCATCCTTTTATTCCACATAATTTGATCTGTGAAAACATTTTTCAATCTGAGTGAGTGAGTCTCACAGATGATGTCACTTGGTAATGTTTGCAATCTCCTTTCCCTCAGGTTCAGCAGCAGGTCCAGTCAGCTTGGAAGCTGCTAACAAGGCTTTTGAAAGCCCAAGTGGTGTCTCTCCAAACTGAAAACCTCTTAATCTACTGATTGGGTTTAATAACACAGCCTCTAGTTCTCCATATATTTCTTGCTTTATACATCCTGAGAAGAAATAAGAAATTGCTTTTAAAATAGATTCCAACTACTACATCTCAGCTTGGACAGTACAAAAAACCAACATGGATTGATTTTCCTTTTCCTAGAGGTTTTAATTAGTGCCAGTGAAGCCATAAGGGTCTTCACTAGTTATGCTTATGCAAGACTATTGGGGATTGTGGCTGCAATTTTCTTTCATCTTCTTCAATTCCTCTGCAACCTTATCTCTACTCTTCCATTCTTTTCTTTCTCTCTGTCTTCAGATGTGCCCCTAATAACCCATTACATAGCATAGTGATTGGGGCAGATTTTTAACTGAGGCATCTGCTGAGCTTTGGCTAGGTGTGATAGGGACACATGCATCCCCAAATGTGCTGCATGACCACACCATGGCTTTGCTCTGGGCAGGATGTGCTCAGCAGAGGAAAGCTCTGACATAAGCTGGTTGGAGGAAAAGAGATTTTGGAGCCCCTCTTCAGAAACTGTCGGTGGTTTGAGCCTTGCTGGGTTAAGGTCCTCACCCCTAGGACCTTCCTGTGTCTTGGGCCATCCATTACTGACTGCATGAGTGAGCCTAAATAGTCAGTCATGGGGATTCAGTGCAGTTGCTGAAGTGTAGGCACTATGAATGCCCTTTGAGATGCTTACCTGAAGGTCTCTGAAGGATCTACATGGGTCTTTGCACTTGGGCAACCCTTCATACTCCTTCTGTGACAGGGTGACCCACTTGCTGGATGAAGGAAACGCTGTGGATGTTATTTATCTTGATCTCAGTGAAGGTTTGACACAGTTGCCCACAGCATTCTCCTAAAGAAATTAAGTGCTCTTGGCTTGGATGGGCATATGCTCCACTGGGTTAAAAACTGGATAGATGGCTGAGTCCAAAGAGTTGTGGTCAATGGAGTTCAATGCA
>VWZO01012827.1:0-14402 GCA_013396975.1 Bucco capensis
AGCCTTGGTGATTCTGTGTGTGATTCTGTGTCTGTTTTTATACATGCAGGACATGGGTGCAGTGTTCACAGACATGTAAAGGGGAGATTAACTCAGGAAAAAGAAATTGTCCCACCTCCACAGAACTTATCTCTTTCCAAATATTAATCCCTTTATCGGCAATGGGCAAGTCCTGCCTCAGGCCAGGGTCGTTGAGGGTCGTTGTCGGTCATTGTCGGTCATTGCCTGCACTTCACACCTTCCCCCTCCAGGGGGGACTTACCCGTTCTCCACCCAGGTGATAATATAATTTTATTAACACTCAAGGTTTGAGACATTAGTCATTTAAGGAGGTTTCAGGCTCCTACAGATGTCTGTCACAAATAGTTTTCATTCAAGAAGCACAGTGGGTATATAGTAAACTCAATTATGTAATGTGTGTATATACAGTAGTATTATATGTGTATATAATGTGCAGGTACTATATATACACATTATACATAAATTTATAATAGAATGTATATATGTCACGTACGTGTATCTTATATATATGATACCATGACACTACCTCTGTTAAACATCCCCTTTAAAGACATTTTTCATACACTTACAATTATTGCTTCTACTTTTGCAATAGCCATTTTTCACCCTACTTTTTGACATCTTCCTTCACTCCTGCCAAGCACTAGGATCAGCTGCATAATACTTAAACAGGTTTTTATGGTAAGAACCTAATGATTTTAATACTGTTATTTGAGATAAGTGGTTTTATATGGAAAATTCTGTATCTGAATGGCTTTGTTGCATTTGCAAGGATTTATCAAATTCACTATTGTTCAAATGGC
Organism: Bucco capensis; assembly: GCA_013396975.1. Lineage (NCBI taxonomy): Eukaryota > Metazoa > Chordata > Aves > Piciformes > Bucconidae > Bucco > Bucco capensis. The sequence goes on from VWZO01012827.1 coordinate 825, forward strand.
AAAACTGGAGCTCTGCATGTAAGTAAACATATAACTGTTGAAACAGAGATGACTTTGCAATACTGCAGTAGCTTGTGGTGGGTTCCTGGTGTCAAGAAACTATACAAAACCAGCAACAGCTACTCATTTCTGTAGTTACTTGCAGTATACATCCATAGAGAGAGAGGGAAAACCTCTGTGCACAACTCAGCTTATCCCTAGGCAGATGAGGCGAACTGTGTTGTCTTCTCATTTTGTGGCACTGCAAAACTGATGGTACATGTCTTAGAAGGAATTTCTCTGCTATTTGGAAACTGCTTCTGGAACGTCACTGATGGCATTGGAGAATGACACATGAATGGCTCTCTAGACCTAGGCAGAGAAATGTTAAAAAATTCCTTTGTTGCACAAAGGACACTGTTCCAGCTCAGATGATTAGGTAGAAAAAGCAGGTTTTTTACTGCAATAAGCAGTAAGCAAAGTCCGTAAGTAGCTCAAACTGGAAAAGGAGGGCCCTTTTGTCTTCAGTCCATCTGCCAAACACAGCAACATGCCATGATGTGGGATACAGTCCACTTCCAACAGAGCCTACCTGGGACAGGTTTGTCAGTTGCAACTCAGCAAACCAGATGTTCTCCAGGAAACCAAAGTTTACAAACAGGATTTGGGTAGCATTTGTATCTCTTCAAGATTGGTATGCAGATACCTGCTGGTATTCTTTGAAGGACTGCCTTGCTTGGTTACAACTGCTACTATTTCAGCAAAAGCTCCAGACAATGTTGGTGCACCAGGGAGTGGCTCCTGTGATTCTCCTGCTGATGACCCCTTCAGGTTTCAAATACAGTCCTAGAGAGTACTTACCTCTAAAAGACTCCTAAAATACCATCTCATCAACAGAATGACGGTCTAAACGTCCTTTAGACAGTAGAAAAGTAGCATCTGAGCTATCTGGATTCTAGTAAGGCAACAAAATAAGGAAAAACATTGGTTAGCAGTATTCACAGTAAGCACTGTTCTTCATTCAGCACGGACCAGGGGTTAAATTTTCAGTGTCTTGTAAAATCTGGAGAGCTGTCTACATTCATTTCCCTCTTCCTCTGTTCTTGGATGGAGAATGTAGGGGACTTAAAAGCTTGCTTAGATTTACAGTAAACCTCATGTGCAGTTTCCACGTGCTAAGCACTGAGAAAACCTGATTGCTGCTAGCTCCCCCTTTTACAGTTTAAATGTCTCTGAATTCCGGTATGTTCCTGCTTTCTCTGTGTGTGCAGGACACAGCTGTCTCCTTCATGCTGCCGTTCCCCTGCTGTATGTTAATCATTTACCTGCCATGATCAGGTCAAGCATTATTTTTCTACTCTCCCAACCCTCACAGACTTGCTTAACGATTCTGATTACCTTTGCTCCTGAAGTGCATGGAAGGCAAGGCCACTTGCTCTCTTTATGGGACTCTGAAGAGAGAAGAGCTGTTGCTGTTAATACTGTTGGCATCAAATGTGTTAGAGCTGTTAGCTTGCATCTGGTAATTGTTATTTTTCCTTTAAGGACAACTGCCTTGATGACCTGCTTTATTTTTTGTTGTAATGCACCCACTCCAGTCTCCCATTTTGTCTCAGCCAAGGCAGCCCTATCAGGCATGGCAAAACAGATGTTACAACACATGATGAATACTAGTTGCATGCTGAGCCACATCCCTCTGGACAAGTCAAGACTTACTGGTCTCAAGGCTTTCAAGGGCTCTGTCCAAGCAGGGATTTGCTGTTTCCTAAGGTCTGTTTACAGATTTTTCTTGGCTGATGTCTTAGAAAAAATGGTTTTGAACGAAGAAATCGAAGAAAATATTCCAACTTCCGAAAATTAAGGGGGTGGAGAAGCAGGATGTTTTAATTTTGTTTTGCGAGACATACAGTATTGCTCAATGGATTATCATATTTCTACATATTCCCTCTGGCCAAACTCAGTGATCTTATTAAGATGCCCTTTCAAAAGCCCCAGGATTTCTTCACCTGTCATAATCCTAATGTATGCTACATGTATGAATGTCTTAATTTCATAGCATCAGCTCATAGTCTTTTAATTTTGTACTTTTCTGCACATCGTAAAAGCAGTTACCTCTCCAATTTGACTTCATACCCTCTCCCAGCTCCTTGGTTTTGCCTTCTCTTTTGACTCAAGCTATCATCTCCATGATAATGATCTCAAAAAGCTGTAATTTCTAGCTTTCTGTGGACTAAAGTGACAGATACACTAAAACAGAGCACCCATTTACACGGTAGGAATTCCCCATCACCTTTCTTTGTACCTTGTACTTCTTTAAATGAGAGTCATTGGGAGAGCATTACCTTCATCCGAAATAACTTTTAAGAGAGGAGTCCTGCAGTCTTTTGAGGGTACGAGTGTGCCCTAAAAGCACTGACCTCGTTGTGCTTGGTCAATGCAAGTTGTGCTTCATTTTTTTCAGAACAAGGAATTACTGCATCTTCCTAGTGTTGCCTTGAGCGACTCTTAGTTACCATCGATCCCGGACCAGCGTCAAGGAACCGCGCTGCAATTCCCGCTTCTCCCTGCTGGCAGAAAGCCCTACTGTGGGAGAGACCTTGTGAGAGACCTGGATAAGCCCCTGTACATCGCGGCAGCGGACACTGCAACAGGAAGAGAACCAGTTTTGTTTTGTCTTGTTTTGTTTTTTTCTCCGCGTTCTCAGCCCCAGCACGCCGGGGAGCACAGCGGGGGGAGAGNCCGTTGCCGCGTGAGTGCTCCCGGCGGGAGCGGGACGCTTAGAGGCGCGGGACGGGGTGGGCATCGGGGGTCTGGCGCTTCCCTACCCGCTGCAGCCGCTTTCCGAGGGGTGGTGCTGGGAAGGGGAGACCGCGTTGTCGTCCGGCAGAGTTTCTCCCGCTCTTGGGCGCGCAGGGCTGGGCGGGATGGGGATGGGGATAGGGATAGGCTTGGACCCCGGGGTGCTTTTCGCCTACCTGTTCCCCTAACTCCCTGGTTGTGCCCGCATGCCCCGTACCTCTCCCGCAAACCACCGGCTGTGCCCCCTGTGCCTTTTACCTCTCTGCTTTCTTCCTCCGCCTGCACCCGCCTCCAAGGTCCTTGTCCCCATCTACACCCTGCTGTGCCTTACCTCCAAGCCCTCAGGCTGTACCTCACACCCTGCAGCGCCTGACTCCCAAGCTTCCTGGCTGTGCCCCACACCGCGTGGTGCCGATCCCTCCAAGCCCTCTGGCTGTGCCTCACATGCACTTGAGCTCATCTTCCTGTCTTGAAGAACAAGTTGCACCACGGATGAGGCTTGGAGATGGTCTCCACCTCGTACAAGAGGCTGCATTAGGGATTTCATTATTGAAAAATGCTTTCCTCCTCACACCCACTTGGCAGGAGTGTGGTCCCAGGCATCGAGAACTGGAGGCTTCTTTCTCTACAGGGGCAAAAGATGGAGGCAAATAGGGGAGAGATGTGGCCCACATGCTTAAGATGATGATACTGAAATGTCGGTTTGGAGGGATGATGTCTAGTCAGGGGCTGTCTGGCAAGCTGAAAGGATTCTTGCTTGCTGCTTTCCTTTTCCTCGGAGACAGGTTTCCTCTGCTGCCATGCATGGCAGGTCTGTCCTGAAGGAGTGGCAGCAGCAGCAAGGCCATGAGCTGAGGAAGCAAGTGGGTGCTGACTAGTGTGGTAGACGAGGCTACACTGGGGCAGTCGCTTGGGCTTGCACTTTGTAACAATGGAAGTTGTGCATATTGTTTGCACGTATTAAATACATTGATGTTTAATTTGTGAATGTTTTAAGTACATTGATACTTCGGTTGGGTTTTGAGCATTGCTGCCACCAAAATGGAATTGTGCGATGCTTGAAAAGGCATAGCGAAGCTTCAGACCAACTCTTACTTCTTTCCTTGCTTGTGTAGGAAAGCAAGATCAGTTAACTAAAACTGTTCAGACAAACCAGAAATCTTGCAGCTATATATGAATACTGTAATTCTTCCTCCATTGAAACTTGGTCCTACGCAGGCCCACATGTAATTCTGTACTGAACATTGCTATGTGGGAGAAGTTGGAAAGTTGGAACGAGTTTTTCAGGTTGCGAGGAGCAGCCTGGGAATAGTGTCTTGCCTTGTTCTGCTGCTCAGCATCTGAGGTGCTGTTTGGGAATCCCTCAGGGTGCCTTGGGGCAGCCTCAGGTAGAAGTAAGTTTTTTTCCAATAAACACTGTGTTCTTTATTTGACACAGTGTTAGGCACTGTGGACGTATCCTGAAAATGTTTTACTGAAGAATGGGAGCACTTGTGTTTACATGTTTGCTTGAAGAAAAACTACAAAGACCTAGGATATAATAACCTAGCCTAAAGTAGGATTTAAGTCTCCATAGGCAGCACCTCTATTTCAAGTCCAGGGAATAACATAATGGTATTTCATTATAATGTGTCAATCAACTTTCTGTTAAATAGTATTTATTTACCAGTAGAGTGAGGCAGGTTATGGTGCAGGAAGCAATATTCATGGAATGTGTTGGGAAAGATGCCACAGCATTAATCAAGTAATACCTGCCAATAGGATTTAACTAGTTATAAACCTTGCTGAATACCATGAAATACTTGTCAATTAATTACATATCAGAAAAGAACAAATCAGTTACATTTCTGTATCCTAACGTAACTTAATGGCCTTTTCTGACTGTACTCGCCTTGCCATGCAATGCCCTTCCTGGCTTTCTTTCACTCTGCTGCAATAAACTGAGAAACTTCTTTTGCCTACCTTGGACTCTTGCTCTTCCTCCTAAATATGCTTTTGCCCAGGGCTTCTCATTTAATACTTATCTTATCTCTTCCTCTGGCCTGCCCCCTGTGTTGCTTAATACACAGGTTTCTAGAGGTGTGGGCAGATGCAGAGTAAGGCAGAGGGGTGAGCAGTGCCTGGGATGGGCATGGGAGGCATGAAAGTTGTCTTTGTTTTGTGTTCAGGTGCAGGAGGTGGAAAGGAGCTAGGAACCCTTCCTGGACTTTCATTAGCTGGTTGTGAAATCATGTTTGTCACATTCTGGATCTAACTTGGCAGTCTTCAGGTGGCATCTCTCCCTCCCTGATGCCTTTCTGTCTTGGAACGGCTGTTAGAGGCCACCACCCTGTTAATCTCTTGGTGAAGGCTGGTACACCCCAGCCAAAATGAGATAGTTTAGCTCCCAACTATGGGTTAGACTAATCTGTCTGACTTTGTCTGAAGTGGATTAGAGAACATACATGAAGTAGGGGTACTAGAGCTATGAAACATAGGCAAGGATAAATAGATGGAGTGGTGTCATCTTCAGTGGAATACCATGACTTTCTAAAAATAATTTCATAGCCCAACAGCCAGCTGATGGTTGTCTGAGATTTAAGCTACTTCCAGCCTTGGTAGCTGAAAACGAAGGAATACTCAATTCTTCTCACTATTCCTCTGTGCCTTACTTCAGCTCTTCATTGTTTTGGTAAAAACAAAGAGGTGCAGTATTTTTATCAGTTTCCCCATTGCCCAAGTACCTAAGTTTTAGAACTGACAGATTTGGTTATATTTTTCTCAATTTCAATTTATGGATGCTTGAAAGAACAGTTTTGGTAGGTCTTTCCAAGTATTTAGGAGGAAGCTGGTCTGTGCTTGTGTTGCAGATGAAGTCATACACTTCATTTGTTAAGAGAGAAGCAACAATACGCTTACTCTTTGTGATTGCAGCAGTTGATGAGGGGAGACTGACTGATGTCATTTACTTGGACTTTTGTAAGGCCTTTGATACGGTTCCTCATGACATCCTCATCTCCAAACTGGAGAAATGTGGATTTGATGAGTGGACCGTTCGATGGATAAGAAATTGGCTGGAAGGACGCTATCAGAGAGTTGTGGTCAATGGTTCTTTGTCCAGGTGGAGAGCAGTGACGAGTGGGGTCCCTCAGGGCTCTGTCTTGGGACCAGTGCTCTTCAACATCTTCATTAACGACCTGGACATAGATATCAAATGCACCCTCAGCAAGTTTGCGGATGACACGAAGCTGAGTGGTGTAGTTGATAGGCCAGAAGGGCGGGATGCCATCCCGAGGGATCTGGACAAACTTAAAGAGTGGGCCCAAGAGAATAAAATGAAGTTTAATAAGTCAAAATGCAATGTCCTGCATTTGGGAAAGAGTAACCCTACATATGAGTATAGACTGGGTGAAGAGCTCATTGTAAGCAGCAGTGCAGAGAAGGANTGGCCCTGGGTGACCTGGTCTAGTGATTGGCATCCCTGCTCAGTGCGGGGAGGTTGGAACTAGATGATCTTTAGGGTCCCTTCCAACCTGGCCATTCTATGATTCTATGATTCTATGATACTCATGTAGAACAGTGAGGTAAGAAGGTTCAATGGTAAATGTGACCATGGTTTAACAAGATTCAATGGAAAGGTACACTTGATTATTTACTGCATAAAGGACAGGGTCAGACAACTCTGTCAGGGAGACCCTCCTGTTGAGTCACAAGTTTCAGAAAAGACCCCCATGCTTTCTGAACTCCTTCTCGGAGAGGAGTCTAGATGCAGCTGGATCCACTCCTAGCCCCAGACTTCGTCACTGGTTTGTGTGTAAAGGATTATATATGTGCAGTCAATCCTTTTTATCGCTTGGCTAAGGTTTCATGGTAATAATCACTGATAATCTGTTGCAGTAAGGACTCTCTCAACCCCAAGAGAGTAAACTTGAGAGTAACTCTCTCAAGGGGAGGTGATGGCATGCAGCCCACTGCCATGCAGGAGAGGTCAATGGGCCCTGGGTGGTCTACTATTTATAAAGTAGACTTACAGTCATATTTGCATACCAGCAAGACATCTGGCTCACTGTTCCAGACAGCCTTTGGCTACCATGTTGACATCTGTCTGCCAAAGTCCAGAGTAAGCTATATGGAGCCACCACAACCCCTACTGGTGGTTATGGCCTAAGCAGAGGAGGGCTGAGGGGGGTAGGCAAGGGAGAGGTAGAGGCTGAAAAGCACACTACCAAAGCTTAGAACTTGCCCCCGAGGTGGAAAGCATGGCAGCGAAGCACTGGGAAACTAAAACCGAGGCTATTCCAACACCAGAGAAAAATTGGTGCTGTAAAATAGGTTTAAAGCATGTCACAAAAGCTTAAAAGTTGTTTGTAAAAGTTGCTTGTAGCAGCTTTAGGAATTCCTGTACACTGCCTGTGTGTGTTTAATTGTATTGTGCATTATTTGTAGTTTGAATTTTCTTTTATATTGCTATGGGATATGGTGCCTTGCACATTGGGCCTTGTGCCTGGAGCCTCTATTCAAAGTGTTTATTTATTTATTTAAAAAAATCAGTACCTTGCCAAATGTGTGTGAATGAGTGTGTCTTTGTATAGTACACTGCAAAATCCTGTGCAAAGGAATAGTATGTACAGTGCAAAAATTTACATTTCTGCAGGCATCTCTTGGACTTGAATTCAAGAAAATACTCCTATCCCATTGATAGCACTCTGGGTTTATGGCTATGTCTGAGATAGAAATATAGCTTGCTAAGAATAGCACTATTCCTTTTATTCTTTGTTTTCTAACAAAAGAAGGAGACAAATGCTGCTGAAGTCTGAAAAACAGGTTGCTGATCTGGAAATAATTTTCATTGTATCATCAGTCCAGAAATGGCTTAAAAAAGAAAGTCGCAAAAACCTGATTCAACACTTCTTTGTATGCTTTTAGAGTACAGGTATGGTTCATGTTGGTATTGTGTCCTTTCTTTCAAGAAAGATACTGAAGATGATAAGTAGACTTGAGTTTTGCCTGGTGGGTTAAGAGTAAAGTGCCAAGAAAATGTTGCCAGTAATTCAAGTTGATGTTTTTGAAATGTGCCTGAGCAGAGTGCAAGGCAACTGGGAAGGAGAAACTTACTTATGGTCTAGAAGTGTTGTCACTGGTGGAGGAGAAAAGATCTTTTTGAGGGAGGAAAACGTGTGCTTCTGTTTAGTTAAGTTTTGGAATACAATATTTGTCAAATGTACCTTTTTTTTTTCCCACTGTGAAGACTTTACAGCTGATATTTTCATTTGTTTCCTTTTGGTAAAATGTTTTTTGTATTGTTTTCAATGAAAACTTACTGGCTTAAGCATTAAGAGTATCAGGGTTATTGTTCAGATGTGCTTATTTATTCTGTTAAGTAAATACTGTGGTATTTGTTTACCAGGTGGCATTATGACTAGATGGAGAATGAGCAGCATAGAAATGTCTCTATAGTCTCTTAAGAGAAGTAGTAGCTGATAATGTTGTTTTCTCCAGTACAGATGAAAGCTACTTAGACTTAGATACATTGCAAGTGAGTAGCGTATTTTAAAGGATTTTTATTTATAACATCCATTACTATCCTTTTTGTTTGATTTGTTGTCCGCTTGGAAAATATCTGGATTAAAAACATTATTTAATCACTTTCATAGCTGGAATTCTGTGGTTTATCTTTTCAATACTGAAATGAAAGCTTAACTTTTGAAGCTTGAACTGAACAGAATAAGTCTGACTAATGAAATTATTGTTACACACTTTGGAAGTGCCCTGTCCGCTCTTGTCTCTGATGACTGAGATCTATAGAACACACAGTGAACAAAAGACTAATAGAGTAGTAGTGTTCACTAGCAATGTTGAAATTGAACCTTTCCTAAAACTACTTGCAAGTACATTCCTCGGAAACTGTTAGAGATACTAATTCCTTTGGTCACTTGCATTATTACTATTGTGCTGGCAATATTGTTTCTGTGCTAAGGTAGCTTGTTAAAAAGGAGTCTGCCTAAGTTTGTTTTTACACAAAGAAGTGATAAAACTAAGGCAAGGCTGTAAATAGCTTTATACATTGCTCTGGTGTTCAGTAAATGCACTCATTTTAACTTAAAAGCATGCACATGACTTACATTTTGGAGAAGGGAGAAAACTGGGAGGACGGAGTGCAAAAAACCAGAAACTGCTAGAGCTCTCTGTGCCTCCCTTCAGCAAGTCCTCTAACAGAATGCTTGAAATCTTATGGAGTGAAAAATACCATAACTCAATTTCAGATTATCTTGAAGCTACTTATCATAAACTGAAGTGGTCTCTTGAGGGGTCAGGGAAACCTACCTGAAAGTTGCAGAAAAAAGTTCCTAAACATGAACTGGACCAAGCCAAGTTCTGGTTTGACCTGAGTTTTCCCCCTGTCTGTTAAAATGAGGTTGCTACTTTGTTTTAAAACTTAACATCTTAGATAACCCATTTGAACTACTTTTTAAAGTATGGAATGGAAAATTGGATCTCCAGCTGTGGAAATTGTACAATTTGGTGCTCTTGCTTTTATCCTGTAAAGACTTTACACATAATCTTGAGAATCATGATTTCATGCCGTTGGTTGCTTTCATCCAAGAACATCGGACAGAACTTAATTGAATCTAGACAGACATTTGTGATAAGCAAGGGAACTGCTTTTACAGCTGGTGAGATTATATGACCTTGACTCACTTGTTGAGATGACAGGAGTGGGAAGAGGTTCAGTCCTCCACTCCAGTGGAAAGCATGCGTTTTGGGTATAGTCAGGTGGATGAATCTGTAATTATGTATTTGGAAGACAGCAAGTGTGAGTGAAAGCAAATTCCCAAATTCCCTGATCTGAATGTGAACAACAAATTCAAGGTAGAAGAGAAAGAATAAAGACAAATCACTGTGTGTAGAAAGATGCTTGAGTGATGAGGACTGAAGTGTTACTTTAGGTTCATGTCATGGGTTATGGGCTGGGGCGACCCCTAACCGAGTGACTGTCACTCCTATTACCCCCTTTCATTCCCAACCCCCTGAAGGAAAGGAAAATTGGTGATAAAGAGTCAGTAGGACTAATGGATTGGAAAGTAAGACTAAAACTACTTAAATAAAATAATAGAAATAAAATATTTGCAAATATATACAGAGCCAAAATCAAACCTAAAATTCCCCTTTTTGGTAACGGTCACCACTGAGATAGGCCCACCACTAGGCTATAGCCTGGTGATGACTAGCAGAGTCCTCCTCAGATGCTGGCTAGCACGGGAAGAGAGAAGAAGGAAAGAAGAAAGAACTAACCCTCTTCTTATACTGGAACGTGACATATATGGTATGGGCTGTCTAGTCGGTCACTTTAGGGTCACCTGAACTGTCCACTCCTCCCTAAAGGCTTAGCCCTTTGCTCTGCACCACCTTTGCAGGACGCAAGATCTAACAGTGACGTCGGTGCATTCCATTGGCCATAGTTCGAAAACATTGGGTCTTATCTGTAAAAAACAAGCTGCTAGCTTTAGAAAGTACAACTAATTAGAGCAGTTTCAGTTGAAAAGTAAAATCACTGAACAGAATTGTTCTGGTTTAGCCCTAACCAAGACAGTTTGGGAAAGTGATGTGTAGGCTGGTGGTGGAATAGTGAACTAGCATCCAACACTTGAACCTTGTTCACAGATTCATTGTGCTCACTGATAGAAAAGATGTCCCATTTTTCCATGGTAACTCATACAAAGAGTGAGCTAAACACATTGACCTCTTCTGCAAAGCAGTGAAACCTCCATGTGAAAAATGCTGACTTTTTTTGGTAACTTAAATGCATAGTGATATATAAACTTAATCTTTCTTTGTACTCAAGCCTGTCCAGTTTTCTTTTCGTGCTGTTGCTTGCTGAGTAGACTACTAGACACTTGTCTATTTCTTGTATACTGATGTTTTACAGGCACATTAGTATTAGGCTGAGTACTCTACTGCTTGCCAAGCTTCTGCACTGAAATTGTTATTGTCTCCTGTGTTATTCTGATGTGGCACATCCGTTGCCTAATGCACTTTGTTGGTGAGATACATATTTTTGAGCTATTTGTATTTGGCAGTCTTTCAGGATCAGAAAGAGGAAAGAAAGTAGATACAGTTGAGTTGGTCAGATGTAGCTAATTCATCCCTACACACTGTCTGGCCGAGCTGGTCTATTTTAAACTATAGAGATGTCTTGTAGTCCTGAGTGGTCTCTGAATGCTTAGAAAGATGGTAAAAACTACATTCTACTGTAGTAGTAGATAATACTGATAGAAGATGGAAAATCCTTGTAACGTGCTTGTGATTACACCTGTGCATTAATGTGTTGTTTCATTCTGTTAATCTGTGAAGTTATCATTCATTGTTTTAAGTTGATTTTAAAAAGTTCTGCTCTCACAAAATAACAGCCTGCATAATGCTGCTTTATACACTGTTCTTGAACTTCTTGAAAGTGCGAAATAATGAAGACTTACAAAAATTCCTCCTGGCAAAGAAACTAAGGTCTAGCTAACTACTTCTGAAGCAGAAGTAAACGTGTTCATGTCATTGATGTATTTTGCCCATAATAACAGCCTCTACTTTGCATTTTGTGTTATGCAAGCTGCTGCATTTTGATTGATTGCTTAGAAAGCTAAAAAAGAACAGACATTTTTAAAGTTGGATTTTTTTAACAAGGTCTGGTTTAAAAATGTTGTAAGACACTTTTGCTGATAAAGCCAGTTAATGTTTTTAGGTGATGGAGAGTTTCCTTTTCATTTAAGTTTTTGAGGTTAGTTTGTCATATGACTACTGTCCCGAGCAGCATTGCGTTGCCTTTGGAGTAACCTTTTCCTTTTCATCCTTAGACCTTTGACTGCTCTGAGACATCTTGACTGGATGTTGCCTCTCCCTAATGCTTTTAGGCAGCTGTGAACATTTCTATTCCATACCGTTTGTTGAGTCCTGACTCCCAGGGCTTTCATGCAAACCCTTTGGAAGTCCAATACTTCCTTAGAAAGGTATTTGCACAGAAAGTGGAAAACAGCATTTCTAGAACTGCTGTTAGTACTCAGTCAAGGCAAAGGCACTTCCATTCTTGTGTTCATACTGGGTATCCAACCTCTGTCAAACTGGATCACCCTTCAAGGTTGTTGCCTCAAAAGAGAGAGGTACTATGGAAGGTTATTGACGATGAAGTAGTGTAAACAGCATTCAAGGTGAGTGATACCAAAAGCTTAGTTATATTTCAAACAGAATCAGATAGGGTTTTGTAATACACAAATTTCCATGCATTTATCCCTGGACTCAAAGTAGAACCACAATGCAACCCTGACAAGTAGCTTTGACTGCAGGATGAGTCTGCAGGGTCATTTCCTCCAGCTGTCTCTGACATTCAGACCTCATAGTTGCCATCTGTTCTCCACTCCTGTGTGATTCCTTCTTTGAATACAGAGTACAATTAGTGCTTACTAGGAAACCTCTGACTTTTCCACTTCACTTCTATTTCTGATACTATTTTACCTTTGCATTAACTCTGTTCAAATATAAAGTAATTATTAGTTGTTTTTTTGTTGTTTTTTTTTTTTAAATGGAGATTCTATTTGAGATGCAGGAGAGAAAACAGGAGTGTCAGGAGAAATTAGAAGTCTGTGTGTGTTATTACTGCCCTGTTTAGTTGTTCTGGCTGACAGACCTGGCCCTCCAAACAACAGTATAATGTACTACCTTTGTGAGTTGTCTGACACTGATACTCATCAGTATGTTTTGTACTGATTAACTAGACCTTTCATCATGTTGAAGAATATTGATTTAAAAACCCCAAATGCCCAAAACCTAATAGCATTATATCTCATTATGTATCACTCAGTGATCTGGAACCTCCAGCTGCACCTGTACAAATTACCAGCTCTGGACTGGAAAGATTTAGGACATGATAGTGTAATGGCTTCCTGGAGCACTCCTAAAAGCACATTTACAACAGTATCTGATGTTCCAAGACTGAACTTGGGAGCAGCAGCTTTTTTCGTGATGCTGTCAGCACACTTCCTTGGGTAAGGGGAATATTTTGAGACTTTAAAAACAGCGCAGATTTCCTTTAAAATGGCTTTTGCCACTCTAAAGCTCTGCCATTGCCTCTTACTGTGCAACCGTGGCACGCTTCCCAAAGTTCACAGTTGTGTTCTGTGGGTCATTGCAGAAGGTGCCAGCACAGCTGGTTCTAGCTTTCTTTTGAAAGATCCTCCTAGAGAGAGTGCAATTGCTGATGTTTACAGTGCTCAACAGCATGTTTGCTATGCTGCATGGTGGCTTAAAAAGAGCAGAGGGGGGAAAGGGAAGGGATGATGTCAGTTCTAGGTCAGATGCCTTTAAAATTTATGACTGTCTAATGCAATGCAAGCAAAACTGGAACAGAAGGAATGCTTTATTTTGCTGCCTATAATATCAGCCTAGGCTGATGATTATATTGGCTGATGTTGTTGCAAGACCGCTCTCCATCATATTTGGCAAGTCGTGGAAGTCAGGTGAAGTCCCGGGGGACTGGAGAAAGGGTAACATCACACCCATTTTTAGAAAGGGTAAAAAGGATGACCCAGGGAACTACAGGCCAGTGAGCCTTACCTCTGTGCCTGGGAAGGTCATGGAGCGAATAGTATTGGAAGGTATGTTAAGGCACATACAAGATAAAGAGGTGATCCTAAGTAGTCAACACGGATTCACTAAAGGCAAATCATGCCTGACCAATCTGGTGGCCTTCTATGATGGAGTGATCGCAGCAGTTGATGAGGGGAGACCGACTGATGTCATCTACTCGGACTTTTGTAAGGCCTTCAATATGGTTCC
>VWZO01012830.1:0-22919 GCA_013396975.1 Bucco capensis
TCTATGATCTACTAGATCAACCACAAAGTAACTTAAGACATCAGATGACAACAGACTAACACTCAGACTAAGGGGAGTTACATGTGATTCAGATCACAAATGTGCAAGAGAGAAAAATGCTCCTTTAAAGAAATGAAAATAAGAGATGAGACACAGCTAAAGCAGATAATCCAAAGAGTAAATAGGAATCACACAGTGATGCTGGCCACCAAGAGCTGGCTTTAGAAAACCATTGATTGAAGTGTACAGAGTTTGTTAATGTTGTCGCTGTGTCCTTCCTCCTGTCACTTGGAGGAGGAAGTTATCATCAGCACGCTTCAGAAACCTCCTGGATTGCTTATGCCCTGCTGTGTTGTCCCTCCAACAGATGTTGGAGTTGTTGAAGTTCCCCATGAAGACCAGAGCTTGTGAACATGGGGCTTCTCCTATCTTTCTATAGAGGGCCTTATCCACTCAGTTCTTTGTCAGGCAGCCTGTAGCAGACCCTCACTATAAAATATAGGTATGTGATAGGAAGAATTTAGTAACACTGCCACTCCTATATGTAGGCCTAGTAAATGGAAGAAGATGACAGTGATTATATTCAGGTAAGAAAAAATCTAGGAACCACATTTTCAGTATGAATTACTGTGTATGTGTCTAGTACCTGCACATTAAAACTACTTTTCAGTTTTCACTGAATTTGCTGTTCTGCAAAGCAATTCCTACAGCACAGTTGTCATGAATAGATGTGAAAAACAGTCTCAAAGAGGTCATACAAGCTAAGTGAATGGAGTTTTCTGTCTTGAGTGTTTGCACTATTGTAATTCTGTTGCTTTAATTTATTTATTATTTAATCTTCTTTCTCATTCTGGGCCTTGAATTTCACTTAATCAGTATGGAGGTCAGAACTTCTTAATAAATCAAATTACTTTGTGAGCAGTTGACATCTAAAGAACATACACTGTGTTTTTACATAAAGCCTCTTTTGAGATAGCTGTGACTGTTGCATATATAACAACAATCAGTGTTTGAAGGTGAATTTTTTGATTGGACCATTGCACACAAACAGAAACTGATCTATTAGAATTATATTTCTATGAATTACTACTTAAAAACTAAAAATATCCAATAGATTTGTACCAGTTCCAGGTGCCTAATCTGAACCAAGCTAACCATCAGGTTTCTGAATTACAGAAAATTGGTAGACTGTAAGCTCTCAGTGCTTTTTGTGATATAGGCCTGCAGATTCAGCTGAGGGAGGAGAATTTGGAAAGAAAAGGACTCATATGGCTTGGAATAAGGATGAAAACAGGCCAAGAATGTTTGCTGTAGACTATGAGGAGATCTACCTGTTGAGGATAGTGGAATGTGTATCCACTTAGAAATAAACTCTATGAAAGCAACAGAAGCCAATGAGTTTGTACACGAAACAAAGAAGGAATTAGTATGGTCCATATGAAAAAGTCTTTCATACCCTCTGTTCTTCACCTGCTTTAACACAGTAATAAGCAATATATGTATTTATGTTTTTTAAAAGAGATATTTTTCAAGCAAGTGCTTCTTGCTTTATTTTGATATCAGAAGATATTGCTTGAAATTAATAATCCACTGAAAAGACAAAGAAAAATTCTTAAAAGTACATTGTCTTGGTTTCAGCTGGGATGGAGTTAATTTTACTTCTTAGTATCTAGAATAGTGCTATGTTTTGGATTCAGTATGGGAATTTGTATGAGAAGAATATTTATAATATATTGACAGCTTTTGTTGTTGCTAAGAAATCAAGGACTTTTCAGCCTCCCATGTCTTGCTAGTGACCAGGTGCACAAGTCGGGAGAAAGCACAGCCAGAACAACAACTCCAAACTGGCCAATGGAATATTCCATATTATACAACATCAGTGCTCAGAGTATAAATAAGGAGGCTGGAAAACTGAGGCTCTTCTAGAATTGTGGTTTTGGGATTTTCCTTCCTTTGGGATCACTAGTCAGGAACAGGCTGGACCCTGATCAGCAGGTGGTGAGTTATTGTATTGTGCATCACTCATTGAACATTCTATTATTACTATTATAATTTTATTTTATTCAACTCATTAAATTGTTTTATCTCAATGTACAAGCCTCCTCATCTTCCCCCTTCCAATTCTCTCTCCTATGCCCTGGGGTGGAGTAGAGGTGAGCAAGCAACTGTGTGGTGTTTGGACTGATAATGTATACTGCTATATTTGCAATGCATATACTACTACATTTAAAGTGTATTTTCCCTGGTGGTATATTTTTATACACGTTATTAGTATACTTGTGTAAGCATTTTCTTAAATTCTTAAAATTGTATTCCTTGTGGTTAATCCCTACATTGTGGTTAAAATAAGCAATGCATCATTTACCAGACAGGTCAAGTACCCGAAATTCATGAGATCTGGAATGCAACTTATTATGTGAAAAGTGCTTGCTAGTGGTAGGCCTGGTATTGTTTCCTCAGTACTCAGTAAAAAAAAAAAAAGAAAATAAATTATATTCTGTTCCACTCTTTATAGCACACCAATTTCCTTGGTGTTTGAAGTCCCATAAAGCCATCCATTAGAAAAATGGGAGGGGGGAACAAGAAAGTCATGTTTATAAAGTCAGCAGTCAGGGTAGACCTTTCCTGCTTTTTTGAAGTGGGCACTAAGGGACTGAGTGATTAGGATACTTGTGCAGTGTCAGAAAAGTTTGTTGCAGTAAAAGAAACTGAACGCATATCTTCATTTTCCTGGCTCCTGCTTTAAACAGAGACTCTCTTTCCATCTCTGAACCTTATTCTTTCTGAAACGGTGTGTTCAGGATTCAGAATGGTCATGCCTGAGTATTTGAACATTTATTTTTCAAACTTGTAATATTTTTTACAAACTTAAAAAACAAATTGTCTCCTAACATTCTGTTTCTAAATGCAATTAAAAAGTCTGAGCCTAGATGTTGGGCCACACTTCCAAAACTTTTTGCCAGCAAAAATATCTCCTTATGCAAACAAATCAGTATTTATGTGCCCTAGCTGGACATTTACATGAACAAATATGAGTTTTGCCTGGACAAACACTAACACATGAAGGCTCCACTGGCATGTCTCAGGATAGAACTTTAACTAAATATGTTTTCTAGCAATAAGCAAACTACCCATTTTTGAAAGTGTAGTCTTCCATACTTTAAGAAGAATGATCTTTTTTATATTAGTAAAATGTGGAGAAGTAATTAAATAATGGGACGGAGCAGAAATGTTTGATTCTACACTCTTTTCTAACTTTTCAACTTTAATAGAGCTTCCTCTTAAAAAGTTATTATGTGCTCCTTTTGTAATGTACTCTGCATTTTCCCCATAAGTTCTAGATACAAATTCTCTTACACAAACCATTAATTCAATATCTATTTAACTTCTTGATTTTGAATGAAATGCTTTGATTGGAAATTCAGGGCAATAAATCAAGAACTTTTGAGGGGTCAGGGAAGAGGAAAAAAATCTTGTGATTTTTAATTTGGCATAGAAGGAATGCTTATGTTCTTTTGTTCAGATTTTGTCTTGGGTTATCCTTGTTGGCTGTAGCTGCCCACCACCACTAAATGAAAGATCCTGATCTGAGAACTGGAAACTATTCAAAATGTATGGAAGCTAAATAAATCAAACCTAACATCCTCTCACCTGCAATTCTTCTATTCAGACTGTGAGGTCTTGAAGGAGTCTGTCTCCTTGAAACCTTTTACTGCCTTGGAATTTAACCCAGAAAAATAACTAAGTGCCTAAATTTAAAACTGCCATCCAAAACCCACTGTTGACCAGCTACCAATTTATAGAAATGTCTAATTTCTAGACTGTGACAATTTTTTTTTCTACAGACATTCTTTAGGTATCTGAAACATGTAACTCCCCGTTCCCTACAGACCATCCTCAGAAGAGGACTGTGAGAGACAGAGGGCTGATCTACCCTACTAACTAGATCCTTTCCATAAAGAGTCAAAAATCTGGATCAATTTCTTCATTGTTCCCTTCCTTTGCAAATTCAGTTAAACCTCTCATTGCTTTCAGTCAGTAACGGAGGAGAAGCCTCACAGCTTTGATTTACTATTGCAAACAGAACCAGAGATCCTTCTGTGTAGTCCCCTATTTCTCATGGCCCATCAAAGCAAGGGTAGATGTGGTAAAATGAAGCCAGACTGGCTTACATTTTGGAATCTTCTTGAAATCAACTACACCAGAGATTTGTTTCCTAGAATATTAAGAGACATACAGTATCCTGGCCTTCAAAGTGTTCTTGCATGTAGGTAGCATGGATGGGGGCTAATATACTGCTGGAGTTACAAGTGGCAGCCAACAATGGAGATGTGGCCTCTTTTACCATCAGTGTAAAACCAAGATTTCACTCCACACAATAATTTAACCAGTGCAGAGAGAATATTTTCTCTTTTATATCATTTGTTAGTAAATGATTTAATTCTGCTTTCTGCTTCACATTCTTTTCACCAGGCACCAAAGCAGTGCTGGTTGTTACCTGTCACCACAAGTGTCCTGGGCCACATACAGTGTAGATTCATTGTCCCTGCATAAAAGGGATAATCCCTTGTTGCCTCAAAATCAAAGATGAATAGTCAAGCCCTTTAATTCCACCATTAAAGTTTGTGTTATTTAGTAAGGAGGTTGTAAAAATGAAAATAAATACATCAGTTGACTGTGCTACTTGAAATATAAGGCAACATAAATTCAAGATTTCTCTTTTTAGGTATCAGGTTTAGATACTTTGGACTTATTCCTGTTACTTCACAGTTGTCCTGTCATACTCTGGCTTCATGCCATCAGTTTCTGCTTGGTGCAACTGATGCACAGAACATGTCCTCTTCTTGTAGGTGTGCCTTACACTGTGGAATTCAAAATGAGCCACAAGCAGCTAAGACTTTTATTCCAAAATGCCCCTTTGACTGTGAATTGGGGGGCAATTCTATGATTTCTGCTCTTAGAGCAAGCCTTAGAAAATGGACAAGAACTTGTCACAATCCCTAACAGCTAATTTTGTCAAGCATAACTTAACCCTCCAATTAAACTTCTCAGAACAGACACTGTGGCAAGAGCCATTGCTACAAGCCAAAAAAAAATCAGACATTAAAAAATATTTCAAATGTCCTCTTTCTCCTGCCTCCTTGACTTAGGTGAAATTCAGTGGCCCATAATTCTGCTCAACAGATCTCAAAGGAACCATTTCTACACCAGGCTCAAAGAACAGGCAAACCACATGCTTATTTCTGGCTTGGACCATTTGCCTGTTAACATGAGATCTTAATTTCTTTTGGCTTTCTGGAGAATCTCTAGATGGTCTGCTGTTCAGCTTCATTAGCTTTAATTAGGCATGATGTAAGGATATTCCTGAAGGCTATCTCTGGCCTAGTGAAGATAACCTGCTTTAGCTCTTTCTGTAGTCAGTGGAGAAAGGCAAGGCCCAACTCTGGCTGTAGTTTAAACTGGAATTTGATTCATTTACAAAGGATAATATGGTTAGATTCCTGCTGTAAATCACTTTCTAGAGGACCTATCTTTCAGCACATACTATGGAGGGAAGAGAGAAATTAGCTATTGTGGATGCTTCTGCTGTTTTAATAATGATTTATCATAAAAAATTATACCTGTTAAATATTAACAACTACATACCAACCTGAGTAACATTTGTTCTTAGAACTACTTAGAAGCTAACTGCAATACATTAATAACACCAGGAAACAGAAATAGAAGTGTAGTAAAGAGATATCAGCCCACTAACAGTTTGGGGAAATCCGGTTACTTGTCATATCTGCTTTGTCTTCTGTGTGATGTAGCTTGCTGGCGAAACACAAAAGGCTGGCACAGTCAGATCTACTTCAGTATTTATATACCTTCCTTCAGATAAGAGGGTAGTGGTTGTCACAAGCATTTGCCTGTACCACCTTGAATCTTACCTTTAAAATCAGATTGTTTAACAAAAATCTCTTTTTTATGTTTGTCACAGTAGGCTGAAGATGTAACTTGGAAGTTACAAAACAAAGATCAATCTGAGTTTTCTTTGTAATTCTTCATGTGTCAGTGTGCTGAATGCATAAAACTTAAGGAGAAGACACATTGAAATTTGCCTGAAAAGTCAGAAAGCAGAACAAAGTGATTCATACCTTCTTATTTGTTCACTTTCAAACAGGAAAGCTTTCAGAAATTTTGATACAAAAGAGTCTAGAAGCTACTAGCTAGGTAGTAACCTTGCTGTGGTATGTTGAATGCATACCCAGCATTTATGCACAGGGAACTAGGAGATGAAATACACTTGTAAACATTGACAGGGACAGGAAGTTGTGAGGGGTTTTCTTATGTACTATATAGAGAGAGGTAACATCAACTTGCACTGTTCAAAGAAAATGTAATTATAGGAATGCTATATACCTGTAGCTGTCGACTTATCTACATTCTCATCAAGTCAACCACTTCACACAGAGAGGAAAATCCTCATATGAGCCCTCAATTTTCCTTCAAACACCCTCCCTTTCACTGCTTAAATGAATGTCTTCCATTCTGTGTAGCATTAGGAGAGCTCCAAGGGTTGCTGATTTCCAGATCACAGTTGGGAAATTGACAGTGTAAATGAGTGGCTATTTTTAGTATATATGGAACTTACATAGAATCATAGAACAGTTACAGCTGGAAGAGACCTTGAGGATCATCCAGTCCAGCCTTTGTCCTAGCCCTATCAACTTGCTAAATGATGCCCCGCAATGCAGCATCCACCTGTCTCTTAAACACCTCCAGGGATGGTGACTCAACAACCTCCCTGGGCAGCCTGTTCCAATGGTTGACAACTCTTTCAGTAAAGAAATTCCTCCTAATGTCTAACCTGAACCTCCCCTGGCACAATTTGCATCCATTTCACCTCGTCCTATCACTCTCCACTAGGGAGAACAGACCAATCCCTGCCTCTCTACAACCTCCCTTCAGGTAGTTATAGAGAGCGATGAGGTCTCCCCTCAATCTCCTCTTTTCCAGGCTAAACAGCCCCAGATCCCTCAGTCTTTCCTCATAANCATAAATCTTTGGACTTGGCCATCTATCCGGTTTTTAACCCAGTGAAGCATATGCCTATCCAAGCCAAAGCAGTTAATTTCTCTAGGACAATGCTGTGGGCAACTGTGTCAATTGCTTTTTGAGACTGCTAGGAAGCCTCAGTAGCCACTCTCCCTTTTTCTTTCTGGGGGAGTTTTATTCTGAAAGTCTCAGCCTTGGTCAGGGCAGCTGCACTGTAGCTGCCTTGGTCGTGGCTGCTATGCCCTAGTGATTTGCACCTCAGTCTTCACCCCCTGAGTTGACTCCTGGCTTGACCATGTGTATTGGGTTTGGCTGAGATGGAGTTAATGTCCCCATAGCAGTTTTTGGGAAAGCTGTGCCTTGAGTTGAAGATAACATGTGATGTTGTGACTGCTCCAAGGCTGGCACAGCACCAAGGCGATGGGGTGAACAAGATCTTGGGAGGGGACACAACTGAGACAGCAGACCCAAACTGACCAAAGGGCTATTCCACACCATATGACGTCAGCTCAGGGATAAAAGGTGGAGGGGGAAGGGAATGGTGGCAGGAAGAAGTCATCTGCCCCCCCCCCCAAACAACCACTACGTGTTTCGGAGCCCTGCTTCCCGGGAGAGACCCAGACATTGCCTGTTACGGGAAGTAGAGACTAAAGCTCAATTTTGCTTTGCTTTGCTTCGTGCGCGCGGCCTTGCTTTCCTTTATTTGTTTATTAAACTACCTTTACTAAAACCCACAGACTACTTTCATCTCCTTCTCTTCCCTCTTGTTGTGCTGTGGGAGGTGTGGGGCGAGAACATGATAGAGAACTTTGGTGCGTGCCTGGCACTTGGTCAAGGTTGACCCACCACAAAATGGACCTGGCTCATCACTCTGACCACCAGCACTGTGTCTGACCCTGGCTACAGCATGAAAGTACACACTGATTCTACTGCCAGTTTGCTGACCTGTTGCTGGCCTGACCTTCTTATTTGACCTTGGAGCTGCAATGTCACTGTGGGCTTGTCTGACAGTCTGGACACTTGGATGAATCTATTATTATGAAACCTGCACTGCTTGCCGTGTCCAGGTGCTGCAGGATGGCACCCTTTTTGGTGAGGACTCCATCTCTATCTGTATTTACCAGTGTATGTATATTGAGTGTATATACACTCAGGATTTTTGCCTCATAATTGCTCATATTTTGTCAATGAAAACCTGCAGTGCTCTTCATTCATCTGAATTCATTCTCTCTAGGACTCATTACCAAATCTCTCTGCCAGTGCATGGTAGAAAAAACCATTTCTATTATTTACAAAGAAGTTGGTACTGTTTGTATAAAAGTTCACTCACAACTCCTGCTAAAAATTGCTTGAATTCTGTTATTTCTCATGAAAAGTCTGAGGTGTTCACAAAAGAAACTCCCATTTAAACAGAAAGTGACTTTTAAAAACAGTCACTTCTTATACTTTTTCCTTAAATGTCAACACAGCTTATGAATCAGTACTGTTACATTAGAACCTGGATTTGCATGCTAGATATTAATAAATGCTGTTTCATCTGCAATTTTATAGTTAATAGCTCTTTTTTCAGACATGTAAGGCATTTTATGCAACAACTCTTCCACATTTTATGGCCCCACAAAACCTCTCAAATAGCTTATCATAGGTAAAGGCCAACCAAAATAAATGGTCGATCTTCTGAAAGTTCTGTGTTTTTGTCTGTCACCAAAACTGGCCAATTTCTGACACACTGTCTTTTGACACCTCTTGTTACTGTACCATCTTTTGTTAATGTAACTTTTGTTATTGTGTTTTCTTGTCTGACTCTACATAAGCATCTTATGCCTCATTCACACAAAGTAAAGTTAATGGGGCAGAATTTGCTTTGCCATTTAAAAACAGAAGTTTGAAGTTCAGAAAGTTGGTGATATCTTGCTTACGTGGGTGTTAAAAGCACAACAGATGTCTTCTCTCTGGTGAACACACAGTCTATTTTAATCCACTAACTGTAATGCCATATACATCCTTACTAATCAGTAGGTGTATGTAGCTACAATGTGCGACATAGCAATAGCAGTTAGGTTTGTGAGTTTTTTATCTACACTAATATACAAAGTTAATTTAATTTTCACAAGAGTACTGCCTATACTCCAATCTAAGACTTCCCTTGGCATCTGTGGTGTCTATGTTGGGCCAAAATGTTAAGGCAGCCTCTAGAGAAATTCTTGCACATAGTAGAATGTTGGCATGGGAAAGGTGTTAATAATTTTCCCTGTTTCCATTAGGTCAAAGGAAAGGCCACTAATAAAAGGAAGGTTTAATGTTATCAAATACGAAATTCGGTTAGATGTTAATGAACAGTTAACGTCATAGTGATGTGACAGGGAGCTAGATCATGGACAGATATTGGATGAGACTGTGTGAGTGGGGCTGAGACAGGACTGATAGGAGCATCTCTTGATGAAAAGAATTTGAAGTCTACTTAAAAAAAAAATCTTTCACTATCCCTTTCAGAGAAAGTTTGAATCAGAAGGCCAGGCTTTACAAAGGGGAACTCTTGACTGTCTCCAGGATGGACTCAAACTGAAGAAGCAGTAGAGTGGGGAACAAAATGAGTCAGGAAAGCACACATAGGCCTACTTTGGGAAGTGGTATAGATTCCTTACCTCTTCTGTTGTCTAAAATAGCAAATCCTAATTTAAGAAATCCTTTGCAGAGCTTTGGTCATTTGCTTCTGTCAAGGGTTAAGTCTGGGCTGGCCACTAGACAAATGACAGATGCTCTCTATTAACCCCTCTCCCTTCACAAAAGGCAAGTGAAAGGAAATAAGGGAAAGCGACTTATGGATTGGAAAAGAAAACTAAAACAGTTTTAATGAAAAGAATAATAATAAAATAGAATATGTACAAATATATACAAAACCAATATCAAGCCTAAACCCCCTGATGGCAATTACGTCATTGTCACTACTGATGCTGTGGCAGGCACTGGGGAAGTCCCAGACTGGACTCTGTGAACTGAATTCGGGAGCTGAATTCTGGAACTGTATTCAGGAACACATGAACTGGGATCTAAGGCAGAATGGACATACTCCTCCCTGTACACTGGTCATTGAAGAAGAGAGCTTGACCCTTGTGATCCCTCAGCTTTATACTGAGTATGATATATATAGAATGGAACACTTAGTTGGTCAGTTTAGGGTCACCTCTCCTGTGTTTTTCTTCTGCAGATGTGACTTCTTCCTGTACCCCCAAAGTGACACACAGGATTCAGCAGTGACTTTGGTCTCCACAGGAGTAAGTATAAGCAAGAGCCTTTCCACATACCAATCCTTAGTAGTAACTATATACATCATGTTGTCACTTCTAGAAGCAGACACTGCAAAAATATGTCATTAACTTCAGAAAGTTACTTCAGAAAGCGCAGTCACTTACGAGAGACCTAGCTGAAAAATCAAATCACTGAACAGAATTCATTTTGTTCTAACTCAAACCAGGACAGCTTCAAGTCGCAAAGTATCTTCCAGGAATGTGTAGCCTAGGAAAAGAGATTTAGGAATGCTTCTGGTCATTCTTGGTTTGTTGGTGCCAATAATCACATACATAATGAGTAAGATTAGAGAAGTAAAGAGACTACACTGAAAGAGACAGACATTACTATGGGTCCTAAAACAGCAGGCTGATAAGTATCTGGCAGGTGATAAGTTGACCAGCACTGTAACAAATAAGGTAATTTCCTCACTGGCCCTCTTGGGATGGTTAGTAGCTTAAGGTACTTAAGGTAATGATGCAATCAGCAGTTATTGCTGTTACCGCTTTGTGTGGGACAGTTCTGCTACTTTTGTTTTGTCTTATTGTTGTTACCTCTAATATTTGTTAGGCATTTTAAGAGCACCTACTTAGCACGATAAAAACAGGGGATGTTGTGTATGGGGACATATGTGGATGAAAGATGGGAATTCCTCTTCCAGATCCAGTGCACACAGTATTCCATCTGCAGCCTCGCCAGCTTTGCCTGCCCTTACACTATATTCTTGCCTGTACAACCTGACATGATTTCTAATTGTTTGCCACAAGGTGACTTTAAAAAAAATTTACGTTCAGCCTGTAATAAAGGTGCTAAACATTTTTCTCCAGAACTAGTAATAAGCCAGTAGGTTCATGTCCTATATTTTTGTAGATAATGATTTCAATTAGGTGTCCTTTACGAATTTCAGGCTAAGTTTTCAGATCAGTTCTCCAGTTTGTTGACATCCAGTATATTTGTAGACTTCTCCTCTTTTGTGTCACTGGCTAATTGAAGTAAGCATCCTCTTTGATTCTTCATATAAGCTATTAATGAAAATATCAAACAACCTTCAGGCATCTCCATTCAGTAATCTTCAGGCTGATAGCGAATCATTAATAACTACTCCATGTGTAAACATTCTCAACCATCTTTTTTGCTTACTCTTGAGTAACTGCAACTAGTCTCTGGCTGTGTTTACATTCATAATCTGATTTGATAAGCAGTGTGTCTTTGGTCTGTTTGTGTGGCAGTTTGGTTTTATGGAGATTTTGGAGTGTGTGACCTAGACTTCTTTGAGAGTAAACTAAACCTGAATTTTGACTCTAGGTACATATGAAAAATCTGCTTATTCCTCCAGAGAGTGATGGGGTCCAAACTAGTGATTCGTTCTTTAGGTGTCTTTCAACAACTCTGTTATGATAAATGTGTAGACATGTTTTCCAAGCCTGCTTATGAGACTATCATACAAGACAGATTTTAAAGTCCTATTAAAATCAGACCCTCTTTGCCCTGATTCTGATTTCACAACTGTGCTACAGTGGCTGAACTCCAGTGCTTTAATGTTTTCTTTAATATATGAAAGATCCTGTGTGATCTACAAATGCCTTAAAAGCCTCTTGATATACTATGGGGATTACAAATAGTCACATCAGTAAGAATTCTGTGAAGTAACATAGTCTTTCTGTCTGAAATATGCCAATTTGAGTATAGTATTTGTCAGAAGTGGGGTTTTTTCTATTTTACTGTTCTTTGTCCATTTTTGTCCAATCAGGCAAAGAGTATGTCTAGTAAGACAGAGCTTTTGACTGTATTACTCCTTGAGAAAGACTATTATTATCGGGATGCATGTTGCCAACTTCTTGTAGATGATGTTAGTTTTTCATAGTTATTGCTAATAAAATGGATTGTGTCATTCCTAAGCAGCAGGTCTCTCAGTAAAACTTTTTGTATTTTTATTGCCCTTTTCAGGGCAAAGTATCAAAGTGTGCAACTAGGGGAGACTAATGAAGGAAAAGACAAATTTCCTCTCCCTCCCTCTCCCCTTAATACAAGCTTCATGTTGAGAAGTGTCAGGTTTCTAAAGAATGGCTACTCTTGAACCAGCAGAACTGGGCCAGTGAAAGTTTGAGAGAGGAAGATTTTGCTGAACAGAGACCCAGATTCTGGGTCCAGTCCTCTTCTAGGATAAATGGGTAGAGCCCCATTCCTGGGACTGTTCTGATTTACACTATTTAGACATCCTTCACTGGACTTCCAAATGTCTTTCCCAACTGGAAACTTTTGCTTTATTCTCTGACTCTTTGACTTTCTAAGAGCTGTGTATTTGCTTAGCTCTATTTACTAAAAGACTAAGTGTCTGAAAATTTTTGACACATTTATTACACTCTCTTCTCTCAGGTCTAATTCTCCTCCAAAGGTTTTTGACAATCTGAAATAAAGCATGACAGTAACAGCAGTGCCTTTGGTGAAAGCCACAGGGGAATCAGGCCCCACCTATTTTTGTTATTTATATACCCAGAAGTTCTAGCTCCCAATTGTGATTGCAGTAGTGTCAGCAGCAGCAGTGTCTATGGTAACAGGAGTACTTCACAGACAGTTATCACCCTCTGTCATCACTTGGGTAAATCAAGAAGCCCTCCCCAAATATGCCCAAGGCCCTTTGTTTCTCATCAGTTGCCTGGCATTCAGGAATGTCCTTTAGCTAAGCTTCACACTTGCTGTGACTGGACTAAGACAAAGAGAAGGTCCTTCCAGGTGTTTTGTGTTGAAAGTGCTGTGACAAGAAGGCTTTGTGCAGACCATCACTTCACATGGTAGCCACAGTGCTAAAGCACATGACAGAGATATTTAGTAAGAACTGTAATTGTCTTGGGGAGCAAAGAAGAGCCTGTGAAGCTGGAGACGTCCCTGCAGCAACTAATGAGCTGTCTGTGGTGCCTTTCAGAAGACTAACTGATATAAGGAACAGCTCAGCCTGTTGAAACTGGTCTCCCTAGATTTCTTCAAGGGAGAACTATTTAATCACTTGACTGGCCTCTGCATCAGAACATTGATTCATATGACGAAGGCCTTAATTAAGGCTAAGACCTAGTAGAGGAATACAGCACTGAATTTCTCTGTCTCATTTCTGGGGATCTTTCAGCTTCAGGAAGTGAAGTGACAAGCAATAAAAAGCCCATTTTGTACAGTTTCTGATGAGTTGTGTGGGCCAGTCAAAAGGGAACAAATACTTCTGAGAAGGCTTTGAATGAATATGAGTGGATCTCTGGTTATCATCCAGTTGGAAAACAACTCATCTCCTCTGTAACATTTTAATTTTTTCAATTACTCATTGTTGCTTGTGGTTCTCTTTCCCAGAAGTTGGTGATCATAAATCTTCATGTGAAAGCAATGTCTTGTATTTCAATTTATGTAAGATGTGTTGAGGTATGACAAAAAAAAAATCACAGAGCAGACCATTTTGCAAAAGACATCTTAATCAAATTAGAACTTAATATTTGCAAGCCTAGCTACAGTTCAAATCATGCTGACACAGACTACTCTCCATGCATCAGCCTGCAAGGTTCTTTGCTGGTTTAATCTGTAGGCAGCTATAGACTGGCTGGTCCATAACTTCTTAAAAACAAATTTCTCAATCAGCACTTTCTATATCTCCGGAAGTATCAGTTTTTAACATAGAAGAATCTTCATGTAAAAGATCTTATCATTCTTAGTTTTGTGTTCAATTTCTTATGTGTTCACAGTGTTGCAGCATGAAGTCATTAGTCTTGATTGCTTAGTCAGACTCCCATATGAAATAACAGCTTATGAAATGATACAGAAAACCTGCCTGTAGCTGTGTCTCGTTATTGCTTTTACTTCAGGATTGAGGACTGTGCTACACTTTTATGCACTTCATTTCCTGTATAACATGGTTAATGGCTGATCATTGGGCTCTTGCCACCATTTGAGTGGTTTAACTAAAGAATTTTAAAAAAGATTATGTCCTGTTGTATACCAATTAAATACACATTAAGACACCATATCAAGTAATCATGCCCTATCCCATATCTTTATTTTTATAATCATTATAATGTGTTTTATTATGAGAAAGATAAGAGAAAAAGGGAAAGTTATAAAGACTTGTGTTGACTGAGGAAGGTATGATTATTTTCCTCAAACTACAGATCACTTGTGAAACTCAGGTGAAATCTGCTGCTTGAAATCTGGCGGGACCCCCAGTCTGCTCTATCTGAAATTCAAAGCATAATACTGACCCATGGTCTTCATGCAGCAGTGGGCAGTAATGTGGTGATAAATTCTACATGAAACTATCATCTGTTGACAAGTAAATCACACATATCCTCCCAGTGGTTCAGGGAAACTGGCTGCTCTTGAGCCATGCTGCTTTTGCTAGATATTATGATTAGTCATATTAAGGTACCAAAAGATATAAATACATATCAGAAAGGCTTTGCAGTGAGTGCTCTATATCCTTTTATGTATCCTTGGGTAGTTCAAATATGTTAGAAAATCTAGACTAGCAGACTGTATTGTCTACAAACATTGGTCAAACCAAATGAAACAAAAAAACTGAAACAAAAACTAGCACTGAGCTGAGAATGGTGGCACATTGCCCATGTTCCATCTCCACCTTCAATTTAGAAATGACCTCACACAGAGCAGCATTTATGCTTTCTCAGCTTTTGACACTGGGAGTAGTCATTTACAATGACTTCTGTGAAGGATACCAAGAAACATTGCTTTACTACCAATCATACCCTTTGGATTCCTAAATCTCCACAGCCATTTTCTGGACTTGAGTTGCTTCTCCATGAGCTCATCCTCTTCTGGTTGAGGCCCTTTAGCAGTCCTAACTGGAGCTGTCATAATGTATGTAGACATTATGCAATGAAGTGAGCTGGTGTCACTACATTGTATGATGCCCTTTAAGAAATACCAGCTCAGAGCAGCAAAACTATTTAGGTCGCAGCAGTTAAGCTATGGAAAATTAGCAGCCTGTTGGAGTAAATAACCTTTTGTATCATTTGGATCTTTGCCTTATGCTCTACTGTACAATGTATACATAAGCATTTGGTTTCTTCTCTTCCTTCTTTCCTGTCACTGTCTCTCCCAAGGAGCTGTTCATTTCCTTAACAGATCTTGGGTGGAGCTGGCAGAAATTCTTCATAACTGAAGAAAGGAAGGGTAACTAATCGCCACAGTTTAACCCCAGCTAGTATCTAAGCACAATGCAGCCACTCACTAAATCCTTCCCCTCTAGTGGGTTGGAGAGAAGAATCAGGGGAAAAAAAAGTAAAACTCATGAGTTAAGAACAGTTTAATAACTAAAAATAAAATACTACAATAATAATAATGAAAAGCAAGAGAGAAATAAAAGCTCAGAAGAGACAAGAGATGTACAATGCAGTTTTTCGCCACTTGCTGACTGAGCAGCGTTTTACCCTCCTCCAGCACCAGATCCCCAGTTTATACACTGGGCATCATGGTCTGTGATATCCCTTTGGCTAGTTTGGGTCAGTTTTCTTGGCCATGCTCCCTCCCAGCTCATTACAGAGGAGCAGTGGAATAAATTACCTTTAAAATGTTCCTTTTATCCCGAACTATTACATGTTTCTATGAAATACTATGCAGAGTCATTTCTGCAATGGTCACAGCAAATCTTGGGGACAACTAGACAGTGGGTAAAATCAGTCTGTCTTGCCATATGCTCATCAAAATCAGACATCCATGTTTGTCTTTAATATGCAGTGTCCACTTTGTTGATATAGAGAAAAAATCAGCCCTGGAAAGTGAGTTTTCTACTACTAAGATAGGTTGTACATAACATAGGTCAAGTGAGTCATCATTTGGAGAGGCCGCATTCTCTTTAGTGACTGCAAGACAGGTGAAGGTGACCGACATTACAGACATTATACAAGATATTAAATGTAAAGTCCAATATTCTCTTTTGTAACTGAAATAATTTAGTTAGTATGCAAAAGTTTCACGGCCCAATACAGAGTGTACTAGCTCTTCTAAGTCCCATCAGTAACAAAGAAAACAGAAGTGAGTTCATTTCTTACCTGGTGTAAAGCAGCAAGGCCCCATTGGCAAGGCTGCAGTGACCCAATATTTCACTTCTCAAGGTGAAGATCTGCATGTTATGTTTACAGTTTTTTATCTGGAATCATGTTCCTCTCACCTCACTACATCTGACTCTGCCATCCATGCTGCCTTCACAAGCACTGAAAAGCAATGAGCACTGTTATCATGGGATTCACTTGACCTATCTCAAATATCTGCTTAAGGCAGAGATACATAACTCTGTTTGCGTTAATTAGACTGACGAGATGCCCATTGACTCTAAGAACAATTTATGGTGATTAACTCCTGTGTAAATGCCCATATTGTACCTTTCAGCCATCAGGCAAATGGCATTCCTAATATGTGGAGTAGCTGATTCCACCTTAATTCATCAAGGTCATAGAGGAAACTTATAGAATCCAAAGATTTATATAAAATAACTGTTATTTTCTCTCATGTTCCTACTTTTAACATTTTACTTCTCATACAGCTTCCAGTACTGCTCTTCATGGGAGTAACATGGGAGATAGTTAGATGTATCAAGGTGTATGGAACAGAACAGGGCACGTTATTTCTCCCAGTAGAACAGATCTCGGTTCCGGTTGCCCAGGGCTGTGCTCTCCTTAGGCACCAGAGGTGCATCATTGCAGAAACTAGTCGGCATGCCTGAAAAGCAAACTATTTCAACTCAGATGTCTTCCATGCATTTTGGAGGTTTTATCTCAGGCTTTAATCATAAAGCAATAGTGGTTGAGATACTAGGCTTGGTGTTGGAACATGAAGTGAAGAAAACACTACATTTTTACTAACCCAGAAAAAGAGAAAAAGTATTCTCCCCTCCTAACTGCTACTCAGATTTTAGAAGGAGAAAAGGCTAGCACATTTTTTGGCACATGAAAGCTTCCAGATTGTGTCTTATTTCTTTGAACTATGCAGGCTAAGATAATGATATAAGGATAATTATATTTCATATTTCAAACTGAAGTTGATAGGAGAGAAATACCCTTCTGTGTAGAGATTTAGACAATGCTTAAAACATCTGTTATTAGCTGAAGTCAAAATGACCTATGCGTGTACTTAGAATTATAGAATCATAGAACAGTTACAGCTGGAAGAGACCTTGAAGATCATCCAGTCCAGCTTTTGTCCTAGCCCTATCAACCTGCTAAATGATGCCCCGCAATGCAGCATCCAGCCGTCTCTTAAACACCTCCAGGGATGGTGACTCAACAACCTCCCTGGGCAGCCTGTTCCAATGGTTGACAACTCTTTCAGTAAAGAAATTCTTTCTAATGTCTAACCTGAACCTCCCCTGGTGCAATTTCCATCCATTTCCCCTTGTCCTATCACTCTCCACTAGGGAGAACAGACCAATCCCTGCCTCTCTACAACCTCCCTTCAGGTAGTTGTAGAGAGCGATGAGGTCTCCCCTCAATCTCCTCTTTTCCAGGCTAAACAGGCCCAGATCCCTCAGTCTTTCCTCATAAGACTTATGTTCTAAGCCCTTTACCAGCTTGGTGGCCTGCCTCTCTATCCTCCCTAGCACCTCAATGTCCCTCTTGTAGTGAGGGGCCCAAAACTGGGTGCAGTACTCGAGGTGAGGCCTCACCAAAGCAGAGTAAATGGGCACGATCACCTCCTTGCTCCTGCTGACAACACTGTTCCTGACACAGGCCAGGATACCTTTGGCCTTCTTGGCCACTTGGCAACCAGAACCAAGATCTGTTCTACTTAAAGAATACATTTAAAGAACCGAGAACAGAACCATCATTAAACCCCCCCCCTCATCTTTTCTCCTTATATTAGCTAATCTGATATTTTAGTTGCTTCAGCACTGAAGTTACCAGTGACATTATCTCATGCTGATCATCAGTGTACCAGAAAGGTTATTCAACAGCAGCTTTAAAGCATGCAGTTTCCAGAAAAAAGATAACAGCAAAATTATCTTTCATCCAGAACACCCAACAGTAGTCTCCCAAAAGACCTTACCAAATAAAACAAACAAACAAACAAAACCCCCAAAGCATCAAAAAACAAAACAAAACCCCCTCAGAAATGAAAAAAAAAAAAAAAAAAGCTTCAGGAAAAGAAAAGTTTCTTCAGAAACAATGTCACCAAAAAGGAAAAAAAAATGCAATGGCAGCAACTGCTACTCTAACCATTCAATTCTGTGTGGTTGGGATTAGAAATTGAGAGTTAAATTTATGGAATGATGGGATTTTTCTTTCCTGTCACTGAATAATTTTCATACTTTACATTTGAATGACTGTAAGGTCTTGAAGCTGAGGTAAACAAATAAATTAAAAACTAAAATTTTGGGGTTAGTAGCAAAGTTTTGATTCATAAAAAGGAATGGAATATTAAGATCACCAGTCACTGGTAAGAATAACTTTCGTACTATTAGAGTAAGAAAATGCAGCAGAACATAAAGTTGTGCCATTTGGAAATGATCTGGGGCAGCACCTGATAGAATATCTGACGAAGTACTTTGCTTGAATGTCTCTTGCTATACACAACACAAAGCTGAGATCTGGCAGAAATTCTTTCAGGGAAAGTATGTTATTAGGTCCCCCTTTTCCTCTGTGACAGGCAACATGACTGTAGCTGCCTGATTAGCGAAATTGCTGATGATCATTTTTAGTCTTGAAATTGTGGGGCTGTGTTTTTGATTTTGTTTTGCTTTGTTGTCAGAGAACAGGATAATAATTCATGATGAAACCATATAGGCTACAATAAAAAAAACCACAAACCCACCCTTTGCTAAGCGGTTGGTATTCAGTTCTCCGACAGGCAGAATTTAGAATAAAAGGTTACTAACATTTTGGCAATGTTTTCCTGAGGCTTTCTCTTGTATTTCTGCCAAACATCTCACAAGGCTTAGATTTGATTAAAATGGCAATGCTCTCTGCTACTTGAATGTAATTAGAGTCATTCATTACAGCTTTAGCTGACAGTTTGGCAACCTGTACATTTTTCTGAATATGGACAGCATTCCATGGAAACAGTTCAAGGAAGAGTGCAAGAAGAGGGTCCTCTCTTGAACTGCAGCAAATGAAAGGCTGTCTATGTTTAGAGAAGTTCACAGGTTTTCAAACTGTCAGTCGAAGCTGCAAGGAAGACCTCTAATTAGATTAATGCAGCAGAGCACTGCATTTTTTTGTCAGCCAGCTCCTGCAAGCTGCTGCTACACAGTTATCATGTACCATGTGGGACCATTAAGTATTTCTATTGCAAGTCACTCTATTTTGCTGCTATTAACCTCAGTCGTAGAACACTGTTGGATGGAAAGTAAATCAAGAAAATGTGTTTACTTGTGTAAACCTTTTCTGCAGGCCAGCTTTTTGCAGAATTTAGAAGGTTTTTAATCTGCTTGAATTTCCCACCCTTTCCAGTATAAGTCAAATAAAAGACAGATCCAATAAAGTCAGAGTAGTCCTGGGCTTCTTTCAGGTTCCTAATGAATTACAACTTTCAGTTTAAAATATTAAGTCAACTACTGTTACTTTCATTTTGCATTCTTCTGTGCAGTGCCCAGGAACTCTTAAAATATATAAATAAATATCATTTTAAGCACATTCCAAATCAACTGAAAACACAAACCCTCTTGGTTCTGATCAAGTTTTTCTTGTGATTAAAGTAGGAAGGATTTAGTTCAAAATCTGATGAGAACAGCTCTTTGTTTTCCCTGTGGCTCATCACTGTTAAAAGGAAAAAGGAAGAGTGCAGATTCATGGATGGAATAATCTGTAGTTTAGATTTTTCATTGCTTGTTGCTGGGCTACTTCACTATGTGAGCCAGGTGATGATAGTCTCATTGCCCTTTTGGTTTCATGGCAAAATGAATACTGAGGCTTTGCAGGAGAGTTGGTGCATCTGGATGAGAAATGGGTTCAAAGTAAGGATAGTCTTGAGGTCATTTGTTTGTTTACAGAACTGTACACAAAGCCCAGTTCCTCTCAACAGCAATAGGAAAATGCAGACCATGAGCTTTTGCCAAAGTCTCACACCAGACACTTTAGCCATGTGCCAGACAAACATCTGTCTCTTTCTGCCTCAATTCCTCTATCCTCTGGCATTTAACTGCTTTCCTAATTTCCAGCCTTGTTAGATGTCCCTGAGTCTGGAAACTCAGAAAATATCTTAACCCTGGGTGGGGCCATGGCTTTGGGCTAGCCAGATAGAAATGCTTTTATTCTGCTTTGTCATAGTGTGAGTTGGAGAGCAATCACAATTCAGGACATGGCAGGCACCAAGAAGCTGTCATATGAGGGTGATAAGACACTGGAACAAGTTGCCCAGAGAGGTCGTGGAAGCCCCATCCCTGGAAATTTTTAAGGCCAGGCTAGATGGGGCTCTGAGCAACCTGATCTAGTGGGGAAGGGGCATGGCAGGGGGGGTGGAACTAGATGATCTTTAAGGTCCCTTCCAACCTGACAATTCTATGATTCTATGATATTCCTGATCCTGTATGATTGGCAAACCATCTTCCTTTCCTCCCAGGTCAGCTGAACCTCCCTGAGTGAGCTCGATGTCATTACTTTTACCACACCTATGATGACCCATGGTGTAGTTGTTTGCTGTGCCTGTTCTAGTTTTTTCTCTTAAGCCTTGTGCATTTTTATACAATGTTAAATACTTTGATAAGAAAGCAAGGGAAGCTAGGTCAAACAACACCCTTACTGTCAGTGCAAGTATCCTGATAGGATGTACTCATATTGCTGACAGCTGATACCACACAGAACAGTTATAATCTTGTGATTGATGTTACTGGGATAGCATTGATTTTAATATTTGGGTAAATTCACACCTTTGAGTAAAACAGCTACATTGGTAAAACACCAGCAGACATTTATCACCTCTAATGGTGTCCAACAGACATACTTGTTAAGTCCAGCCTACCACTATGGAGCCTGAGGCTATGGCATGATTCCCAGGATAACCAGTGCCAAACATACATGAAGTCAGTGGAGAAAATTAACAGAATAATCACAAATGTTTAATTATTTATGTAGAATTCTCCGTATCACAACTTTTCAGCTCATCATTGCAAATCCCTTGTGGTTCTTCTTGGAACCTCCTTCTGCATTATCATCTTTCTTTCCCACACAAGAGCGGAAAGAACAGCTTTGAGATGCTGTTGTTTGGCTTGGCAGAGGGCCTCATAGGCAATACCTACTCAAGTGATTCTAACTCATAAACTGGGATTTTACTGGCAGCCCAGCTGCATTTGGTGCCCACCTCTGCACAAATGCGTCACAGTTGTGTTACATTCTCCCATGGGTTGGTCTGTTTTAAAGTCTTGCTTCTCAGGGGAGTGCAGTAAATACATTGCAGTTCTGAAATTTTTCCTACGCCTCAGAGACATT
This sequence comes from Bucco capensis, assembly GCA_013396975.1. Classification (NCBI taxonomy): domain Eukaryota; kingdom Metazoa; phylum Chordata; class Aves; order Piciformes; family Bucconidae; genus Bucco; species Bucco capensis. The sequence continues at coordinate 21,738 of VWZO01012830.1, forward strand.
TTCATGCAGTTCTGTCTCAAATTTTCCTCTAAAATATGTTTGCACTTAGGTGTAAGAAGCCACTCAAGTCACCTTAAGAAGCATCCTTAGCTCCATGTGTTTTTTACCAAGCCACAATCATTAATATCTGTGTTGAATATGAAGGGGAATTTGAAACTTCGATAGGATAAAGTGCCAAATTTGACTTTGAGGCTACATAATGTGGAAAAAGGTGGAAAATTTGTAAATACCCTTCTCTGCTCAGATTCTTTGATTGACCTGTCAGCTTACCAGGGTATCTTGCTTCCATCAATCTGTACTGTGGGAGAGAGGATGACTTGGTTGCTCTTCTGGGCCTCTCTAGTATCTTACTTCATGTCAGAGTGCTTTCCTGGTTATCATCAGCCAGTAGAAGATACTTTTATCTGTTTCCTGTGTTATGTACCTGAACTAGCTCCTGACAAGATTCACTCTACTGCCTTTTGGATACTCTGGAAAGTGTGTTGGGAAATGAATGTGCCTAAGATGCCTTGGGGTCCTGCTCTGGGATTTGCTATATTTGTTGGTCAGACATGTACCAGTGACACCAACAAAAATCATAAGGTTAGCATTACATGACATATACATTCATACATGCAACGTACATAATTCAGTTATAGAATCATAGAATCATAGAATGGTTAGGGTTGGAAGGGACCTCTGGAGGTCATCTAGTCCAACCCCCCTGCAGTGGGCAGGGACACCCGCAACTAGATCAGCTTGCCCAGAGCCCTGTCAAGATTCACCTTGAATGCCTCCAGGGATGGGAACCCAACCACCTCCCTGGGCAACCTGTTCCAGTGTTCCACCACCCTTATGGTGAGAAACTTCTTCCTAATGTCCAATTTAAATCTACTCCTCTCCAATTTAAAACCATTGCCCCTTGTCCTTTCATTCCAGGCCTTTGCAAACAGGCCCTCTCCAGCCTTCTTGTAAGTTCCCTTTAAGTACTGGAAAGTCACTATTAGGTCCCCCCGAAGTCTTCTCTTCTCCAGGCTGAACAATCCCAGCTCCTTCAGCCTGTCCTCATAGCAGAGGTGTTCCAGCCCCCTGATCATTCTCGTGGCCCTCCTCTGGACCTGCTCCATCAGATCCATGTCATTTTTGTATTGAGGGCTCCAGAACTGGACTCAGTATTCCAGAGGAGGTGTGAGCAGAGCAGAG
>VWZO01012831.1:0-21440 GCA_013396975.1 Bucco capensis
TCCTCCTCCTCTTTTGTTTCCTCCTCCTCCTTCATCTCATCCTCCTCCTCTTTTGTCTCTTCCCCTTCCTCCTCCTGCTCTTTTGCTTCTTCCTCCTCATTCACTTCCTCTTCTTCTTTTGTTTCTCCTTCCTCCTCCTCCTTCTCTTCCTCCTCTTTCATTTCTTCTTCCTTTGTTTCCTCTGATGCTTCCTCTTTTACTTCCTCATCTTCATCTTTTGGTTCTCCCTCTTCCTCCTCTTTTGTTTCCTCTTCTTCTGCCTCCATTATTTCTTCTTCCTCTTTCTCTCCCTCCTCTTCTTCCCCTGCTTCTTCCTTTTCTTCCTTGTTTTCTTCCTCTTCAGCCTCCTCCTCCCTGTCCCAGATTTGACTCTGGGACATTTCAGTTCCTTCTGCTTCGTTTAATTCTAACTCCTTTCCTTCATCACCTGGCCTGAGCTCACCCTCTTCCTCCTCCTCCTCCTTTGGGTTGTCATCTGCTGCAACTTCCTCCGCAGTGTCCTCAGGAACACTTCTGATCTCCTGGGCTGCTTCTGAGCCCCAAGCTTCCTCAGGATCGTTTTTCTGCAGCCTCAGGATGTGCTGTAGATCAAAAGCTTTCATGACTGGGGCACTGGAGACCACCCCTGGCTGTCTGGGAGGCTTGGAAGCCATTTTCTTCCTGACACAGGAATCACAGGGGCAGTATTCCTCCTCACTTGTTTGTTTACTGATGCTGGCCTCAAAAGCTTCACTGAAGGTGAGATCTTCATCTATGTTGAAAGATAACTCTAAGGTATCCTCCAGCCTGCTCTGGGTGCCATTCTTCTCGGTGAAGTGTGACTTTTTGTGCATGGTTTGCAGTCTCCTCCTCCTCTGCTCGGTTTGCAGCGTTGACTCGCGCCTGAGGGTTTCATCTCCAGATCTCAAGGTCTTCTTGCCTGCTCTGCTGTTGATCTTCCTCATCTCCTTCTCGATGCTTTTTTGTATCCTTTGGCTCACGTCCTCCTTCAGCTCCAGGATCATGTCATCCATTTGCTGGTTGTTCTGCAGGTTCCACCTGACTTTGAGCTCGTTCATGGCGCTGACATAGTGAGCCATGAACTCCTTCTCGATCTTCTTGAGCAGCCTCAGGACCCAGACTGGGTCTGGATCCAGGGATTTTTGCTTGGCAAGGGATGTGCCCATAGTGGTGGCCGTGTCAGCTTTGAGGTCTGCTTCATTTGGAGGCTCTTTTTCAAGCTGCTCTTCTACATCAGCTCTCAGCTCTGCCCCACAGTCAGCATCACTGACATTTGTGTCTCCAGCAGTGGCCAACTGAGCAGCTTCCTCCTCAGGATTTTCTTCTGGGAGGCTATCATTCACAGCTTCAGCTTCTTCTGGTTCTCCCTTTTCAGTTAAGGTGCTGGTTTGTTGGTTCTCAGGTTCTTCCCCTTCCTCTTGCTCATTTCCACTGTTGCTGCACTCCTCCTCCTTGTTGTCCTCTGCCTCGTGGAGCAGAGACTCCTCTGCAGCAGACTGTGGCCTTTGCTCACCCTTTGCCTCTGAGCAGGCTGTGGAAGGTCGGGATGATTGCTCTTCCTCTCTGCTTTGCTCCTCCACCTCAGTCAGCTCAGTGCCAGTCTCCACGTTGTCCATTCTCCCAGCTGTTTTCTGTGCCATCAAAGTGGCCCCAGCTGTGCTCTCTTCTCCTGAGCCACCAGAACCACTGCTGACATCAACCCCAGAGGAGGACATGGGAGTGAAGTCATAATCCCCATATTTGGGGACTTTAAAGCCAGAAGCTGCCTTTGCCTGCTCGCTTGCCCCTTGACCTGAACTTGGATCACTTTTTTCACCTGTGCATCCAAACCACAGGGCTTGGAAGATGTTGAGCAGCTCCATGTACCTGGACTTACTCAAACCTCTGGATTTAGCTGATGGATCCTCTGACTCTTCGTCGAGGAGCTGGAGACTGGCAAGACAAGTGATGAGGACGTTGGCAGAGTTGCTCAGCTTTCTGCCCATGGTTGGGGACACCTCGGGCAAGCTGTGCGATCGGTCCAGTTTGGTTTCGTGTTTGGAGCTGAGCAAAGCCTTCATGATCTGGACAGAGGTCTGGACAGAGCTTGGCAGGTCTCTTCTGTTGTTCTCTTGGCTGGATGTGACTGACTGGTTGCCTTCTGCCTGGTCAGCTTTGGCAGCCTCAGAGGTTTGTTCCTGATTCAGGTCTTCTTCAGGCTTTTCTTCAGCTTCTTCCGCTGTCTCTTTGACCACTTCTTCCTCCTCTGCCTCCTTCTCAGCCTCCTCTCCATCCTTCTGCTCAGCTTTGTCATCCTCTGAGATGTCCTCAGCCTTGGTGCTGCACGACACTGCCGTGGTTGTCTCCACACCTTCCTCTCCTGCCTCATCTTCCATTTCATCCTTCACAAGCAACGTTTCTGCAGGGATCTTACTGAGCCACTCCTGCACCACTTCTTCTGGAGATGTATTTGGCAGAGCAGATGGCATCAAATCACTCCCTTCCTCCTGCACACCGGAGCCTTCTTCCTCTTCCTCCACCTTTCTGCTGCAGGAATCCTCCATCTCTTCATTCTTCTGCTGGCTTCTTTTGGTTGTGCTTGACTTTGAGCCGTAGGAAGTTGCTTTGGAGGACATCACCACAGCTTTCTGCTCTTGGCCTGTGCTCAGCACTGACTCAGAGCCCATGCTGCTGATGGAGGAGTTCTTCAGGATGGCTGACCTGATGGCTTTGCCCCTTGGCTTCCCTTTTGGTGGGGCAGGGCAGTGCATGCTGCACACGGACAGCGTCTCCGACAAGGACGCGCGGCTGGAGTTGGACATCTTCACGTGAAGGTTCTTGGGTTTTATCCTCCTCGACGTGGAAGAACGTGACATGTTTGAGTGGGAACAGCTCTCTCTGCTCTCCTGGGATGCCTGTGTCAACAAGCACTTCTCTCTTGCTTCTGACTGGGAAGAGACTCTCGAGGAGACACTTGCAGCATCTCCATCCCTAAGCCCAGCCTCAGCTGGGGGGTCACATTTGGAGCAGACACTCTCACTCATGCTTCCCTGCCTTGAAGAAGGAGCCTCTGAATTCCTCTTGGGATGACCCTCTCCAGCTTTTCCATTAGGGCTTGAAACACTTGAGCAGAGGGAGGATGGCTTGCTGTTTTCTTCCCTGTGGCTTCTCTTCTTTGAGCTTTTGGAGGATGGACTGTAGCTATTGGCAGTGCTTTTGGAGCTCTTCTCCTCAGCCAAGCCTGTAACTGCCTCTGCTTCACTAGTAGAGGAAATGTTGGAGTGGAAAGATCCTGAGTTATGAGACATGGGGCCTCCAGTGGATTTCTTCTTGATGTCACATGAGCTTTTGGAGTAATTGGATGTCCTGCTGCCCGATCTGAGGTCATCTGCATGGAGGGAATTCTTCTTTGGGTTCCGAGTGGATCCAAGGGAAGACACAGACATCTCAGACTGGGCATCCAAGTGGAGATGGCTGTGTCTGCTCTTTTTGGATCCTCTGGAAGAGCAGGAGGCATTGCTCAGGATGATCTCATCACTGTCACTTCTCTTGCTGTTCCTGCCACTGGCTCTGGATGGAGGAGTTCCTAGCGCGGAGCATCGCTCGCTCTCACTGCTCTCATTCCTAACTGATGGACTGGCCTTGCTCTTTGCTGACACTGAGCTGACCTCATGGGTTTCACTGTTGTCTTCTTGCCCTGCTTCAACCTCTTGAGCCTTCTGCTTAGTGCAGGACTCACTGGAGAAGGAGGAGACCACTGCATTGTCATCAGAGTGGCCATCCTGCTCACTCTTGGCTCTTGGCGTGCTGCAGTTGCTGGACCTGCTGTGCACGCTGTTGGCAGGAGTGGAGCACCTGGTGTTATCTTCTTGCTGTGACTTCTGAAGGCTTGAGCAGGACATGCTCCTACCCACGCTGCTTGTCTCCTCACACACGTTCTTCTTGCTCTGCCTGGACTGCAGGGATGACCTTGACATGACACTCCCAACCCTGCTGCTTTCAACCTCTTCCACATCATCCTTCAAACACTTCACAGAGGAAACTTCAAAGCAGTTGTCATCTTCATCTTGTGAGTTGTTTTTCCTGGACTCGAGGTCTTCAGGGGCATCTTTAGCATCCAGGTTGTTTTCACAGCTTGAGTGTGACATTAAACCCAAGGATGAAGGTCTCTGGCTGTTGCTGGTGCTTGTCTGGGTGCATTCTTGCTGTTCCTCTCCATTGGAAGCTCCTGTAGACAAACCACCTCGACATCTACACTTCTTCATGGACCTGTATGCCACTCTGTTCTCTATTGTCTCCGAGTAGGATGAGGACTCGTGCACAATGTGCTCAGAGAATTCCCCACTGGAGGTGGTGTGGATGCTGTCCACAGAAGCCATCTTCTTGTGGACCACTCTCCTCCTGGAAGATGTGCTGGAGCAGGATGAGCGCGTGTGCCAGGTGCTCCTCACGCTGGGCTCTTCCCTCTGGGATGTGTGCATGGGGTTCTTCCAGATGTCATAGTCCTGGTGCTTCTTGCCACAGCTGTGGCAATGAGCTTCATCACATTCTGACTCCTCCAGCTTGGACATGTAAGAGTCAATATCACAGGGATACAAGGACTCGTCTGCCTCTGAGCTGGCTTCTGGGTTCATCTTCTGCAGGGCGTCTAGGCCACTGTCCTCCTCTGCCCCGAGCTCCTCACAAGGCAGCTGGTTCATCACGTTGGACTTCTTGATGTGGGTGGACCACTGCAAGGTCTCATCGTTGAGCAGGCGGAAGCGGACTTTCATCTCGACCGAGAGGCTCCCGTCCTTGTTGACATGCACCCTCTTCTCTATGTCATCATTGACCAAGGAATGGACCAGCTCCCCAGCTTTGGAATGGGAGAAGCTGTTGGAGAAAGGTGCACCATTCTCTGGTGAGGTAGCCAGACCATTAGGGAATGATTTTTCTGAGGACAAAGAGAATCTCATTGACCTGTTGCTTGATGCTGAGCGTGGGTGGATGACACTTTTCTTGGCCTTCAGGCCAAAGTTCACTGGAGTGGGAAAGAGAAGAGAGATGGAGAGAAATGTTAACTCACCCAGAGATGCTGCTTAGCCTCCAAGTTTCTGCATTTGATCACGTTTCAAAGACTACTTTATTTCATTGGGCAAGTTCTCATCCTTCTCATTCAGCCAGGCAAAAACACAGAGAGAAGTGAACCTTCTTCCTTACTTAGAGGTCAAGTGTCACATATTTCATGTGCATGATTCATTTCTTCTCCCCTCATGAGTGGTTGGAAGACACCTCTAAGATCCTCAAGTCCAACCATCTGCCTGTCACTACCATGGCACTAAACCATGGCCCTAAGTCATGGTCAGTAACACATGAAAAACCTTCTGCCTAACCATCCTTAAGCCTTTGAGTTGCTGTGTTTGCTCACTCTCTTGAGGGACAAATCTCCAGTTTATTCCCACTTCTTCCTCCAGTTTTTTATGTTTCAGAATGTCCTGCTTGGAGTCAGCACAAGCTGCTGCATCCCACAGGCATCATCCCCAGCATCCCACACACATCATCCCCAGCATCCCACACACATCATCCCCAGCATCCCACAGGCATCATCCCCAGCATCCCACACACATCATCCCCAGCATCCCACACACATCATCCCCAGCATCCCACACACATCATCCCCAGCATCCCACACANTTAAGGGGGATTTGGGTTTGGTGTTGGTTTTGTATATATTTATCTGTATCTTTCATGTTATTGTTAGTATTTTCATTCCCAGTCCAGGTGAGGTGAATTTCCCTCTGGAACTGGGAAGTTCCTCTGAGTAGGCTATTGAGGGTGGTTGCTTTAACCACCTTGGATAACTCAGGATCAAGTGCTTGAGAAACATCCTGCATAACCCATAAGCTGCTCCTTCCTTGGAGATGTGAGGGACATGGCTTAGTGGTGAACTTAGCAGTTAACAGTTGGACTTGATGGTCTTGGAGGTCTTTTCCAACCTTAGTGATTCTCTGTGGTGCTGAGGAATGTGGCAGTGTTAGGTTCATGCTTGGACTCCAGGATCTTAAAGGTCTCTTCCAACCAAAATGAGTCCTTCATTCTATGGCTTGGGATCATAACCTTGCTTTTCCACTGCAGGTAGATATCAGCTGTCTGGAGTTTGAAATGCTCCTCACACCCTCACAAATAGAGACTCTGAGAAACTGAATCTCCTGCCCACAAAACCAGCTTGTCCTGGTCCAGGCCCATGCCAAAGTTCAGCCATTCCATGGCAGAGCAAGGGATGGAGGCTTCGTGGGAAACCTCCAGGGTTTGGGGAGCCTAGGAGGCAGACACAGGAAAGCAGGGAGTCCTGGAAGGAAAAGGAGACACAGAGATATGTAAGAGGAAGGGAAGTCAGCCAGACACAGGGAGCATGGAAAAGAAAGACTGGAGGGTGTAGGGAGGAAATCCTAGAAGGAAACCAGAGCCAAAAGAAGGGGAGGCTGGCAAGGCTTGGGGAGGCAGGGAGAGGGAAGTGCCTTTTCCCCATGGAATGTGCACGTTGGGGCAGCACAAGAGGTGCCTGCTCTCTTCCCTCTTGTGTGCCCCAAGGCTGGAGAGCAGTGTGCAGCATGGGCCAGGCTTGGGGCTTGTTCCTCACTTTCATTGTTGCCATTGCCAGCATTGCCATTGGAGCGGGGAGGGAGGTCAGGCAGCTTCTCCAGAGAGGGCTTCCTCAGGTTCTCCATGGACACAGGCTTGAAGGGCTCCCTGCCCACACACACCAGCACGCTGGGGCAGTGCAGCAGAGCCTGCATGCTGTCAATCTGCAAAGAGAAGAGCCACAGGAGCATCAGCAGCTCAGCAGCCAACAGAGCACAGCTGCCCTTTACTTTCCAGCTCCACAAGCTACTGACATGGAGACCTTTCCCAGCACAAGAAAGAGCTGGAGGGGCTGGAAGGTGTCCAGAGCAGGGCCACAGGATGAGCAGAGGCTGGAGCACCTCTCCTCTGAGGACAGGCTCAGAGAGTTGGGATTGTTCAGTCTGGAGAAGAGAAGGCTCCCAGCAGACCTTCTTGTGGCCTGCCAGCATCTGCAAGAGAGCTGGGGAAGGACTTGTTAGGCTGTCAGGCAGTGCTAGGACTAGGGGAATGGATCCAAGCTAGAGGAGGGGAGATGTAGGTTGGCTGTTAGGCAGAAGTTGTTGCCCAGGAGGGTGCTGAGCCACTGTGCCAGGTTGCCCAGAGAGGTGGTGGCAGCCCCAGCCCTGGCAGTGTTGGGGCTGGGAGCAAGCTGCTCTAGTGCCACGTGTCCCTGCCCATGGCAGGAGGGTGACATTAGATGATCTGTAAGGTCCTTGCCAACCCTGGCAAGTTTTGGGATTCTATGTTGCCTACAATAAAACAAAGGTGGTTCTGGAGAACTTTAGGATCTAGCAGAGCCTGTTGGGCTTAGGCTTTTCTCCTCAGATCTAAGTGGTGGGAGAGACTGCCTAAGGGAGAAGGGGTCTCATTTAGGATGAGGTTTTACATCTTCTGGGGATGATTTAAGCATCATCAGTGTGGGAGTGAGGAAGGAAGTGGATTTCACCCCAAGATACAGGTGGTACATCCCCCCCTGGACATGCTTCTCTGTCTTTCCCTGACTGCCATGGGAAGAACACTCTGCTTTTCCAACCTGTGGGCACAAACCCTTCCGAGGAGATGGCAGCTTTGCACTTCTGACCATAAAAATGATGACTTTTTTCCCCAACAGCAAACCTTCAGTGTCCTGGCATCCTCCTAGCCCAGGGCCTCCCTATCCCAGTCATGGATGGATTGGTTCAAAGAACCTAGAGCTTCTTGACAAGCAGAATGTTTCCTCTGAGCCCCAGGGGGAAGCCAGCATGTGTGAGGTGGAAATGAAGGCCATCCTCTCTGCTGAACTACCTGGGGTTGGGTTTCTTGTCAGGCTGGATGCTCTCCAGAGGAGGAGAGATTATCTCTTTGAGGATGACTCTGCAGGACCTGCTGCCAGGGGCTGTGATCTCAGCAAGGACCTCTAGATGCTACTGCAACACAACTGAGAGCTAAATGTCCTCTAGAAAGACAAACCTAGCATCTCTACTGTGCTGGGGAACATGTTCCCAGAGGAGAAGAGCCTGGCCAAACCTGACTCACCTCAGGAGCTGAAGGAAGTTTGTGATGAAGCTCAAGTGTAGGAGCTAAGGTTTGGTTTCTCCAAAGAGATTGGAGAGGTAGGAGAAGAGAATGGGGAAGCAACACAAGCCCTGGGGGAGCTGACAAGGCCAGCAGCTCATCCACCATCCAGAGAAGAAGGGCAGAGGTGCCAGGGAGAAACAGGAAAAGCTTGTAGCAGGCACGTTGAAGGAAAGCCCAAGGGTTGGGTTCATTGCTGCTGACTCACTGCCCCATTTCCTTGTGCTTTCCCATCTCTTCCCTTTGCTCTTGCACAACCTTTTGCAGTGCCCTTCATTGCATTCCCTTCCATCCAGGAAGCTCCACGAAGGTTTTCTTGGTGGAAGAAGAAGGCATTGTGTGTTTTGTGGAGGCAGAGAAGCTCTCCTAGGCCTCGTGCCCTGGAGGCATGGGCCAGTGCTGCTCCTGGGGAGTGGTGTCCCCAGGCTCTGCTCAGCTGCTGGGCCCCAGGTGACTCATGGGGTGGTGCCACTCCATGCCCACAGACACATTAGCCAACTGCTGCAAGAAAGGGAGCAGCAAGGGACAGGAAAGTGCAGGGCTTGACCTCACTTTCTCTCCCATCAGCTCTCCCACACCTGGGAGATGTGGCATGTGTGAGCAGCAACTACAAGGATCTTCCCCCAGCACATCACAAGAGCTCATCTTGCCCTTCAAGTAAGGAAATGTTGCCTGGAAATGGAGCTAAATCTTCTCCAAACTGCAGGATCCAAAGGATTAGTCCACAAGAGAGCATGCAGCATCCCTTCCATCAACACAGAAAAAAAACCAACAACAAACCCTGCCTGGGAAAAGGGGAAGGAGGAAGAAAGAGTGGAAAGAAAGACATGAAGAAAGCAGAAATGTTGTTGAGGAATTGGGTGAAAAGGACAAAAAAAAAAAGAGGGAAAGAAAACTGATTTGTAGCTTGGTTCAGTTTGGAAGACACAAGCCAAGGTTCCTGGCTCTGGGGAGGAGGAAGGCTCAGCTCATTCCTGTTCATGGGAGCCTTCCACTGAGTGCTGGGTGAAGTTCATAGAATCCCTAGGGTTGAAAAAGCCCTCTGAGCTCATCCACCCAACCATGGCCCCAAGCACCTCAGCTCCATGCTTTTGGAGCTCCTCCAGGGCTGAGGATTCCTTCCCCTGGCTGGGCCAATGCCTGAGAGTGGTTGTCCCCTCACCCTGACATCCCAGCAGCAGCATTTGGCTGCCAGGAGTCAGGCTGCCAGCAGCCCAGCTTTCTGCTCTTAGCCACTGACAGCTCCTGAGAGATGCTGAGCACTTGGCTCCTGTGCTGAGCCAGGGGGAAGCACATGGGTCAAGCTTTTCCCAGTGAGCACAAGTCCTCCAAGCTTACTGGTTTGGGATGGGGAATGTCTACCTCATGGCTGAGAAGGTAGTGCAGCTGCAAGCTGTGAGGTGTTAAAGCTCAGGGCTGGGCTGGCCACTAGACAAGGGACAGATGTGAACCTCTCTCCCTTCCCAAAGGGAATAAGGGAGAGAGTCGTAAGGATTGGGCAAGAAAACTAAAGCAGCTTGACTAAATCATGATGAAATAGATACACAAAGAGATTTAGGTTTAACATGAGGCACAATCTGTGCCCCACAAGGGTTGTCAAGGCCTGGAGCAAGCTGCCCAGGGCAGTGGTAGAGTCAGCAGCCTTGCCAGGGCTCCAAACCCTGCAGATGGGATGCTGAGGGACATGGCTTAGTGAGGACCTGGCAGCTTTGGGTTCATGCTTGGCCTTGGTGGCCTGAAAAGGTTTTTTCCAACCTTGATGATTCTAGGAAAAGAGGTGAGCTGAAAGAGAAGGAAACTGTGCTAAGAACTAGGACTTGGCCAAGAGCTGCAGCACAATCCTCAGCTCTCAGAAGGAAGAAGCAAAGTGAGGAGAATGCAGAACATCCTCACTTTTCCTGCCCTATAATTGGTTAAAAAAACACCCCAAATCTCCATTTGGAAAGCCACAGCCTCTCCTGCCCAAACCCCTTGATTTCTCCTTCAAGCACGTGAGGAAAATTCCCCACTTTTTCCAGGAGAGGGTGGAATTCTGCTGTTGTTTGTGCTGCAGGTAACTGACTCAAGGGAAGCAGCAGTGTTCACCAGGAGCATTGCATCTCCTCAGGAATGGGACTGGAAAGGTCTTTGGCCTGGCTGAAACTCCAAGGAATTAGCAAGCCATTAATATTTGCTAGGTTAGCACTGAAAGAACAAAACCCCTCAGGCTGAAGGCTTCATTTGCATCTGGGCTAGGTTAGATAAGGCAGGATCAGCTTAGGGACAGCTTAGATAAGAAAGTGGGGTCCAGTCAGCTTCCTCTGGCCAGGCACTGGGCCAAATGCTCTCAAGGGCATCTCCAAAGCTGCAGAGGAACCACACCTGGAGAGGAATCTTCTCATGGATCAGGTTCAGGGAAAGTTTTTGCTGAGCTTTCCAGGTGGCTTGGGTTAAAAAAAAAATAAAAATAAAAAGAGCTAATCTGCTGGGAGTCTTTGTGGTTTTTGGCCTGGAATCAGAGGAGCTTGAACCTCTGCAAGCTGTGGGTTCTGCTCTGGAGGGCTGGGGGGGGCAAAGTGGTGCAGATGAGGGGCTGGGATGGGTTGTGCTTGCTCCTAGCTGAAGCCAGCAAGGGTCACATTGAGCAGGCAAGAAAACTAACTAACCCAAGCAGGGCAATGCTCCTCTTCTTTCTCTTATTGTCCATATCTACAGCATGCTTTCAAGCAGCTTCTTTGCTTCCAGGTATCCCATTGCTGCATCCCAGAATGGGAAAGGAAGGGAGCTCTGGAGATCACCTGGAGTCAGGTTTGGGATCAGGGCCTTGATGGCACCTGTCATGAAGAGAGAGGAGCTTGAGAGACAAGGCAAACATCCCCAGCTTAGAGGATGCCTGTGGGCAGCCTACAGCTATCCTAGGAATGGCTGGCTGGAGATGGACAGCTGAGTCAGGAATTGTGTCAGCCAAGCCTGTTTCCTGGCCTTGCACCTTTGGGGTCACTGTAAATGGAGTCATTCCTATCAGGAGTGATGGAGGAGCAAGAGTTAGGCCAACAGCTGACAACAACAAGTTCTGCCTTTACTGCTAAAAGCAAGCATTCTGGAGCCAGAGTTGTCTGTACCATTCAATCCTTAGCTTGGCCTTCAGTCCATGCAAAACCTGGACCAAGTGGCACTTGCACAGCTTTTCAATCCCCCCAGGGATGGTGACTCCACCAGTGCCCTGGGCAGCCTGCAAAAACACTTCTGGGGAAGAAATTCTCCCTAATATTCAATCTAAACCTCCCCTGGTGCAACTTGAGGCTGTTTCCTCTTGGCCTCTCACTTGTTACTTGGCAGAAGAGACCAAATCCTCCAAGCTCCTTGCAGGGAGCTGGAAAGAGAGCTAAGGTCTGCCCTGAGCATCCTCTTCTCCAGACTAACCCAGCCCAGTGCCCTCAGCACACTTGGGAGCAAAGTGCAGGAGCTGGTGCTTGGCCTTGCTGAACCTCACACCACTGTCCTTGTCCCATTGCTCCAGACAGCTTCTGGCTACTGGAGCATCTGTAGCTCATGATGCTCCTTCTGGCTGAGGAACATCTTAGCCTCCAGTTTGCTGGAGGCTGGGAAGATCCACTGGGGAAAGAATCCCTTCCCATGTGCCTTTCTGTCTTTCTCCCAGACTCCTAGATGGTTAACCAGCATGGTTAGCCTTGCCACAGCCTCTGAGGTGTCTCATTCCAAACTCTACCCCATCCCAGGAGGAAAAGGAGAGTCCTCAGCCCAAGGAGTTGCTAATAACTAATCCTTGTGAGTCTCCAGTTAGTGGTTCCTGAGGAAGCATTCCTCAACTCCTGATTGCTGCACTCCCACAGCCATTCTGTGATGCCTCAAGGGAATTGGGTGGCAGGCAGTGCTCACTCTGCTATGTTCTCCCTTGGAGAGTCATGGAAGAGACTGGAGCAGACTCCCTCAGGAAAGAGAACAACCTGGAGTGCTCCTGAGCTAAAGAAACCCCATCTCCTTCCTGGCCTAACTCCAAGCAACACAAAACTAGCCACATCCCTTGGAAAACTCTTCTGGTGGTTGCTCGATGCCACTGGAGAGGCTCAGGGTCATTGCCACCAGTAGCCATAAACTATGTAGACTCTTGGCCATCCCCCAGTGTGGTTTCAGAAGCCAGAGCAGAAGGAATCTTGGATTTTCAGGAAGAATTTGGGCTGCTTTCTGGTTTGAAGAGAGGCTTAGTGATTGAAGAGTCAGTGCAGGAATCAAGACATCTGTGACTAGACACCTAGTCATCTTGCTGGGTTGCTGGGGCTTAAAGAAGTCTTAATGCCCCTGCAGCTGCTGGAGGATTGCCATGGGTCAGGGAAATCCTCTCTGGCTCTGCAGCTGCTCTCAGGTAATCCTCCACCTCCTCTCCAGAGGCAGCCAGGGGAGATCTGCACAGAGCTGCACTCTCCTCCTCTGCTTTTAGACCATGGACAAAGAAAATCCTCTAGGCTGGATCAGAACTTGCCAGCACAGAGGTGAAGAGGCTAGGTGATGGAGAAGAGAACCTCCACCTTCTACTCCTCCATTCTGAGTGGAGATCTCTGCTCTTGGGAGCACACACTGCTGCTTTCTGGGGGTAAAACAGGTGTCCCTAGGAAAAACTAGGAAAGCTGGAACTGTCAGCATTGCTCTTCAGCCAAATAAATGATCTTGAGATGCAAAGTCCATGCCTTGTGTTTGCTAATGGTTAAATATCTGTAGTACTTGAAAGCAAGTGCATGAGAACTTGGGCCTGAGTCAGCCTTGCAGTCTTCTTCTAGAGTCCATAAAGAGAGGCCAGCAGGCAGCAGGATTTGCCTCTCCTCAGTGGCTGAGGAGCTGATCAGATGTAGCTGAATGAAGGCCAGACCCCTCTGCCTTTTAGTGCCTAAACTTACCAGTGAAACTTAGAGCAAGAGAGGAGATTAGAGAATGGTGAGGGTTGGAAAGGAGCTCTGGGGATCAGCTAGTCCATCCCCTATCCTACAGGATGCTCAGCCCCAGCAGCTTGCCCAGCATCCCCTCCAGCTGCCCTTGCAATCTCTGCACACCAGGAGACTCCCCAAGCTCTCTGGGCAGCCTGGGCCAGGGCTCTGCAGCCTCACAACAAACAACTTGCTCCTGCTGGCTTCCAGTGTGTGCCCATTGCCCCTTGGGCTGGCCCTGGGCACCCCTGAGCAGAGTGTGGCCCCAGCCTCTTGCCCCCTGCACCCTTCAGCTCTTGCTCAGCATGGAGCAGCTCCCCTCTGCCTCTGCTCTGCTCCAGCCTCAGCATTCCCAGGGCTCTCACTCCTTTCATGGAATGACTAGGGCAGGAATTTGTGTGACACTCCCAGCACAAGCCAGGAGGACTGAGGTGACATGAAGAAATGATTGGGCACCAGCAATCCAAGGGAATGTCAACCCTGATGTGATAGATAAAGGCCCAGAGCCAAGTGTCAGGGATACTTGCCTTCTTCCCATCAAGAGTGTAGAGCTTCTTGACTGGGAACTGCAGGATGTCTGAGATCTCATCCAGGAGAGTTTTGAAGCTCCTGGCGTTCCTGCGGTTCAGGATGATGGAGCGTCGGAAGCTGCTCTCTCCATTCTTGATCAGAGTGATCTTCTTGGGGATTCTGGGGCCATGGTGGGTGAAAGGAGTGGAGTATTCTTCAAACTTGCCCTCCTGAGCTGCTCTCCTGGAGGTACTGGAGGGCCGGCCAGTTCGTGGAGGGCCTGGCCTGTGTCCTCCAGCAGTGATGGTGATGGGCTTGACATACTTCTTGTCGGAGCACAGGTACCATCCACCATCCTCCAGCTGGTCCAGCTCACTGATGCAATGGATTCCTCGTGGGGTGGTGATGGTTCTAACCCCAAAGGGCAGGGGGACCCGGTGGGAGAGGTCATCCATCAGGGCATTGAAGCTCTTGAAGCTTCGCTGGTTGATGGCCATCTTGACTCCTGCAAACTGAGGGTCTCCACTCTTGAAGAAGGTTATTTTCTTGGCTGGAGGGACCTTGGTGACAGTGCTTGCCCGAGCCACGGGGGGAAGGGGCTGCTCATAGTTGTAGGAGCTGGTGGTGGAGACGTAGTCAGCGGGTACCTGAGTCATCCCTCTGGCTTAAAGGTACCTAGAGGGGAAGGCAAAGCAGAGCAGGGCTTGGCTGAGGCATGGAGAAGCAGTGCCATGGCTGCCATGCAAGCCAAGGCTCTTCTCCTCACAACAGCTCCTCCATCTATGCTTGGCCAAGAGCAGCTTGCACCAAGATGCAGTTAGGAACTCCTTGGCCAAGGTAGGTAGGAGCAAACCCAGCAGGAAGAGCATCCAGAAGCCTGCTCCTCACAGTGAAAGCCTCCTGCAGATGCCAAGGAGACTTCAGTCACAAAAAAGCATGAGTCAGACCCCAAGCAAAAACCCACAAAGGCCTGGTATTTGGCTATTGTTGTCCTTGGGAGCTTTGGGTCTTCCTTGCTTATGTTTCTGAGGTTTTCTCTGAAACTCTCAGAGCCAGTGGTGATTTGGGGTTTGTTTTGGCCAGCAGGGCCCTGAGGTTCTCATGTAACCCTTTAACTCCTCTGTGCCTAACAAAACACCCAAACAAACCTGCATTTGTTGGTGTGCTGATTGCAGCTCACAAGCAGTCCTGAGCCTGCTGCAGGGCAGAGGAGCCTGGGGGTAGATAATGTGCCTCTGGTCCTGCCATAGTGTGCCAAGGGAAGGTCTGGATGCAAACCCACTCACAGATGTCCTAGGACATCCCAAAGGTGATTTTCTCCACGTTTGAGGAGCAAACCATGATCTCCTTACCTTCAAGTGGACTCTTTGTTACAACAGCAAACTCCCTCCTGCAATAAGATGGAAGTTTAACTTGCAGCTTGGTGAGAGAAGGCACCCATTAGGAAGTTGATTATTTGGGCAAACCTCTGCTTTTTCATCTCCATACACATACATAAAAAAAAAGAGAAATCAGCCTAATTTCTCTATTCTTCAACAGCTTCCAGAAAGGTGCCTGGAACTTTTTGCCCATGAGTCAGACACCAACAACCTCCATAGCCAACTTCTAGTCCCTAGAGCACAAGATGCTGGTTGCACTCCCCAAACATCCAATTGCTGTTAAAATGAAACCAAGGGACAAATCCTAAGAGACTTCTAATGTTCATCCTTTCACCCCAGAGTTAAGGAGAAAGGAAAGATTGTCCCTGAAGCTTGAGGAAGTCGAGTTGGTTTAGCCACCCAAGCCTAGATGCTCTGTCACATCTGTTCTTAGGAATCACACACAATCAGGAAGGTTGGCAGAGAGCTCTAAGCTCATCCAGTCCAAGCATCCCTAGCACTCCCACACCACTAAGCCATGGTCCTAAGGACCACATCTTTAACCCCTCCAGGGATGGAGACTCCAGCACCTCCCTGGGCAGCCTGGGCCAAGACTAAAGCACTATATCAAGTGAAGGAAGAGCTGTCATGAAAGAGATGCCATCCAGACACTTCCCATAGGGAAAAGTTCTGTTCTTCATGTCCATAATCCTCTTGCCCTTAAATATCTCCTCACAGATAGCAAAAAGAGGCATCTCACTGCCTCTTTCTGTACTTACATTGAACTCCTTCATGCCTCCTGCTCAGGATGACTCCTTCTGCTAGTATATCCCACAGGTTCAGAAGAAATCCACCAAATCATTAGAAGAGAAAAAAAATATACCCAACACCAAGCAAACAAAAAGCCCAAGACAGCTAAGCAACCAGCTCCAGGATGTACTGCACTGGCCAAGGCAAGGCAAAAAAACCTGAGCAGGTTACATGCTGCCAATCAACCTGTCCCCAAAGTGCCAGCCCACAGCTTGAGGGGTTAATCAGGACTCTGTTGCTAAGGATAGAAAGAAAAGCTAGCTAAGCTGCTGGAGAAGGCTCTCAAATCCACTGGGGCTTTAGGCACTCTTGAGCCAATCCTCCCGTGGGACTTTGGGTGGAAAGAGAACTTGGAGACAACTCCTGCCAAATCACCCCAGGGGAAGGGAGAAGGCAGTGGAGGCCAAAGAGGGAACAGCCTCCTCTGGAAGAAAGAGGAGGAGATGTGGGAAAGCCTTCCTGAGTCACTCCTCACCCAGGCTTGGGGATCAGATTCCTCCTGGGAGGAGGAACTCCAGGGCTCTCAGGGGACATCTGCCTAAGAGGGTTTGGATTCACTGCAACTGAGATCATTGCTGGCTTTCCTTTCTCTTCTGGGATTCAGTTGGGAATTTACCATGTGGACATCTCCTTTCTGAAGGTGTCCTGTGCCTTGTCCTTTTCCTTCAGGGCCTTGAGCAGAGCCCAGGACATTGGTTTCTCCTCTCCAGTTCTCTCTGGGTGTGCACAAGCAGTTTGTGGCTTTGCCTGCCATTTTAACCCAAGAAACTCTTCTTTCTTCCCCTTGTGTGTGGAATCTCAGTGGCAGCTTGGATGAGCCAGCAGGATTCCCTGGAGCTCAGGAGATGCTCAGCACTTAGCTGAAGATGTGCTCCTTCTGCTAGCTGCATGCCAGTGCCAGGTGGCTATTCCCTACACCCATTGCTCCTTCCTGGAATGTCGGGGCCATTCTGGAAGAATCTCCTCCACACCAAACAATCCACATCTCCAGCTTCTGGACTGAAATCTCTCCTGCCATCCCTTCTGTTCAAACACTGAGTGCTCCAAGCTAGCTTCTCTCCCAAGGGTTCAGTGGTACTAGGGAGACAGATGTTGTCCTCCTGGATGCTGCTGTGCACATCCCTCCCCTGGCCTCAGAGCCATCCTAACCCCACAGAGGAGCTGAAACCAAGCAGCCCTCAGCTCTTCCTCACCAGCAGCCAGCCAGCATCTGATCCTGACCTGGATTCAGCTGGGGATGCTGTCCCATTTGTCCTGCCTCTCCCTCAAAGGCAGATGTGATCAGAAAGAGAAAGATTACTCCCTAAGAGGCTTTGGATGCCGTTGAGGAAGCTTAAGGTGGTGTGGAAGTGGGTGAAGGAATCCTCAGCAGAAAGGGAACAAGCCTGGAAAAGTACTGCAGGATTCACCTGCATTAGGATTTCCTCCCTGGCTTGGCCAAGTGCCACCTCTTTGGGACTTGAGTGTTCACTCTGCATCATCTCCAAGAGCAAGGCTATCTGCCAGCTGAGCTTATGGACCTGGCTGGGGAGGTGTTCCTGGAGGGCAAGGCAGGGCTCCTTGTCTCCTGCCAGACCCCATGGCCACATCCCAGGGGCACAAGCTTGGCTCTGAGCAGCCAAGGGGCAAGGATGAGCAGCAGGCTGAGTAAAGCTGGTCACCTCATGCAGAAGGAATGCACCTAGGAGGAAAGCAAAGTGCCCCAAGGAAAGCAAGCCACTGGAGCAGAAGGAACCTGGCAGCAGGAGGGATCATGCCAAATGCACTTGGATGCAGCACTGAAAGTTCCTTCAAACAGGACCAAGGCATCCCACCAAAGGGTTGGAATTTATTGAGGTTTTTGGATGCCTCTCCTCCTTTGGAGGTGCACTTCTAGCAGCCAGAATGACTGGAGATGTGTTTCTCCAGATCAAATGGACCAGGCTGAAGGTTCATTTTACACCATCTGCCAGAGCTTGGTCACTTCTGTGGCCTGTGAGAGGGATGCTCTGCTCCTCTGCCACATCCAGGCCAGCCCAGAAGGGACCTGGCCCCTCTAGCTATGTGCCCAGAAGCCAAGCCCAGTCCTAGCAGCAGGAGCAGCACTGGCACAACGTGGCCCTGGGACATGCAGGAGGGCTGGATAGTCACTGGATCTCATCCCTACAGATGGATTGCTCCATTGGCTTGCCAGCAGTGCTCCAAAGCTGGATGATAGCACTCCAAACACATCAGGACAGCTCCACTGGCAGCACAGGCTCTCTCCTCTTTCAGTCTCAAACCATCACCTCCTGTCCTGTCCCAACGGGGAGGGGGGGGGCACATTGGCCAACCACAAAGCCTGCAGGACAGCACCAATTTTAGGGAGGTTTTGGGGCAAAGCAGCAATGGGATTGAAGGGCTGAGTTAGCTGAAGGAAGGAGGAGGAAGGGGGAGAAGAAACCAAATGAGGAAAGCACTAAATAGACATTGCTTGGCCAAGCAGGGCCCAAGGGAATAGAGAAGAGCTGGCAGGCAGGAGGCAGCTGAGAGCCAAGGAAGGAGTGGGATCTCCACTTGGAAGGGAACAAGGAGGAATGAATCCCTGCTGCAAGCCAGGAGATAGCTCAGGCTGAGGAAGGGAGATTTGCACTAGATAGAAGGAAGGAATCTTCACCCTGAGGGTGCTGAGAGCCTGTGCCAGCTTGCCCAGAGAGGTGGGAGATGTCCCATCCATCCCTGGAGCTATCCCAGGGCAGGGTGTGTGGGGCTGGGAGCATCCTGCTCCAGCTGCAGGTATCCCTGCTGAGTGCACTGCCCAAAGAGATGAATCCAAGTCCTTCCTGCAAGAAGATTCCTGGCCCTAGGTGCTCTTGGCTCTTGATGTTCTCCTGTGTTAATTGTTCCCAGGAGAGCTGAGGAAGTGCTGGATGCAGAGCAAGAGATGTGCTGGGAGCCCAGAGAGAGAAGGGCAAGAGTGAGGAGGGGCAAATGGTTGTTTTTTGTTAGTAGTAATCACTGACAGGAAGAAAACTCACCTGTTGGCCAGGAATTCCTATCATTCCAATAAAGACACAGCCACGCTGGCAAGGGAATGAGTGAAAAAGATGAGGAAAAAAAGCCAACTGAAGCCCCAAGAAAGAGTCAAGGGAGATCCAGTGAAGCACAAGAGACAGAAAAACCAAACCTAAAGCCAAGCCAACAAACAAAACCACCCCAAAGCCAAGCAAAAGCTCTAAGCATCAAGAGCTGGCAGCAGGGCCTTGTGGCTGTAGGGAGCAATTGGGGAGAGCAGAAGATGCAGGAGATGAATCCCAATGTGTCCCCAGCAGCAGCAAGCATCCCTGCTGCCTGCACACAGCCCAACAAGCTCCTGGCAGCTTCAGAGCTCCGAAAGCAAACACAACCCTTGGTTCCCAACCCTAGCAGAAGAGTCAGGGAGATGCAGGATTCTAGCCAGCAGGGAGCTGGAAGCAAGGGAGGCAACAGAGGATTGCCAGGCTCCTCTCTCTTCAAAGGCTCCATGGGCCTGTGGCCTCCTGGAGACTGGATACCAGGACTTGTCATCCTCTCTGGGGCCACTCAGCCCTCACTGACAGGCATCAATCAAAGGCCAGGATGAAATTCAGTGCCCTGACCTGTTCAGGAGGTCAGATCTGATCATCTCCAGGACCTTTCAGTCATCAACTACATGAAGCAAGCCCAAGCAATGAGCTCCCTGAAATCCCTGAAGAACTGGCAAGGGTTAATGAGCTGAGGCTTGTGTTAGCTAAAGAGCACAAGTCTCCTCTCTCCCCTCCTCTGCTTGTTTAGCTTGTACTGGTTTGGGCTTGTGGTGAAAGTGCCACTCTCTCCCATCCCATCAGGGAGCAGTGTTGGAAGAAGGCAGGGAGCAGGCTGGCTTCATGCCTGGACAAGCCAGGAGTCCTCCTTCCATGCCCAGGAGCTTACATCTGCTGAGGGGCTTGAACCACCTCATGTCCTGCTGGCCCTGAGGAGCAGCACAGGCACTGGAAGCAGCCAGAGGGAGTTAGATCAGGGAACAGCTGCAATCCAGCTCCAGGCAAAAAGGAGACCTTGGGAAATGCCTCCCTGAGAGGTCACTGCAAAGCCTCCCAGGCTTTGATCATCTTCCAGAGCTAAGAGCCCTCTGCATTGCTCAAGAGAGCAGGGCAAAGCCACCAGCTCTGCCTTGGCCACAGCAGCAACCTTCCCTCAGGAGGAGAGAGCTCTCAGTTGCCAGGAGCATCGAGCACATCTCCCTCTCCTAGGAAAGAACTGCACAGAAGGACTTGGGGATGAAAAGCTGGAGAGGAGGGGGCAATGTGTGCTCCCAGCCCAGAGGATAACTGTGTTCATCTGGGCAGGGAGGGGAGGTCCTTCCCACCCCAAACCATTCTGGGATTCTAGGAGACCAAAGGACATCAGAGCTACAGAAAAGAAGCTAATCAATACCAACCCCAGAGCTCCTGCTGCCTGCTCCCCATCCCTCCAGCATCTCCCTTGGTGCCCCTTTCCCAATCCCCAGGTGTACAGGGATCCAACTCACCCCAGCCAAGGTAATGCAGGTGCATAGCTGTGCTCAGCTCAGTAATCCATCCCAGCTCAGAGCTCCCTGGAGGCTTCCCAGCAGAGATCCAAAGGCAGGCAGAGGGATGGCCTTGCTTTACATGGCTGGCTGAAGGCTGGGGATGAGCCCCCACCTCCCTTCCTAGAGCTTCACATCTTTGTCCTGCTGCTCCCTCTCTCCCTTGCTCCTGTGCCCAAGCACTTCTCCAGGTGGGAAAGCAAAGAGCTTCCTGTGCTGGGAGTAGCCCTTGGGAATGGGCTTAAGATGAGCCAGAAAGGAGCTTAGAGCTGGGCACCATCTGCAGTGATGATGCTAATTAACTAAGGAGGTTTAGGGCTGGTTCCTCCTCCTGCAGAGCTGAGCTTTGCATCACTCTGGGTGCTCCTGCAGCCTGACCCAGTGCCTCCTTTGCCTCTCTGCACATGGATTCCAGGCACGAGGCTGGCTGCAGGGAACAAGCTGGCTCCTGCTGGCCAAGCCTTTGTTATTCCTCATTCACCAGTGGGAAAAAGAGACATTTCCCCATTCTGCTCTTGCTCTTTTCCCCTAGTCCTGCTAGGGCTAGAGCCCAAATGTCCTCCTGCTGAGCTCCATAGCTTCAGCACAGAGCCAGCTTCCTTGCCAAGAGCTTCTGCTGTGCTCTTCAACCAAGATGTTAGCTGGGCTGAGGCACAACAAGGTATTCCATGCCATTCCCATCACCTTCAGGATGGTTGAGTGGCATGGGGATGGTAGGGATGATGGGACTGGATGAGCTTAGAGGTCTCTTCCACCCTTCATGCTTCTGTGGGCTCCTGCCTCACCCTGTCTCACCTGAGCTCTGCAGTGATGCTCAAAGCCTAGCAAGCAGCTGTGAGGACTCCAGGCAGCTCTGATGCTCCAGCTCCCCAGGGATTGATTGCTGTTTGCTAGGGAATCTCTCCAGCTTTATCCTCTGCAGTGCCTTCAGGAGTTCAAGCTCCCCAGGAGCAGCTTGACCTGATGATGCAGCTGTTGACTAGAGGTTGGTGTTTGTCTCCAAAAGAAGATTACCTAGGCTGGGTGGGTTTTTTCCCCCCACTCCCAGATTGCCTTCATGATCCCTTGGTTATTGTCAGCAATTGCCTTTGGGGTGATTCATTTCTCCCTCATTGTATCTCATGTCCCCAAGCCATGGGGTTCCCTCTTCTGGTCCCTTTT
>VWZO01012831.1:22477-37588 GCA_013396975.1 Bucco capensis
CCCCCATCCATCCATCCCTCCATCCCTCCTTCCCTCTATCCCTCCACCCACCCACCCCTCCCTCCATCATCCATCTGAGTTAAACATCCCTGAGCTCTCCTGAAGGCACCAGGGATGAGAAGGTCCTACCCACTGCTCCTGACCATGGAGGAACATCTCAGTCCAAGAAGGATCCAGGGGCACTGGAGTGTGTCCAGAGAAAGGCAAGGAGCTGGGGAAGGGTCTAGAGCACAAGTGTGCTGAGGAGCAGCTGAGGAACTGGGCTTGGTTAGGCTGGAGAAGAGGAGGCTCAGGGGAGACCTTNTTAGCTGGGCTGAGGCACAACAAGGTATTCCATGCCATTCCCATCACCTTCAGGATGGTTGAGTGGCATGGGGATGGTAGGGATGATGGGACTGGATGAGCTTAGAGGTCTCTTCCACCCTTCATGCTTCTGTGGGCTCCTGCCTCACCCTGTCTCACCTGAGCTCTGCAGTGATGCTCAAAGCCTAGCAAGCAGCTGTGAGGACTCCAGGCAGCTCTGATGCTCCAGCTCCCCAGGGATTGATTGCTGTTTGCTAGGGAATCTCTCCAGCTTTATCCTCTGCAGTGCCTTCAGGAGTTCAAGCTCCCCAGGAGCAGCTTGACCTGATGATGCAGCTGTTGACTAGAGGTTGGTGTTTGTCTCCAAAAGAAGATTATCCAGGCTGGGTGGGTTTTTTCCCCCCACTCCCAGATTGCCTTCATGATCCCTTGGTTATTGTCAGCAATTGCCTTTGGGGTGATTCATTTCTCCCTCATTGTATCTCATGTGCCCAAGCCATGGGGTTCCCTCTTCTGGTCCCTTTTCTCCATCCCTGAACACCTCTGGCCCCAGGGATGCTGAGCACCTGGCAGGAGGATGAGATTCCCTTGCTTTGGTGCATTAGAGAGAGAAGAGATGGCTGTGAGCCTCTCAAGCATCTCCCCTTCTGCCTGAGCTCCTCTCTAGGACCAAGGCTGGGCTGTGAGCTCAAGCAGGAGCCTCCAGCATCAGCAACAAAAGGAGAGCTGGAACACAAGATGCTACACCTCTCCTCCTAATCTCCTTGCACCCAAAAGCTGTGGGAGAGGGAACTGCCTCATAGATAGGGCTAAGGCACTGATGGATTAGCCCTAAGAGCATTAGGCACTTGATTAGAAGTGGAGTCACAGCCCCAGGCTCCACATGACTCTGCTTTAAAGGGCTCCAGCCTGCTCCTTGGGCCTTGCAGCACTCCTTCAGCATCTCCTGCTGATTGAGCTCTCCTCAAATCCCACCAGGCCATCCTGAGAGGATGCAAGCTCCTAGCAGGAAGCAGCTGCTTGATTCCTCTAGCCACACCATCACCTCCAGCTCTTGCCTTCATCCCAAAGCAGAGCTTTCTTGCCATGGCTGCTGCTTCTCCCCAGGATCAGCTCCATCAGCCTGAATTCATCCAAGCAAGCTGTAGGCATTACAGGGAGAGTGGAGACCTTCCCTGGAAAAGCCCTGGAGATGTGATGCTGGGCACATGGGTGAGCTGGCAGTGCTGGCTTAACACTTGGCCTTGAGGAGCTGAAAGGTCTCTCCCAACCCAAAGCATTCCAGGATTGAGGATGCTTAGCTCCAAATCCCAGCCCTAGCAGGCAGAAGAGGTTTGAGAGAGGGAGCACAACATGCCTGAGGTGTAACTAAGCAGCAGAACACGAGCATGGTGAGCTGAGAGCTGCCCCAGGCTGGGCAGGGTTTGTTAGAGCTGGGGTGGCTGGGGACACTGGGAGCACTCAGCACCTTGCTGTGCTCTGGGCAAAGTGTCTGGGAGCACAGGCTGGCAGAACAAGTCTGGTGAGCTTGTTGGCATGTAGCTAGCAGGGTGAAGTCATGGCCTCAGCCTACCTCCCAGGGAGATGCTGAAGAGCTTGCCCTCTTTTGTAATGAGGATGACAACATCTATCCATCATCCATCCCTCCATCCCAGTATCCCAGTATGTCAGGGGTTGGCAGGGCCCTAGAAAGCTCATCTAGTGCAACCCCCCTGGCAGAGCAGGATCACCTAGACCAGCTCACACAGCAATGTGTCCAGGCAGCTCTGCAATGGCTCCAGACAAGGANTCTTGCATCCTTCATGATCTGAGCTGCTGTGCAGTGCATTTCCTTTGGAAGTGTGCTCCAGGGACATGAAGCTAAACTCTTGACTTTTCTTTGGGTTGCTCTCTTCTTTATTTAATTTACTACTTGTTTTCCCCCCACACACACACTTAGGAGGCTGTTTTCTGCAAGGAAATCCTTGCTAGCAAATGTTTGCCCAGCTGTGCCCTTATCTCCAGATCTGGAGAACACATGGAATACATGGAAATCCCCACCTCACCTCAGCTTCCAACAGGGAACTGGGCTGGTTTCTGCTCACACTTCTCTTGCTAGGACTCAGTGTTTCAACATTTGAGCTTGTCCAGGATCCATCCACAAGGGAAAAAAGGAAAGAGAGGGCAAGCTGTCCCTTGTTGCTCTCCCAGGGCATGAAGTCCTCTGGCAGCTCCTCTCCTGCTCAGGTGTTTTGCAGCAAGGCCTCCTGGCTCCTTCTTCCCTCCTGAGGGAATTTTCCTCTGGAGATTCACTTGCAGCTCGCAGGAAATAGCAGAGACAACGTGGCTAGAGCTTGCTGTGGCCTGGCCAGCAGAGTTAGCAGAGTCCTTGGCTTGCCTTTGCCCTGAGCTTGCTGCTGGGATCCCAAAGGATTGCCAGGCACAGGGCAGGAGCTGGGAGCAGAGCCCAAGGAGCATTCCTGGAGAGGGCTGAGCTCTCTACTAGCCATGTCCAGGCCTCTCCAGCTGCTCACCAGGCCCTGGTCCTGCTTATTCCTTGGCTTCAGCATGGAAGGTTTGGAGCTTCAGGACTCCAGGGCATCTTGGCAGCAAAGTAGCAGAAGAGTCTTGTCCTTTGGTGAATGTTCTCCTTCCCCACATCCTTGCCCAACTGCTTTCCTTGCCACAGAGGCAGGATGGTTGGGAGAGACCTCTAAGCTCCTCAAGAGCCTGTGTGCCAAGCCAAGCCTCAGGAGCCATTGCCATCTCTTTCCATGTACAAACCATCCCCTCAGGTCCCTCAAGTCCTCTGGGATGAAGCCTCCTTGCTGCCCTGGAGAACCAAACCCAGGCTTCAGTGCTGCTTCTGTAGCAGACAGGGAGGCTGCAGAAAGGACACAGAACACTAGGAAAGCCAGGAAAGGAGCAGGATGTGGCAGGAAAGCTCTGCTGTGCTGAGAGGTCCTGTTGGTGCCCTTGGCAGGAGGCAGAAGGGCTTGGAGATGCACAGCTAAGAAGGAAAAGCAAACCCACGGAGAGAAAATGAAGGCCCAAAGCCCCTGAGCTATATCCAGGCATGAGCAGACCTGCTGCAGCTTGCAGGACAGGTTCTGAGGCCCAGGAGCAAATGACTTGGGAAATTGCATTAAGCTTTCATGAGGCACTTTGATTGCTGGGCCATGTGCCTGCTGCAATTCATCTGCACCCAAGGGGAGTCTCCTCCTGCTGCTGGCAAGTTCCTGTGGAGCACAGGAACATCCTCCATCACCTTTTGACCTCAGGAGAGCAGCAGGCATCCTCTGGGTCCTCCAGGAGGGAGCCTGGGATGCTGAAGGAGCTCCCTCTGAGGTGCTTTTGGGTCTTCTCAAGAGGTTGAGGTGGTGCTGGTCTGGCTTGTGGGTTTCCTCCTGTCCTTTCCCCTGCAGCTGCCTGGGTTGGAGTGGCCATCCAGCCCCATCCTTCCATCCCCTTCTGCTTTCCCTGGGCTCCAGGCTGGCATTGTGCAGGGGATTGGCAGGAGAAAGCCCAAGGAGATATTCCTACCCAAAGCCTCTGCTGTTGCAGCAGGGCATGGAGAGCAAGGAGACAGCAAGGCCCAGAGCTGAGCATCCTGTGCAGAAAGAGTGGCTCAGCATCTTCTCCTCCCCAAGAGCCTGTGCTCTAGGCTGGGCCATTGCAGTGATGCTTGGGAGCCTTGCTCCCCTAGGAGGTGATCTGGGCATGCCTGGGAAGCAAATCCCACCTCAACTCACTGATCAGACTTGCCCAGCTCTGTGCAATCCCTGGGGAAGGACCTGGCAGGCTCAGTCAGCTGTGCCATGTTCCTTGTTTCCCAATCCTGTGGCTGCAACCCTTCTTCCATCCCCTTTGTGGGCCAGTGGAGGGGAGCAGGAATGTTCTCCAAGGCCAAAGCCAGCCCAATCCCACCCAAGGACCCCAGGAGGTCTTTGTGCTCACAAAGGGTAGGATCAGGGTCAGGGCAATGACCTTCCAGCTCTTTGGGGCACAATCCCCCTGGGGTGATTTTGGCCCAGGTCAAGGGGCAAGCCACATCCAGGGAAGGCTGAAGGTGAGCAAAGAGCAGGGATCCTTCCCTGTGTGGGTGCTGTTGTCCTCTGAGAGGCTTTAGTAGGAAGGATGAAGCAGCTGGGCTCAGAGCTGACTCTTCTCCTGCCTGGATCCATCTCCAGCAGCACTAGTGGGATCCACAGCAGCTCTGAGGAGGCTTTCCCTGGGATCAGGGGACACTGCTTGGCCCAAACCATGGCTGCTCTGAGCTCTGGGCCCTGCCTTGGCCACTTACAGGCAGCCCAAGCATCTCCTCTCCACCTTGGCCTCTTGCTCCTGGAAGAAGCTCTCACCTGCTCCTCCTCTGCCTTTCCCATTCCAAGCTCCCCTTCCAGAAGATTGCTTCCACTAGGCTGGTCCTTTTCTCCTCCACCTTCTGCTTGCTGAGGCAGCCCTGAGCCTTGCAAGCCCTGCTCAGTTCCCTGCCAGCCCATTGTTGCTCACACCCACCTCCTGCTTCCTTGCCTCTTGCCCCAGCTCGTCCTGTCCCTCACCTCCTTATCTGCTCTCTCCCTCACACAGGCTCTCCCACTGGCTGCTCCCAGGCCAGGCCAGCATTCCCACAGCTATCCAAGGCTCCCTTGGTGGCACTTGCATCAGCCTCAGAGGAGTTTGAACCTCCACAGCACCCAAATCTCCCTCCCTGAAGGCAAGAAGAAGGAGCTAAGCAAGCCTCAGCACTCCCAGGGTAGCCTGAGAGCCACAGAAGATGAGAGGCAGGAGGTGTCCAGGGATGGTGAAAGGGCTTGGAGCTGATCTATGGCCCAGAGAGGGGAAAGAAGAAATAATACAACTGGAAAAGAGAAGCTGGCAGGTGGCAGGATCAAAGCCACAGGAGGAGGAGGTGATGGTTCTTGGGAAGGGTCACACTCAAGGAAGGTGAAGGAATCTTTCCAGGTCATCTAATCCAACCTCCTGCACTCAGCAGGGATATCTGCAGCTGGAGCAGGATGCTCCCAGCCCCAACCAAGCTCACCTGGGATGGGCACAGGGATGGATGGCACATCTCCCACCTGTCTGGGCAAGCTGGCACAAGCTCTCAGCACCCTCAGTTTAACCAATTTCTTCCCTCTCTCTAGTCTAAATCTCTCCTCTCCTAGTTTCCAGCCATCAGCATCCTCCCTGCTTTTTGGCTGAGGACCAGAAGGGCAAGCTGGAGATGTCACTTGCAAGGGAAGCAAAGCCAACTTTTCCCTTCCCATTCCAGCTGCAGGAAAAGAGGGAGCAAGGAGCCAGGGTGCTGGAGAAGGAGCTTTGGTGCCCTAGCTGCTTGAGGGGAGAGTGGCAGCTGCTGCTGAGCTGGGATGGGGAGCTCTGCTTCAGCATCCTGGGCAGGAGCTTGGCCACATCTGCTCTCTTATCACACTTCTCTTCAGAGATGACCCTGAAGATGTCCTGAGGTAGCGTGGAGGTTTTGTCTGGAGCCCTTTGGAAGGTCTCAGGAAGGTTGCCTCTAGAAGAGGAGAGTTCAGACAGCACTGGATTTTACTGGTTTGTTGCCCAAAGATGGCAATCTGTCTCCCTCCTTGATCTCCTTCTTTCCACCCATCCCAAGCTCTCCCTGCTTCCCAACTCCTCCATCCTCTTGCAGTAGCTCTGACTCCCTGGAGCCAAGGTTGGACCTTCACTCCCAGAGCCTGCTCTGCTTGGGCTGAGCTTTCCCCCTGGAGCTGAGGGTTTGGCATCTCCTGCAGGTGCCCAGGGCACTGGCAGGATGCTAACCTGAAGCTCCAGGCTGCAGCATGTCCTCTCCATCCCTAGGCTCTTCCCAACCCCAGCAGGGAGAGAGGCAGAGAGCTCAGCCTCCCCACAGCCCTACCCTTCTCCTCCACCCCCTTCCCTTGGCTCTGTTTTCCCATTCCCAGCATTGACTTGGCCCCAAGGGAGCCAGAGGCTTGTAGACAGAGGGAGAAGTTCTTTTTTTCCTTGACATAAACATCCAAGCTTTTCCTCAGCCCCTTCTCTTGAATCCTGGAGCTAGGAGCTGGGCCTCATAACATCCTGCAGGAGGGTTTGGCCTTATCTGGCAGGAAACACTGTGCTCAGGACACATCCTCCCTGCTCCTGGCACCCCCAGCAGCTCCCAGTGGCAGGGGAGAGCAGGAAACCACTCAGCAGCTTGCCTCATTCCCTCCTGGAGGGATGGATCCTGCTCTCCTTCCCTCCCTGGCTGGTTTGGAGCTGCACTTGGCTCCTGAGCTGGAAGGGATTGCTGGGGAGCAAAGGGAGTCTGGGCCAGGCTCTGTCCTCCTCATCCCCTTCTCCAGCTCTGTTTTCCATCCTTTCCTGCTGCTTGCAGAGTGAGGGAAGGGGAGGGATATCACCTGCCAGCTGGTGAGCTCCAGAAGCCTTTTCCAAGCCTGCTGGCTCTGTTATTTAGCAGCAGCACCCAGAGTCCTAGCCTGGGGCACAGACTCACCTGCTCCTGCTCAGAGTCTTGGGGAGAGACATTTCAGCTCCCAAGGCTGGCCAGAAAAGGGATGGGAAGGGAGGAAGGAAGGAAGGAAGGATTACCTCTGCTTTACCAACAGGGAAACTGAGGCACGGAGCAGCCTGCTTGTCCTCAGGCTCTTCCCCCTGCCTAATGGCATTGGGACAAGCAGAGATGGAGAGTGGAGTGAGGATAGAGAGGAATCACCATTCCAGGCTGAGTGGATGCTCCTGTGGTTCCCAGCCCACAAACCACAATGCTCCTCAGAGGGCACAGACACAGCCTTGGCCTTGTGGAGTTGGGAAGGAGGAACAAGGCCAGGATGGAGAGAGAACAAGTCCCACTTGGCTTGGAGACCTTGCCAGCATCTGTGAAGCAGCATGGGCACCAGGCTTCTGCAGGGATGTCCCCATCCTGAGCCAAGCAGGCTCCTTCCCAACCTCTGCCAGCCACTTGTCTCCTGGCTGCTGGCAGCAGCAATGCCTCCCATCCCCTCCAAAGGATGGAAGGGACAAGGCCTAGCATGGCATTTGCCATCCAGCTGGAGAAAGGGCAGGTGGCTCTGATGCCAAACTTCATCTCAGCTTGCTCCTGCTGTCCCAGGAGCTGGATGCTGGGTGTGTGCCCAGATCCATCCTGAGCAACCACACCTCAGCCTTGGCTTCAGCTCCCAAGAGCCTCAGGGGAGCCTGGCTCCTGGCTGGGAGCTCTAGCTCTTCCTGAGGAGCAGGGAGCATGGGGACATGCTCCCACCTCTGCTCACACCTCTCCTCTGCCTTCAGCAAGTGGGGACACGCTCAGCTCCTGGCAGTCTCCTACATCCCAGCCTCCTAGGAGAAAGCCAGGAGAACCAGCCTCTGGCCACCACTTGCTGGGAGCTCTTGGCATGGCCTTGGCCTCTGCCAAGCCTAAATGTGACTCTGTGTCAAGAGGGAAGGGAGAGGAGAAGCTCCTGAGCTGTTCCTGAGGAGCTGCTCAGGGATGAGCAGGAGAAGAGGAGGCTCAGGGGACACTTTCTGGCTCTTCTCCATTCCCCCAGGAGCCCAGCAGGATGATGGCACCTCCCTCCAGAGAGCCTGTGGCAAGAGCAGGGATGCTGCACTTGCCTTGCTGCCCTGGCCCCACACTGAGTGCCATGGCCTTGTGCTGAGCTGCTGCAAGAGCCACCAGAGCCACTCAGGGCACCCAAAAATGTCCAGCCAGCTGCACCTGGCCAAGGGACAGCTTGGACCCCTCAGGGATGGGCAGAGGAAGAGCTGAGCTGTGTGATGCAAGAGCTGTCTCCAGGAGGGTGAAGGAGGACAGGGGCAGATTGGTGCCTCCCCAAATCCTCCTGCAGCCTCTCAGCCCCCATGGGCCAGGGGTCACTGATGGCTGGGAGGGAAGCCAGCCCACTTGGGATGGGTTGGCTGACCTCTGGACACCTCTTGCAGCCAGCACACCTAGGTGAGCATCACAAAACTTGCTCCTCCACTTTTTGGGGCCTGGGAGATATTCATGGCTTAACCTGAGGGAGCAGAGGGACAGAGTCTCCTCTCCTGCCTGGCAAGAGCAGGCTGGTCCCTAGGCTGCAAGAAGGACTGAGCTTGAAGACCATCACTCAACATCCATCACCCCTAAATTGGACCCAAACTCCATTCCTCAAGCCTCCCTAGGTCACCAAGGATCTTTTCCCACTCTGGAGCATCCTCAGTAGTTTGTCAGCAGCACAAGGTTGTGAGAGACAACCTGAAGCAGGACTAAAGCAGCAAGAGAGAAGATCCCCAAGAGCCCACAGCACTTGGGGCTCACAGGTCACCTTCAGGAGAGGAGCAGAGCAGCTTCAAGGTCACTAAAGGCCACGTCACTTAGCTAGAAAGCAACTCAGAGCTTGGCAAGAGAACCACAGATCTTTTTGTTTTATTTCAAAGTAAAAAGAAACACACCAAAAAAATAAAAATGGAAGTAAAAAAGTTTTTGACTTCAAAAGAACAACCAATAATAATAAAAAAAATAACAACCAAACCAAACCAGCACTGGCCCAAGAAATGTTTTTGGTCTGAAAACTTCCCCTTCACTCCTAAAACCATCATTGATTGAAGTTAACTCTTTGATGCAAACTCCATTCCAGAAGCAGACACACCCTCCCAAAAAACATACAGAAAATGGAATGTATTAGCTTAAAACCTCCTGAATTTGGGGCTTTTTAAAACAGTCTTATTTGTCATTATTGGTACATCTTGGGGAGCCAAACCAGAAGATCACAGCCACACCACTCAACTCATCCTTAGCCCAAGTAAGTGCCTGAAGGGTTAATCAGGGCCTAGAAATGACTTAAAACAAAGCAAAACCCAAGCTTCACCTTGAGGGAAAAGGCAGAGAATTTGGGCAATAGAGAGGGGAAGGAAAAAGCCTCAGAGCTGCCAGGGCCCTGTGGCTGGAGAGGGGAAGGCTTTGCCTTCAGAGGGTTACAAACCAACCAACCAACAGTGTGTCTGCTCCATCATCACCTCTTCTGGCCAAAAATGCTCATCCCAGCTTGCTGGGGAGCTTAGCTCCCACTTTCTGGCTAGGAGCTCAAGGAGAAGCCCTGGTGGTGGTGGGGATGATGCTGGCCCAGATCCTGCCTTTCCAAGCTCTCATCTTCCTCTCCTCCCAAATGAGGCTTGGCTACCCCCCCTCCAACCCTCTCCCACACACATCCCTGGGGTCTGATGGAGTCCCCAGCTCCTCTGGAGGCAAGGGATGAGGCAGGTTTAACCCCCTCTGGTGTGCTCAGGGCAGCTGTAGCTAGACCAAGAGCAGAGAGCTTGCAGACCATGCACTCCTCTACCTAAACCTTCCCTTTTCCCCCCTCCCCAGTCCTGCCTTTTCCCCTTCCACAGGGAGTTTTGCCTCTGCTGGAACTTCAGACCTGGCTGCAATCCCTCCTGACTCCAAAGCAGAGCTGGAGGAGCCCCAAACTAGGGGAATCAACCTTCCCATGCTTCCAGGAGCATCTCTACTTTGGAAGAGAGACTTAGCCAAAGAGCTTTGGCCTTGGGAAGTCCCCTCCCAGATCCCTTTGGAGGCTTGAGGAGCAGAATCCTTTACCTACAGCACCCAGGAGACTCCGTGGGCCTCGTGGCTGGGACTCGGTCACCCTGAGGGGTGGTGAACCATGTCCCCCAGGAGCATCAGCTCCTCATCCTGTGCCAGGTCCTTCCTTGGCCTGGCCAAGCCTCTAGGAGACACTGTAGTTATTGTAGTAGGTGGCTGTGGCATCAGCAAGGACAGAGATGAGGCTGTTCTCCGAGCTGTGGGAGCTGCCTGCCCCTGGCCCGTGGCTGGGCTGGTTCAGGTACTGGTCAAACTCAGCACGGTCCATGTCCCCCAGCAGCTCAGCTTGGCTCAGCTGGTCCAAAGTCTCAAAGCTGGGGTGCTCAGGAGGTGGGGAGAGCTGGCCCAGGTGGCCATGGAGGCTGGAAGGGTGCAGGGAAGGGAAGGTGGATGTGTAGTAGCTGGGAGGAGGAAGGGGAGGGCAGGTGCTGGCTGAGGGCATCATGCAGGTGCTGGACATGGGGCTGAGGTGATGGCTGCCTGCATACTCTGAGGAGTAGGTGGCTGAGCTCAGGTGGGAGCAGTGATGCTCATCCGGGCAAGGGGAGGAGAAGAAGCTCTGCTCAGGGTCGATGGCATCCAGTGGAGACATCTCTGGAGGGGTGGGCAAGCCATAGGGGTAAGTGTCCACGCTGCTGCTGCCCGCTGCCTGCCGCTGGTAGCCCCGGAGGGAAGGCAGCCCCTGGCCAGGGGGGTACTCACCAGAGGCCTCTTTCTCCCCCCCAGCTCTGCTGCAGGTCCTCTTGTCGGGCACAGTGTTCTGGTCCCGGGCCAGGCTGCTCAACAAAAAGCCAGGGTCCACCCTCTTGCAGATCCTCTTGACTTGCTTCTTGCGCCGGGGCCGGTACTTGTAGTTGGGGTAATCTTGCATGTGCTTCACCCGCAGCCTCTCAGCCTCCTCCACGTAAGGTCTCTTCTGGGACAGGCTCAGAGCCTTCCAGGACTTGCCTGAAATGGAGAATGGAATTCCCCTTTGAGCCCAAGGGGGAAAGGGAGCTGCTGCTTCCCAAGGCTTTTTTGCAGGCACACAACCTGAGGAGCTCGCAAGCTCCGAGCCAAGGCAGGGAGGATGCAGCTGGCAGAGCCCAGGGGAGGATGAGGCAGCAGGAGGGGGAAGAAGGTGGGGATGGAAGCCACTGTAAGGCTTCTAACTCTCCCCACATCTCCACCCCAAGTCCTCAAATGGATCCAAGCTAGAGGAGGGCAGGTTTCAGTTGTCTGTTAGGCAGCAGTTGTTGGCCAGGAGGGTGCTGAGCCACTGTGCCAGGTTGCCCAGAGAGGTGGTGGCAGCCCCAGCCCTGGCAGTGTTGGGGCTGGGAGCAAGCTGCTCTAGTGCCAGGTGTCCCTGCCCATGGCAGGGGGGTGGAAGGAGAGGAGCTGGAAGATCCCTGCCAACACTGGGATTCTATGAAATATGCAACTCAGTGTGGGCAAATTAACTCCCCCAGCTTCCTCTGGCAATGCCTGTCTGGGCTGGAGAGCCCAGCTGCTGAGCAAGGAGGGCTGAGGCCAGGCCTGGGCTGAGCAGGGAAGGGCAGGACACTGTGTTCCCTGCATGTGTCCTGTTGGGAGTCACAGAGACCTGGGCAGCACCAGCACACAATCCCAGCATGGCAGGGCTTGGAAGGGACCTGTGCAGAACATCTAGTCCAACCTCCCCCCTGCAAGAGCAGGAGAGCCTAGAGCAGGCTGATGTCCTGGCCGTGCTGTTCCCTCCTGGAGCTACACACAATGTCCCCAAGAGCCTGGAGAGAGAAGTGATGTTGGGGTGAGGAGGTTGTTCCTCAGGGGAGGAGGAGAAACGAGGCTGGAGATCAGAGCCCTTGCTGCCTTCCCATTGCCAAAGGGATGCTGCATGGGCAAAAGCAGCCAGGAGCAAACCTAAACCACCAAAGAAACCACTGCCCAGGGAAAGACAAAGTCTGGGGAAGAGGGTGGGCAGCAGAGCTCTGTTGCAATCTGGGCAGCTCTTCCCCAGCCTGTCTGGGCTGGTTCTTGCTGTTTGCCCTCTTGGATTCACTCGAGACTTGGGAAAAGGAGGAAGGAGTGGATGGGGAGTGGGAGAGAACTCTCTATTCCAAAGGGGTTGTGATCCCCAACAAGAACTAGGAGAAACACATCCAACCTTCCAGCCATCCACTCTTGGGCTGGGCTAGGGAGTTTGGGGACAAAGTGGGACAGCAAAAGACAGGCCAGGAGAATCTGGAAGTGCCTCCTTCCCAGGATTTGCACTCTACAAGGCAGCTTGGTGGATGTTGCCTGAGGGTGCTGGAGCCTGGCAGGGTTTGCACCCCAAAGAGGGTGCTTGGTTCCCCATCTGAGCAGGGTTTGCACCCCATGGGATGGTTGATGAGTGCCCACCCCGGGGTATTCCATCCAGACAGAGTTTGCACCCCATGGGATGCCTGAGGGGTGCCCAATCCCAGGCTGTTCAATCCAGACAGCCTCTGTTCCCCCAGGAATGGCCAGAGGGGTGCATGGGTGCCCACCTGTAGGCTATTGCATCTGGAAAGGCTTTGCATCCCCAGGGATGGTTGATGGGTGCATGGGTGCCCACCCCCTGGGCACTGGATCCAGGCAGGATTTGCACCCCATGGGATGCTCCTGAAGCACTGAATCCAGGCAGGTTTTGCACCCCACAGGATGCTCTATGGGTGCCTACCCCAAAGCACTGAACCCAGCTAGGATTTGCACCCTATGGGATCCTCCTGGAGCACTGGATCCAGGCAGTATTTGTACCCCACAGGACTCTCCTGAAGCACGGAATCCAGGCAGGATTTGCACCCCACAGGATGCCCTATGGGTGCCTACCCTGGGCCACTGGATCCAGGCAGGGCTTGCACCGCACGGGATGCTCGATTGGGCTCCTGAATGGCTCCCCGGGAGCGCTGAATCCAGGCAGGCTTTCGCAGCCCCGGGGCTGATAGGCAGGTGGGATACACAGCCCCNGCCAGGGTCCACCCTCTTGCAGATCCTCTTGACTTGCTTCTTGCGCCGGGGCCGGTACTTGTAGTTGGGGTAATCTTGCATGTGCTTCACCCGCAGCCTCTCAGCCTCCTCCACGTAAGGTCTCTTCTGGGACAGGCTCAGAGCCTTCCAGGACTTGCCTGAAATGGAGAATGGAATTCCCCTTTGAGCCCAAGGGGGAAAGGGAGCTGCTGCTTCCCAAGGCTTTTTTGCAGGCACACAACCTGAGGAGCTCGCAAGCTCCGAGCCAAGGCAGGGAGGATGCAGCTGGCAGAGCCCAGGGGAGGATGAGGCAGCAGGAGGGGGAAGAAGGTGGGGATGGAAGCCACTGTAAGGCTTCTAACTCTCCCCACATCTCCACCCCAAGTCCTCAAATGGATCCAAGCTAGAGGAGGGCAGGTTTCAGTTGTCTGTTAGGCAGCAGTTGTTGGCCAGGAGGGTGCTGAGCCACTGTGCCAGGTTGCCCAGAGAGGTGGTGGCAGCCCCAGCCCTGGCAGTGTTGGGGCTGGGAGCAAGCTGCTCTAGTGCCAGGTGTCCCTGCCCATGGCAGGGGGGTGGAAGGAGAGGAGCTGGAAGATCCCTGCCAACACTGGGATTCTATGAAATATGCAACTCAGTGTGGGCAAATTAACTCCCCCAGCTTCCTCTGGCAATGCCTGTCTGGGCTGGAGAGCCCAGCTGCTGAGCAAGGAGGGCTGAGGCCAGGCCTGGGCTGAGCAGGGAAGGGCAGGACACTGTGTTCCCTGCATGTGTCCTGTTGGGAGTCACAGAGACCTGGGCAGCACCAGCACACAATCCCAGCATGGCAGGGCTTGGAAGGGACCTGTGCAGAACATCTAGTCCAACCTCCCCCCTGCAAGAGCAGGAGAGCCTAGAGCAGGCTGATGTCCTGGCCGTGCTGTTCCCTCCTGGAGCTACACACAATGTCCCCAAGAGCCTGGAGAGAGAAGTGATGTTGGGGTGAGGAGGTTGTTCCTCAGGGGAGGAGGAGAAACGAGGCTGGAGATCAGAGCCCTTGCTGCCTTCCCATTGCCAAAGGGATGCTGCATGGGCAAAAGCAGCCAGGAGCAAACCTAAACCACCAAAGAAACCACTGCCCAGGGAAAGACAAAGTCTGGGGAAGAGGGTGGGCAGCAGAGCTCTGTTGCAATCTGGGCAGCTCTTCCCCAGCCTGTCTGGGCTGGTTCTTGCTGTTTGCCCTCTTGGATTCACTCGAGACTTGGGAAAAGGAGGAAGGAGTGGATGGGGAGTGGGAGAGAACTCTCTATTCCAAAGGGGTTGTGATCCCCAACAAGAACTAGGAGAAACACATCCAACCTTCCAGCCATCCACTCTTGGGCTGGGCTAGGGAGTTTGGGGACAAAGTGGGACACCAAAAGACAGGCCAGGAGAATCTGGAAGTGCCTCCTTGCCTGCTTCCCAGGATTTGCACTCTACAAGGCAGCTTGGTGGATGTTGCCTGAGGGTGCTGGAGCCTGGCAGGGTTTGCACCCCAAAGAGGGTGCTTGGTTCCCCATCTGAGCAGGGTTTGCACCCCATGGGATGGTTGATGAGTGCCCACCCCGGGGTATTCCATCCAGACAGAGTTTGCACCCCATGGGATGCCTGAGGGGTGCCCAATCCCAGGCTGTTCAATCCAGACAGCCTCTGTTCCCCCAGGAATGGCCAGAGGGGTGCATGGGTGCCCACCTGTAGGCTATTGCATCTGGAAAGGCTTTGCATCCCCAGGGATGGTTGATGGGTGCATGGGTGCCCACCCGCTGGGCACTGGATCCAGGCAGGTTTTGCACCCCACAGGATGCCCTATGGGTGCCTACCCCAAAGCACTGAACCCAGCTAGGATTTGCACCCTATGGGATCCTCCTGGAGCACTGGATCCAGGCAGTATTTGTACCCCACAGGACTCTCCTGAAGCACGGAATCCAGGCAGGATTTGCACCCCACAGGATGCCCTATGGGTGCCTACCCTGGGCCACTGGATCCAGGCAGGGCTTGCACCGCACGGGATGCTCGATTGGGCTCCTGAATGGCTCCCCGGGAGCGCTGAATCCAGGCAGGCTTTCGCAGCCCCGGGGCTGATAGGCAGNCCAGACCCCTCCTGGGTTGCCCCCTCCCTCCCTGGGCTCCTCACCGAGCATCTTGCTGAGCTCCGCGTTGTGCAGGTCCGGGTTCTGCACGGCCAGCCGCTTCCTCTCGTCCTTCGCCCACACCATGAAGGCATTCATGGGGCGCCGGATGCGGCTCTCGGAGCTCTTGTCTGCCGCTGAACAGCGCGCGGGTGGCCC
>VWZO01012840.1:0-73551 GCA_013396975.1 Bucco capensis
TCACCATTATTATCATTACTATCATTATTATCTTTACTATCATTATTATTATCTTTACTATAATAATTATTATTATCATTACTATCACCATTATTATCATTATCACCATTATTGGTATTACCATCATCATTATTATTATTATTATTCTGATCTGATTGCTTCTGAGTGCTGCCTGTCCTTGAGCTCTCTTCTGACCTTCGAGGTGTAGCTCCTGATTCCCTGCTCCCTGTTCCCTTGAAGCTCAGATTTCAGCTGGTGCCTCTGGAGTAGATGTTTGTATCTGTTAACTCCTGATGTCCATTTCCCAGCAAGATTCCATCCATCTGCTGCCCAGGGACTCAGCTCCTGCCCAGTGCCTCACTGAGCTCAAAAGCTAATCACTTTGAACAACACCAAAGCAGCTCTTGAAATAAATCAGGGGAAAGGCAAGCATGGTACCCAAGGGTAAAAAACTCCCCTCCAAATGCTTTCCCAGTGTCTCTGTGTGCTGTGCAGGGACAGGAGGCATTTGCATGATGTCAGGAGCTGGATGCAGGAGCTCCTGGGTCAGCTCCAGCCTGCTTTGTGTCTCCTGTGGGTAAAGCTTTCAGTGTGGTTTGCCTGCCCCTGTAATATCCTTCCTTTTCCAGATAGACTTCTTGTAAGGCATTTTTGCTTTCTGTAAGAAGCTGGATTCCTCAGCTGCATAAGCAGAGTAAATCCAATTTGCTGTGGCTGCATTACTTCCCCACTGAAAGAAAGTGGGAGATTAACATTTAATCTCTGATCTTCTTGGCAAATTTCTTTCCTAGAATGTTGAAGCTGAGGATGCTTCTCTCTTTCTAATCCCTTTTCTTCCTTCTAAAGCTTGATGGATCCTTGCTATCGAGCCATAATTCATCTTCCCTTTGTAGCCCNGACAAGCCTAGAGTGGGGCAGGAGAGGCTGGGTTGTGCCCCACAGAGAGAGCTCTGGGGCTTCTGGGCAAGTTGGAGCTGAGTGGCCAGTGTGTCCTGGCACAAGAGCACAACTGTGTGCTGGGGTGCAGCTGGGGGAGGGAAGGGCTTGTCCTGCTCTGCTCTGGGCTGCTGGGGCCTCCAGACACACAGCAGAGGAAGCTCATCCAGGCTGCTCCAGAGGTCCAGGAGGTGAAAGGCTCTGTGACATTGATGCCAGTAAGAGGAGAGATTGCAAGGTCTGCAGGAGAGCAGAAAGGATGTGCTCTGTGGCACAGCCAGGACTGTTGCTGTTAGCCATGGAGATCTGTTGGCCAGTCAGAAGGAGCAGGAGGCCATGGTGTGGTAGGACACAGCACCTCTTGTTCTGCTTCCATTAGGAAGCCTGCTGGCATCCCAACTGCTCTGGCATCTGCTTTGGGGAATGCTGTGCCTGTGCAGAGCTGGCAGAGGTGATTAGTGCAGCACCCAAATCTGCTGCTAAGTCACTTCTCTTCCTACCTGCTGAGCTCATTTCTCCAAGTCCACTCCATACCAGTCCAGAGAGCTCAGTGGCTCAGTTCCCTTCTCTTCCAGATCTTATGTTATCAATTTGAGTTTGCATTCCATATTTCCTGTCCTCAATAAAGGGATGTAAAGTTTGTTCTTTCTTATTCAAATGCTTTTGGGTTTGTTTTTCCTTTCATGTTGACTTTCCCCCACTCAGGCAGTTCTTGAGCTGGAGCATCCTCTGCTAGATTTCCCTTTTCTTAGGGAATTAGTCTGGTTGGTTTATTCCCTGTCTTCATCTGCTGGTAGGAGGGCAAATTGCCAACTGGATTGGCATTGTCTGGATTTGGAGAAATTGAGCTTGCAGGTAAGAACTTACTGGTTTTTCATAGGTGTAACTGGAAACAGGAGTGACTTTTGGTTTATCAAACAACACCAAGAGAAAGGACTAAGATGATCCTGTCAGAACTGGCTTCCAAGGCCATGAACCTGGGCTGGAGCCAGTGGAAGCTGGGAAGGCAGTCTGGGTGAAAGGAGACCACGAATGTGATGTGGTGACCAAGATAAGGCTTGAATCATTTAGGCTGGAAAAGACCTCTGAGATGATCAAGTACAACTGTTGAGCCAGCAGCACCATGCCACTAAACCACATCACCCAGTGTGGGCTCAACTTGAGATGGATTGTTCTTCTGCCACACTAGTGCTGATCCAAGCCAGGATGCTGTTGGCTTTCTTGGCCTCCTGGGCACACTGCTGGATCATCTCCAGCTGCTGGTGACCAAACACCTCCAGGTCCTTTCCTTCCAGCCACTCTGCCAAGCCTGGAGCATCCATGGGGTTGTTGTGACCCAAGTGCAGGACTCAGCACTTGCTCTTGTTGAACCTCATCCCATTGACTTCATCCCATGGATCCAGGCTGGATAGATCTTTAGTTTGCAGCTGGGCACCTCAGGTAGCAAGGTGGAGTGAAGAATGACTGAATTTGCTATTTGCATGTATTTGAGGAGCTCTTTAGTTTGCAGTTGGGCATCTCAGGTAACAAAGTTTGGCATTGAACTCCTCAGACCTAACCTTAGCTCTTTGCTTCAGGCCACAGATGGTTCCCACTTGGGTCATGCTATTGCCTAGTTTTCCATGGATTGGAGGGGCTAGGGTTACCAAGCAATAATATTTCTGTTTGGGAGTTGTTTTAGAAGGGCAGGTAGGCTGGAAGTTGCCTTGTGGGATTAAGAGGAAGCCTTGATCTCCTCTTGGAGCCTGAAGAACCTTGTCGCTCCCTCAGTGCTGGGAGGGAACAGAACTGCTCTGGTTTAGCTGGAATTGCCATGCCTGGTGTTTCCTTCACCCTGCAGCAGTGTTTGGGGAAAGAGGAGGGGCTGGATGTGTTCCAACTGCCCCAAAACTCAGGAGGGGATAGAGAAGACATCCTATTCCATAGCTGGCTTGCAGAATGGTTGAGGAGTGCCTGTGTGTCTCTTGAGCTGCTTGCCTGGAGGAAGCTGCACAGTGCACAGTGCCTTTTTGTTGCCTTTGCAGGAAGATTCTTATGTGAACTCTTTCTCTCTTCCTAACTGGGTCTCCCTAGCTTTCTAAGTTGCTTCCCCTAGGAAAAAAAGGAGCAGTTTGAGATGCTCTAGGACAATGGCAATCCGTTGGTCACTTGAAGCTGAACATGAGCTGAGCCAGGGCTCTTTGTCCTGGTTTTGCTCTGGGTGCCTGGAGGGATTGCACTGCTCAGCCTGAGCTGTGCCCTGCTGCTTTGTGCTCACAGGACTGTGCTGAAGAATAATGACCTGAGATCCAGGCAGGAATTAACTACTCACCTCACCAACCAGTGGCCTTCCCCAGGAGCTCTGGATGTCAATGCTGTGGCCTTGGACACTCTGCTCTACAGAAAGCACAATCCCCACTGGGATGAGTAAGTGCAATCTTTAGCTTGATCCACCTTGGAGAGGAAGAGGGAAACCCAGAGTGCCCTGGAAGGGGAATTACCATGGGCAAGGATCAAGTGGCAGGGAAAAAAAACACACAATTTTTTTTGCTTACCATAAACATTTCCTTCTTTTGGGTTAAATTTTAAGATATAATAAAATAAAATATCATTGCTTTGGGAAAAAAACAGTTCTAAGAAACAGACTCAAGTGTTTAAAAAAGATTAACTGCCTTAGCTCTTCTAGAAAGCTGTTAAAGGAGGATTGAAGGTTAGATCTTGCAGTTAGATGTGTTCCTATTGAATATCACTTGCTCTGCAGGAAAAGTTTCCAAAGCCTGGACCAGCTTTCAGCAGAAGTCAGCCTTTCCCAGTCCTCCCTGGATCCAAGTCACTCGCAGGATGGGAAGCAGGATGGGATGAGCTTGTTAAATGAAGGTACAGAGGCAGCCTGGTGGCTTCATTTGCTGCTGTGAGGGGGGATGGAGCCTGGCAGTGCTCCTGTTCAAGCAGAGGGAGAGGGAGACGCTGTGAAGCATGCTGGGGGAGAGATGTGATGCACACACACACTCAGCAAGCCTTGCAGAGCCTGGCTGCTCACCAAAGCCTGCCTGCTCCATCTCGTGGGCAATGGGGAGAAGCAGAGCCATGCTGGCAGCCTCCTGGAATAGCAGTGGTTTGGGTGTAGAACATCCATGCTGTAAAGAAAAATCCCTCCTGCATCTCCTCAAGTGTTAACTTGAAGCAGCATTAACAATCCAGAGCCTTGGCAGTTCAAACTTGGGTTTAAAATATCTCAGTAATATCAGTTAGAGCTTTAAAACTGTGAGCAGCCCTGAAATCTGAGTGATTTCGAGGGAACTGAGAGAAAGTGAAGCAGAATCAGCATGGCTCTTAGTTGTGAAGAGAGCTCCTGGGCAGATCTACTTTCCCCTGGTGTTTTGTCCTGTGAAGGACTCAAAGTGATGCTTTGCTTTATCTCCTGGAAATTGAAACACTGCTGCTGATGGCAGGGTTTGGGTTGGTTTCAGCACACTCCTTGCACTGAGGAGGTTTGCATGGACTGTGTAATCCATAATAGGGTAAACAGGTTTTTTTCCCTATTCCCTCTTTTTTTTCCCCCTCTGTGGTCAGCCCATCACATGCTGTCCGAGTTCTTAGCTTAATGATTCCTGTTGTTCTTCCCAGGGAAGGAGGACACTCCATCACTGCTTGGGCTCTGTGGCTCTCTCACATCAGTAGCAAGCTACAAATCTCTCACAAGCCTGAAATCCAGTGAATGTCTTGCAAGTCCCACCACAGAGATGACAAGCCCAGGCTTGACCCCCTCCTGAGGACACACACCAGAAGGAAGAGCTTTCTGCTGTACGCCTGGGCTTTGTGCTCCATAACATGACTTGCAATCAAGACTGCTGGCCCTGACTTACAAGAAGAAGCTGCTTTATTTTCCCTTTCATCCGCTTTATTTTTTCCCCCCCAGGAGAACTTTTGAGACTTTCTATTTTCATCTTGAATTATTTAAAGCTTTTTTTTGGTCAGGTAGAGGACATGACACCTGATGCTTATGGCATGATAGGGTTGGAAATCAGTCCCTGCCTGCCCCACTCTAGCCATGGAGCTTCTCTGCTGTGCTTTAAACAGCTTCCAGCTCTTGCAGCACAGCCAGGGAATCCTTAACAGCAGGAAAACAGTTAGAACTCCAGCTTTCCACCTGTGTGTGTTGCCCAGGGCCTCAGACAGCACAGTTCCCCTCTCAGCAGCTCTCAAGCTGCCTCAGTGCTGGCTCTTGCATCCCTGTTAGTGTCCTGGCACTGGGGAATCACACTCAGACACTCTTGCATGTGAAGAATGAATGTAAAGCTGCTCATCCAAACCAAGCATCCTTTGTAAACCTGGAGGAAACTCCCTGACTGCTTTTGAGAGAGCTGAGTTAGACAGAAGCAAAGGTTCCAGGAGAAATGCCTTGGTTGGTTGCCCTTGCTGGGGCAGACTGGGGTGAGCACAAGCCAAGCTGGGCTTGGGTGTTTGTTGGCAAGATCTCCAGGAGAGGGGAAAAAGGAGAGAAGCTAAGACCATGTCAGGACAGTATTCTCATGTCCAGCACTCTTCTCATTCCTGTAGTAGTGCAATAGGTATTCCTCCTGATCCAATAATACCACTGAACTCCTTTCATTTGGTTTTCTCTAACGTTGATTTAAATTACTGATAGAAAACAAAGACAAGGGAAGACTCTTTTTAACTCAAACTCCCTTTCCAGCTTACCCTACAGGCTCAGAGTTTGCAAATGGATTTTTTGGACTGCAAACTGTCCTCTTGGTTCTTTGTAAGAGACAATGACTTTTGCTACCCAAGGCAATGCTTCTCCCTAGGATTGGTACCTTTTTAAACTAAGCCTACCTGCATGGAAGTACACTGTATTTATTCATGCTAGGGGAAAATGCTTTTTTGTGCCAAAGAAGTTTCATAAATTGTTTACACGAGCAGCTGCAATACAAGACAGACTCTGGTTTATTGCTTCCTCTGAGGGGTTTCCAGTTGGTCACTAGCCTTCTGTTGTGCTTTGAGTTCATCTGCCTCTTGTCACTGCTACCTTGGCACTACTACTGTGACCTGCTCATCTTAGGCTGGGCTTGGAAGGAAGAAGATGCATTTACCACAGGGAATGCTTAGCCTTGGTGAGGATGAACCTCTGGAACTGGAGGCACTGCTGGATTTACCTGCAGGAGGTGCAAGATGCATCTCTCTCCTCAGCTCTCC
This sequence comes from Bucco capensis, assembly GCA_013396975.1. Classification (NCBI taxonomy): domain Eukaryota; kingdom Metazoa; phylum Chordata; class Aves; order Piciformes; family Bucconidae; genus Bucco; species Bucco capensis. The sequence continues at coordinate 6,112 of VWZO01012840.1, forward strand.
AGCCCAGGATGCTGGAGGTCACTGCACCCATGGCAGGGTGAACAACTGACTACTGATGCCATGCTTTTGAGAGCAAAAAACCCACCAGGCCTGGCCTTTCAAACCCTCCCAGCCCCAGGCACTTCATCTCTCTGTAATAAACCACCCATGGAATCCTCTGCTCCACTGCCAGCATGTTCATGACTTCATCTGCTCTTTGGTTTGTTATCCCCTTGCCACCTGCTCTCTCCTGGCAGTTGAATATCAGTGTTAAAGGCTGGTTTGTAAATCAGAGGTGCATTCTTACTACAGATCCCACCTCCTGCCTCGAGGTACAGTGATTTAATTGCTCTTGTTTGCTGTCAAACTCTTCCCCATCCCACTCTGTGTGTGCTTGGGAGGGAGCTGGAGCTGGAGCTCATGCTCTCCTCTTGGCTGATGGCTCTTTTCTTGGAGCTACTGCTGTGAAACTCATGTGTCCTTTAACCTGAGGTCTTTTCATGTGGTCTGACACCCCTGGGTGTCACCTTGTGCATGGGGAAATCAGTTCTGTGTCTGTCTCTGTTCTAAACATCAACCATTTTTCAGGAAAAAAGGAAAAAAAAAGGACAAAAAACAGAGCCCCAACTGTGTGTTTTGTTGCCTGGACTTCCCCTAAATGTTGCATGTAAATTAAACATTTTGTATCACCACTGATGGCTAGTTTTGGTCTCTGTTTTGATCACACAGGGTAAAGTCATTCAGCAAATGACCTTCCTAGGTCTCCCCTGCTGCAGAGTAGCACAGCTCTGGTGTCCAGTTCTTGGGCAAAGCACACTCAGAAGTTGGTGTTGGAATCTCCCCAAGGAAGGAGACTCCACAACCTCTCTGGGCAACCTGTCCCAGTGCTCAGGCACCCTCCCAGCAAAGTTCTTCCTCAGCTTCAGGTGGAACTTGCTCTGTTCCAGTTTGTGTCCTATTGCTTGGCCCACGGAGCAGAGCCTGGCTCCAGCCTCCCTTCAGCTCCTTCTCTCCATGGATCAGGTCTCCTCTCAGCCTCCTCTTCTCCAGGCTGAACAAGCCCAGCTCCCTCAGCCTTTCCTCCCCAAGGGAGATGCTCCAGCTCCTCAGCATCTCTGGAGCTCTCCTTTAGAGCTCTATGGCTCTCTTGTCTGCATTTCAAACCCTTGATTCAGGAATTCCAGTGTGTGTAGGCAAGAGAGATGCTGCAGCAGTTGCCAGCCTGTGTGTGCAGCACAGCAGAGCTGTGTCTAGAGCAGTGAGCTCAATGTCCTCTTGCCTGCACAGCAGAGTCACCCTGGCATGGAGCTACTGGTGCTGATGGCACCAAACCTGCCCTGCAGAACCAGGGATCCCACAAGTGCAGTTGAACTGCTGAGAGGAAGCCAAAGCCTGCTTTAGACTGCACTTTAACACACAGGATGGCCCAGGATTTGTGTCCCTTTGGAAGAGTAGCAAGAATCCAGGCAGAGCACCCATGGTCAGTGTGGGCAGCTGAACTGAGGCAGTGGCTGACCATCTCTGCACTCATGGCTCAAGCCCTGATGTAGCTATCCTCATCTTTGGCCTAGATTCCACTGCAGTGCTCTTAAGACTGGTAAGTCTCCTGGGTTTGGAAAGTCTCTTCCAGTTGTTTGAGTTACTATAGGCTGTTATCTCAGTGTCTCATCCTTTCCTCCACAGGCACACAGGACAACAGCTGAGCCTTACAGAGCACTTGTGTGTGTGGCAACCATGGAGTGTTGTCCTTCAGCAGCAGCCTGAGCCATCAGGCAGGCTTGCTGGAGACAGAGAGGCATGGGAATCTCCTCCCCTGCAGCCTGGGAGAAGGGCATGGAGGTGGACACAGAGGAAGGTAAGAGCACTTGGGGACTGGGAGCATTTCCCCCAGTTGTCCTACCTAGGAAGGAGAATATTCACAAGCAGAACACTTGAAGAACAGTTCAGTTCAGAAGGGATACTCTTTTAGTCTGGTAGTAGTTGGGCTAGTAAATCATTGTCAGAGGTGAAGGTTTGCTTTTGTTTAATGAAGGATAGCAGCTTTTCAGAAGATAGGAACAAGTAATTAGAATTCTTGAGGATATGTAATCAGCTTCAGCAGTCACACTGTGAGTATCCATGGCACTGTCATGGGAGGCTGGAAACTATGCTGCTCTCAGTTCCTGCCACCTGTGGCAGCAGTGCCAGCCTGCCTTTGTGTACACTCAGGTACACAAAGTGGGAAATGCCTAAGAACCACCTTCAAGATCATCCCTTGCCATGGGCAGGGATGCCACTCACTATTCCAGGGCCTATCCAGCCTGGCCTGGAGCACTGCCAGGGATGGAGCATCCACAGCTTCTCTGGGTAACCTGTCCCAGTGTCTCACCACCCTCTGAGGGAAGAATTTCTTCTTCACATCTAATAGATCTCCTCCCTTTCAGTTTCAAACCATCCCCCTTGTCCTGTCACTCTCTGCCCATGGAAAAAGTCTCTCTCGCTCTTGTTTCAGAAGATCCCTTTTAGTAGTATAAGGCCACAAGAAGTTCTCCCTGGAGCCTTCTCTTCTCCTAGCTGACCCAGCCCAGCTCTCTCAGCCTGGCCTCACAGGGGAGCTGTCTCCAACCCAGCACTCCCATGCCACTAAACCATGGCCCCAAGTGCCCTGTCTCCATGGGGTTTGATCCCATGCAGGGATGAGGGCTCCAGCACTGCCCTGGGCAGCCTGGCCACTGTGGGTAGGGAAGAAATTCTTCTCAAGATCCAACCTGAGCCTCCTCTGGTGCAACTTGAGGCCATTTCTTGTCCTATCTAGGGAGAAGAGGCCAATCCCCAGCTGGCTCCAAGCTCCTTGCAGGGAGCTGGAGGGAGGAAGGTCTCCCCGAGCATCCTCTTCTCCAGCCTAACCAAGCTCAGTGCCCTCAGCTGCTCCTCAGCACACTTGTGCTCCAGATCCTTCCCCAGCTTCTTTACCCTTCTCTGGCCACACTCCAGCACCTTCATGTCCTTCTGGGCGTGAGGAGAACAAAGCTGAGGCCAGGATTGGAGCTGTGACCTCCCCAGTGCAGGACAATGCCTGCCCTAGCCCTGCTGGATCCACACTAGTGCTGAGCCAAACTGCGAAGAGACACACAGCAGCAGGCAAAGGGCGAGCACCAACCCCAGGGCCTCCTTACCTTCCGGGGGAGGAGCCAGCTGCTCTCCCGACACCTCCTGCCGACCGTTGGGAGAAGGAGGAAGCAGAGGAGGAGGAAGCAACGCGAGGTCCCGCGCGGCAGCCTGGGGCTGGCAGAGGCGGGAAAGGCTGGTGAGGGGAGAGAGAGCTCCCGCAGAGCTTCTGTGCGGGCTGGGAGCGAGTGGCCTGGGTGCTGCTGAAGCTCTGCGGGTAGAGAGCGGCACGAGGAGAGGATGTGACCCCGCGGCAAGATGAAACCCAGCGCTGCCGAGGCTGCCGGCAGAGGAGCGCGGCCCCGTAAGTGTGCGGCTGGCGGGAGCGAGCTGCCGTGCCCCAGAGCTGGGTGCTGGCGGATATAGAGAGCTGGGAGCCGCTTCCCGCCGGCAGCGCCCTGTCCCTTCCAGGCCCAGCCTGCTGCAGGCTCCTCCATGGCCGCGGGGTTTAGGGCCCTGATGCTGCCCCTGGGCCTCTCGCAGGGTTGGGGGAAAGCTCTGTGTGCTTTGAGCCAGCGAGAGGAGTCCGGCATGGCGAGGAGGTGGTGGCTGTCTTGGAAGTGGCTCTGGGAGCTGCTGCAGGCTCAGCCTGGCTGGGGCGTGCGGGGAGCTCCCGGGGAGGCTGTCGAGCAGAGAGAGAGCTCTTTGCTGGGGCTGCTGTGCTGCTAACTCACTGCCAAGTTTAGGTGGTCCCCAGCAAGGTGAAGAGGTGTTTTCCTGGGTTAATTCCAGTGTTTGCTGTAGAATGATAGAATCACAGAATGTTAGGAGTTGGAAGGGCCCTAGAAAGCTCATCTAGTGCAACCCCCCTGCCAGAGCAGGAGCACCTAGACCAGCTCACACAGCAATGTGTCCAGGCAGCTCTGCAATGGCTCCAGACAAGGAGACTCCACAGGCTCCTGGGCAGCCTGGGCCAGTGCTCTGGCACCTGCACTGCAAACAAGTTCCTCCTCAGCTTAATACTAAACCTCCTGTGCTCCAACTTGCTCCCATTGCCTCTTGTCCTACCATTGGATGCCATGGAGCAGAGCCTGGCTCTCTCCTCCTCACACTCACCCTTCCCATATTTCTAAGCATTGCTGAGCTCTCCTCTCAGTCTCCTCTTGTCCAGGCTGCAGAGACCCAGCTCTCTCAGCCTGTCCTCCTAGGGCACATGCTCCACTCCTTTCAGGAGCTTGCTGGCCCTGGGCTGGACTCTCTCCAGCAGCTCCCTAGCCTTCTGGAGCTGAGGGGCCCAGCACCCTCTCAGGTGAGACTGAGCCCCACCACCTCCTTTCAGGGAGAGCAAGAAGGCCTCCCCTGAGCTTGCTCCAGACTAACCAACCCCAGTGCCCTGAGCTGCTCCTCACAATGATCCCTTAAAGTAAAATTCACTGGGTCAGAGAGATTGGTTATGAACTCTAAGCTTCATTTTCCCCTCTCACAGGTGTGTGCTCGAAATTCAAATAAGCAGAAGGATCCAGGGCTCTATGTGATATTATTATTAATGTCTTGGGTTTGACATGTTTAATTGATAGCTGGTTTTTGGAAGTCCTGTGCTGAAGCTTGCCATGTCCATTTCAAGAGGTTAGGAGTGAATAAAAAACCCAGATCATCCCAAACATTCCTGTTGCAATTCCCTTTTCTTCTTGCAGCAGATGGAATGCAAGGAAAACCAGAGAAGACAAGATCATCTCTGAAGAGTGTGAGAAAAGATGCAGGCAAAGCAGAAAAACTGGAATACAAGCCACTGACTGGGAAAGTGTTTTACCTTGATATTCCATCCAATGTCATCTCTGAAAAAATAGGGAAGGGCCTCAGAGAGCTTGGAGGGGTAAGTTAATCAGCAGAGAGCTTTGTGAAACTGGAAGATCTGCACTTCTGGAATGTCTTTTCCATGTGTTTTGTGGCTGCATTAGAATGTTCTTTGTACTGTGTCTGTGATAGGATGTTTTCATGCTTCATGTTTAATACAAACAGTTAGCTTATTGACAGATTTGGGGTTCTGTTGCCTGAAGCTGCTCTGCTAATTGTAACAAAGGTGTTTATAATAAAGGGTTGGCTTCAGCTGATGACTCATTCCCTTAAAATTTTATCCAAATGGAATCCATCTCCCTGTTTGAGGGGATGTTTTTCTGCTGATGCTGATGAAATTGACACTTTTACATATTACCTGAAGGATGAGAGGAAGTATTTAGCATATGCTCATTAAAAGTCAGTAACTTCCTGCACAGAGAATGCTGGTACTTTTAAATACCCTTTCTTAACTCTTTTAAATACTCTTTCTTAACTTTCCTAAGCATCCTTTTTTTTCCTCCTAATCCTCTCTTCTGTTGATACAAGCAAGTAGAGGAGATCACAGGAATACAAGCAATGCAGTTGCTTAGTCCACTTTACAGTTAAATGTTTTGATTTGGTGTCATCTTGGTGACTGAAAGTGATTTAACCACAGAAGCAAAAGGGATCTGCTTAAATCAAGCTTTGACCTCCCTGTTCTTTCAAGTATGCAGTGCAAAATTGGAGTCACTCGCTTGTTCTCCTGAAATGCTTGCTTTCTATCTTCCTCTGCAGAGAGTGGAGAGCTTTCTGAGTAAAGAAATCAGCTATCTGGTGTCTAGCAAGAAGGAAGCAAAATTTGCACCAGCTCTTGGTCAGCTTTCTCCTGTTCCTAGCCCAGAATCTGCACCTAATGGAGGCAACAGTTCACCTCAGCCCAGCAGCAGAAAGGAGGTAAGCTCATGCACAGAGCTCCTGGCTAAGATATCAAAGGACTGAGTTGCTTAGTACTGAGAGCATTGTCCAAATGCTGCTGGAATTCTCCCAGCCTTGGTGCCATGACTCCTGTGCATGAAGAACCTGTGGCTGATGTGTAAGCTAAGGCTCCCCTGGCACAGCTCCATGCTGTTCCCTCAGCTCCTCAGCAGAGAGAAGAGCTCAGCTCCTGCCCCTCTGCTTCTCCTCAGCAAGCTGCAGGCCAGCAGCAGCTCTCCCCTCACTCTCCTCTTGCCCAGGCTGAACAAAGCAAGGGATTTCAGCCTCTCCTCACACAGCTTCCCCTCCAGAGCCTGCCCCAGCTCCTTTGCTAATGTGTGCATTTGGGTGAGTTTCTGACATGGGCAAGTGTGGAGTGCTTCCAAAACAGAGTTAAATAGTAAACCTTTGAGGTTTCTGGAATGAGTTCTAACTTGCTACCAAGCTGTTTCTGTTTTCCTGTAGGTCCATCTGAGCAGAGGGAAATCCTTAGTTGAAAAAGCAATTAAAGAACAGGTAAGGCAAACAATCAGAGAGTTCATGCTTCAGAAAGGTTGAGTTTGAGCTCCTAGGAGACAAAGAGTTGCAAGGGTGTTGTTAGTACTCTGTGAGAGAAGTCACTTGGGCTGAAGTGAAGGATTTGTCTTCAGTTCAACTGTCACATGAGACTTTCTGGATGCATCCTGAAGAATGAACTCTCTCTAGGCTCTTCTGAGCAGTATTCTAATGAATCAGGATTGCTAAGAGAGCTAATAAAGCATCTGGGAGGTGCTCAGGAAGTTCAGGTGAATGGATAAATTCCCTGCCTTCAAACCATAGTTAGTGTGAAATGGGACACTAGAGAAGATAAGCTTTGTGAGAGGTTCACTAGAATCTTGTGGATGTAAATAATGTAAATAATAGATGTATTTTTGATGGTGAAGGGCTGTGACAGGGAGGTGGAGAAGTCACTCAGGCAGAGTGATAGTCCCTGGGCAAGCAGCAAAGCATCTGCACTTGGATCTCAGCTTTCATATTACCTCTGGTGTGGTTCATTATTCTGCATAAGCTACTGCATATTGCTTAAAATGATTAATAGAATATATTATTAGCAATATAGTGATATGTTAACAACATTAATCTAGCTTCCTGTTTGCAGGACTTAATCCCCTCTGGCAGTGTCCTATCCAATGCTTTGAGCTGGGGAGTGAAGATCCTTCATCTGGATGGTAACTATCTTTGTGTCTGGGGAAGCCTGACTTGTAACAGGAGTATTTCCTTTGTTGAATTCAAAAGATGAACAATGAGAAATGATTCAAACATGAGCTGATTCTGCCTCTTTTTGCCAGATGTTAAGAATTACATAGAGCAGAAGAAGAAGGAGCTCTGCCTGATGAAAAGAGCAGAGAGTCCTTTCAGAGATGGGGTAAGTGGCTCTTTGCCTCTCCCTGCTGTGAAACTGACAGATTTGGCTTTACTAAAGCCTTGCTTATGGTTGGTTTGTTTTACTGACTGGTGTAATTTATGAGTAGATTTAACAAACATGAGTTAGTTAATGTGCAGACCTTCTGCTCTTCTTTTCAAGCAGTATAAAATAGGAGTTTACACCTTGATCAGAATGAGTTACAGCTAACAACTGAGGCTTGACTGTAGACTTGAGTCCTTTCTGAAGGCAGCATGCACCCTCTAATTTTAATCTTCATTGCTTAAAACAATGAACCTGTGTAAATACATCCCAATAAATATTTCTTTGGGCAACCTGTCACTGTTTCTGCAGTCCTAATGAGCTTAGTTTCCTGCAGAATTGAGTGTGGCTGTGTATGGAGTCCTGAGGCATGCAGGGGGAACATCCTCAAAATTAGCTACAGCAAAAGCTCTACAGTCAAATGCAGAGCAGTATTCACAAGGAGTTGATACCTTCTCCCTCTTCTTTTCAATAGGGAAAGCCAGCTACTGCTCAGAGGACTAGAAGTAAGTATTTCTATGTTTGTAGGGGCTTTTGGTTTGCCTTTCTGAGTGCTTAACAATATACTAAAGTAGTGGTGTGGTCTAGTGTGTTCTGGCAGAGGAGAGGGAGAAGAGAAGCTCCCTTGCCCTGCTGCTCACACTCTTCCTGCATCCCAGCAGATCACTGGCTTTCTTGGACGCATTGCTGGCTCCTGGGGACCTTGTTGTCCCCCAGCACTCCCAGCTCTTTCTCCATGGAGCTGCTTTCCAGCAGATCAACTCCTAACCTGTCCTGCTCTAGGAGGTTATTCCTCCCCAGGGGCAGAACTCTACCCTTGCCCTTGGTTCCTCTCCAGCACAGCCTGCTGGGGCTCAGCCACTGCTCCCAAGCTGCCTGAGGATCCCCTCTAGGTCATGGATGACTTTGTCCTTATTTCTTCAGCTGCTGGACTAAGTTGCTGGGTGAAGAGCAACATTTCTCATTGCCTTTTCTCCCTCCCTGAGCAGGTAAGCTGAAGCATCCCTTTGTGAAGGTGGAGGACAGCAGTCGGTGAGTGGCTCTGTGTGTCCTCAGGGATGTGCTGCACAAATGGCCTCAGTCAGGGACCTTCAGGCTCCACTTTTCTTCCCCTTCTCTGTCAGACATGCTGTCCTCTCCTGAGAAGAGAGCAGAGCTCTCTGGCTAGCAATCTGGGCAGCTACTGGATGAGATGAGCAAGCAGGAGGTGATGCAAGTGGGAGGTTCATGTGTTGCATCATCAGAGTGCATTCCTTGGGTCACTTTCTGCCAAGGAAAAGGAAACCTGGAAGCTTTGAACCTTGACATCTTTTCTGAGCTCCAAATTCTGTAGCAATAAAACTTAGTCTGCTCAATTCCAGCCCTGCAGAGACTGTTGAGATGAGAGCAAAGGGAAGTTGTTAGAGTTAAAATCTCTTGAAGTTAGACTTAATTTCCTGTTCAGTAATAATTTTATTACCATTTTTGAATCTATTAATTTGATTTCAATGTCCACAGGAGCAGGAAATGTGGCACTTTCAGCCTTTAAAGGTTTCACATCTTTCTGGTCCCATAATCACTGAGACCTGGTTGTGTAAGGAAATAGCAAGTTTGGCAGGGATTGAGGGAGCAAGGAATTGTAAAAGCACAGCTCTGCACAGCATGTTTTGCACCTTTAGGTTCTTAACTAACTTGTGCTTTATGATAGTGTCTATAAGCTCCACATTCTTTTGCCTGCTCTCTTTGGCACTCTCCTGAACTGAAAGCAAGAGCTCTAACCCTGGTCTGGCACTGTGTGAGTTGGTGTGACAGGGAGGAGGGACAGGAGGCTAGTGAGCAGAGTTGGACAGACACAGTTGTAAGTACAAGAAATCAATGTGTAAATGTGTGGATTTGACTCCTGAGGGTAGCCAGGTACTAAACACCTGAAACACTTTGCAGTGTTGCTGTGACACAAATGGTTATGCAAGATAAAGAACAATTCAGAAGCAGAACTAGATGCTTGCCTGTCCCTGTTGTGTTTTCCACACTTGCGCTTTTCCTTCTTCCTGATAATGGGAATAAAATCAGCCTGTCAGCCAAATGGATGAGCTTTTTTTATGCCCTATTTTAAACACTTTTAGTCTCTCCAGAGCCCTGGTGCAGTTGCTGGTTCTGATGTGTCTCTAAGTGTGAAGGCAGAATTATCTTCCTGTGAAATTACCAAGTCATTTCTGTGCTTTGAGTGGTGAATGGATTAGAATTTGTCCACAAAGGAGGCAAATGGCAGAAAGAAGAGGAATGCAGTGGCTGTTAGGAGCTGCTCTAGCTGCTTGTTGGGAACACAGATGCAGCAGCATCCAGCTTGTTCTTGCTTTTCTTGGTCACCCACCTCTCAGCAATAAACAGGCATGAAAAGGATGTGTAAAAGGCAGCAAGGGGAACTCAGAGCTCATCTCTGTGAGAAAATACCAAGTTTAGAGGCAGGCAGGAAGGAAATACTCTAGGATATGTATGTGCTTAGCTTTCAGTGTTGATTAGATGGGAAAGAGCTGTGGTTTGTGCCCTAACCTCCCTTTCCCCTCTCTGCTCCCGCTGCAGCCGGTACCGTCCCTTCTACCTGCAGTTCCCCAGCTTCCCAGAGCTCAGCTACTGCCTCCCCACACCATACAGTCCCTTTGAGGTGGACAAGAAGCAACCATCTGCTCCAAAGCAAACTCAGGCTAAGCAAAGGTTTGTTGGGCACTTGTTGAGGTGCAGAGAGAGGGGGAGGCAGTTCCTTGCAAGGATTCTGAAGTCATTGTTCTCTGAAGTGATGGCTCAGAGGTTCTGTGGGATAGTTCATACTAACAGCCTTGTCTCAGCTGCTGTTCTTGCTGCACTCTAACTGCTGCTGTGTGTCTGTCTTTCTGTCCCCTCCTTACCCTGTTTTCAGTCCTTTTTTGGGGGCATACAGATGCAGCCATCAGAAAATGCAGCCTGCTTCTCTCTCTTTCTGGCTTAGTGTGGGCTTTGCCTTTCTGCCACTGCTTTCTTCTTTCTCCTCCTCTGGAATGCCAGCCAGTAAGTCTCTTGCAGGAAGTGGATTTCTTACTTCTGATTGTTGCCAGTGTATTCCAAACCTACATCTAAACAACCAATAGAGCTGTTCCTTACTTAGACCAAAGAATGAGAGGACACCTGTTAGACTTCAGTTGTTTTGCTGCCTGTGTTCTTGGCATCAAAAATACTGACAGTCAGTGAAATGCTAGAAGACTTATTTTTTTGTTCTAGTTTTGGTTTTCTCAACCCTTTTTTTCAGCTGCACACAGATTTCATTGTCTCCTTCGGTTTGGCAAGTGGGCTTTTATTTCTTCAGCAATTCCCCCTTGTTTGTTCTGAGTCAGTGAGAGCAGCACATCTGTGCTAACCTGGCTGTTTAATGCTTGCCTGTCCTGCAGTAAATATTTAGGTTTTAATCCCTACTTTTTGGTTTTTTTTTCCTAAGCTAAGATAATGTAACTGATTTGAGGGGAAATAAAGTTGGGGTTTTTAGTTGTAAGAGTGCAAATGCTGTGAGAAGCAAGTCCAGACTTCAGTTCCCTCTCTGAGATCCCTTTTCTCTGCACAGAAACAAACTAACTGGTGACAAGGACTGTGACACTGCTGCTCATCTCCCTCAGAAGGACAAGAAAAAAAGAGGATACTGTGAATGTTGTGGGAAGAAGTATGAAGATCTGCAGACTGTATGTGAAATGTCAACTCTCTTCTTTAAGACAACCATGTCTCTCCAGGGAGCTATCAGCAGGGATTTCTACTCCCTAATTTAATCTTTTTCTGATCTTAGAAGGTTTACCTCCTAAAAAGTATCAGTTGGATGGGTTTTTTTCCTTCTTGATTGCTGCTTCTGTGCCTGCTAGCTGAAGGCACTGGTAGCTCATGTCTCAGAGGCATTGGTAATGAAGGATATTGACATGCTGTTGACTTGTATATTCTTATCTCTAGTATTAGATTTGGTTATGGTTTGTTTTTCCTTCTAATTCCAGCATCTTGGCAGTGATCAGCACCAGAGGTTTGCTCAAAGCACACAGTACCAGGTGGTTGATGAGATAATGTCAAAGCTTGTCTATGACTTTGTTGCATACAAAGATGACACAAAACCAATGAAAAGGTGAGTTCAGTGCTGTCAATTTTAAAGACTCTTGAGTTAAGATTATTGACTAGAGAATCACAAAACCATCAAGGTTGGGAAAGACCTCTAAGATCATCAACCCAGCTCCCCCATCCCGCTAAAGCCTGGTGCCAAGTGCCGTGTCTGCATGGCTTTGGAATACACACTCCTGAGCTGACTCCACCTTCAGAGAAGCAAGCTCTGCTGAGGGGAGGACAGCAGGGTCTGGACAGCCTGCTCCAAAACATTGTTGTCATTCTTTGGTTAGCATAAGAACAACAAATCATCCTCCTCCTCAGTCCACCTGATCTCTCTGTCTGCACTCTTAAGCCTCTTGGCTTAAGTCCTGCCTGTGCTGGACAAAGAAAACAGATTTTCCTGTCTTCTTTGTAGTTCAAAAGCTTAAATGGGCAAGAAAAACTCATGTTTCCTGTTTTATCCTGTGTCTCTGTTACTGGGAGCAAAGTTTAGGATAGCTCTGAGCTTTTGCAAATGAGTCAGGAGATGAGGAAGAATTTTCTCATTTATCTAAGAAAGAAGATACTGAGGAAATAAAGATATTCTCAGTGAAATCACAGGCAATGCACAGAGAGTCAGATGAAGGCAAACCTTTTACTCCTTGGGTGACTGAAAAATACTGAGGGGTTAGGTTTGCAATCCTGTGGGAAGGGAATGACCTGTAATTATGCTACTTGTGTGTGACAAAATATTTGCATCCATGGTGGTTACAATACATTCATTAACTGCTTTTGTTCTCCAGCCCACTGTCAGTTGAGATCTCTGGAAATAGTAGGCCACTTGGGATGATTGTGTGAGCTGTAGAGATCAGAAACCACAAATTAGGATAAGAAAACACCCAGTTGAAACCTAAGGCTCTCTTTTCTTGTAGCAATAGTCTGTAGCTAGTCTGTGACCAGCAGAGCCAGAGAGGTGATTGTGCCACTGCACTCTGCTCTGCTCACACCTCCTCTGCAATACTGGGGCCAGTTCTGGNACCAGTAAAGCCCCACTCGCTTGGTTGGTTTGGTCTCTTCACTAGAATCACTTGCCTGTGGAGTTGGGTTTGTTTTGCAGGTGTTAATGATGTCAACCCCTCTGTGTCCCTGCAGGAGCAAGTGCAGCACAGGCTCCTTGTGCCCCCTGCTTGGGAAGGTGAGCAGGCCAGAGGAGCTGCACCAGCGCCTCAGCACTTACCTGGGCAAGGATGTGGCCATGCGAGCGCTCCGAGCCCAGCGGCTGCCAGCAGAGCTCCAGCCAAACTCCCTGCCCCTGCCTCCCCCTCTGCCTGCATCCACCTCCTCCCTTCTTCACTGGCACCTGCCACCACCTTCAGAAGGAAGTAGTAAGCTCAGAAACAACAAGAACATCCAAACTGGTTGTTGCTGCGCTGCGCGCTCGGCAGAGGCTGTTGGCTCATCACAGGTCACAGCCCTATCCCCTCAGAAAGAGGGGAAAGCATCCCCAGAGGCCTTCTCCCAACCTTTTGAGCCATGCAGCAAAGAAATACTGGAGCCCGAAGTAAACAAAGCCAGTGTGGAGTGTTTTCAGGAAGGCTTCTGTACTTCATATTCTCCTCCTCAAGCTGCAGATGCTAGCGAGAGAGAGAAAAGCCTCTCACAGCCCAAACGCAAACTGCATCACACAGGGCTGCTGCCAGCAAAGTGCTTGAGGAAAACAGATGCCAGCCCTGCCTCTGTCCAGAAACACTGTGACTCCAGGGATAATCACCAGCAGATGCAGCCCAGCGTGCTCCTGGAGGCTGAGGTGGCAGATCCTGCTACAAACAGGGAGCTGGGGGAATCTGCTGCCAGCCCTGCCCAGGGTTCCCCCTCTGGGAAGCTGCACAGGAAAGTGAAGCTTTCCTTGGGGAGAAATAAGAGAGAAGCCAGGAAGCAGAGCATGGAGTTAGGGGTGAAGTGTGCAGATGGACTCTGTGTTCCTGAGGAGAAGAGAAGTTGCTGCAGCTCACCAGTGCAGGCCCTGCTGGATTTGTTTCAGACGAGTGAGAGGAGCTCAGAATTTGGTGGCTTCTCAGGTGGCACTGAGGACAGAAGTTCCTCTAGCATGAAGGACAGCTGGGAAGGGCTGAATGCAAATGCTACCTGGTCATCATTGTCCTCCTCATCCTCTTTTGTTGGGTTTTAATACTGCTTTATTTATGATTTTCAAATAAACTTGCAAGGTTAAGGTTTTATCCATGGAGACTTTGCTATGTTGGGTTGGGCTTCAAGGTTTTCAGTGCAAAACCTTGCTGTATCTGTCAATGTGGAAGATAAAATGAATGATTTTTTTGTTGTTTCTCAAAAGGTACTTGTGAGCACACAGGAATAGTATCAGGAAAGGTTGTGTTACATTTTGTGGCTACTCTGACATGGACTTTAAGGGAATTAATGGGAAGCACAAGGATGAAAGCAGCTACTTATGGCATTGCTGTCCCCTTCCAGGTGGCATCCCTTGTGCCACTCTGGGGAGAGTTGCTTTTGGTCTCCATCTGGTTGGTCACTTCTGGCTTCACTTAGAGTTTCTTCTCATCTAAAGAAAATTAGAGAGCAAGTCATTCCAGGAATGGGCAAAATTAACCTTTTGCAAAGGAGTTGGTGTTGAAAATACCTGTCTAGATTTTGGCTGTAATTGACCAATATTTAGTGTTTTGGGAGTGGGGCTTGAAAGCAGAACATTGAAGCAAGGATTCCTTCACTTTGAGTGATGCTTCAATGACAGGAGGATTGATCTCTTGATTCCAGGAGTGCAATTATTTTGGGAACAAGTGTTTGTTTTTTCTTCTCTTGAGAGGAGATCATTAATTATGGTTCAAACGTCATCTTTGGAATACCTGTGGTAACTCAGAAGCTGAGTATCTCCTGACAAATGACTTCTCTCCCTGTCTTCACATGCCAGTGTTTCAAAGGAGGTTTTCAAGCTTATGTTTGTGCAGTTGTGGTTTGGACAATCACCTAGAATGTGCTTGTTGTGTTTGGCCAAAGTCCTGAAGAAATGTTGCAACAGGGGCTAGAGCTGTTCCTGCTCACTTAAGAAAGGAATTGGCCTCATTTTTTTTCCATGTAATAAAATTCCACAGGATGTTGACTGGCAAAAGAATGAGCCTTGGGAAGTTTTTGCCTTCACCATGCTGATCGCTTTAGCTAGCCTGGAGCAGAGCAGAGCCAGAGGGGAGCTGCTCCATGCTGAGCAAGAGCTGAAGGGTGCAGGGGGCAAGAGGCTGGGGCCACACTCTGCTCAGGGGGTTTGGGGATTCTCTAGTGCACTTTAAAAGCAAATAAAAAAGAGAGAGAGGAGGAATGTAGATAATTTAGGTAGAAAATCATCCAGTTCCTGTGCTCTCCAAGGGCACAGCGATGGCAGGAGCCGGGGCTGGCGCCAGGAGCCTGGGAGAGGAGGGGCAGGGGCGGGAGGGGCTGTAGGAGCAGGGAGGGAAAGCTCTCCGGCAGCAAACCCGCAGGAGATGCTGCGGGCGGAGGCGAGTCCCGCAGCAAGGCTTCCCCCGCCGCGGGGCAGTGCGGTACCGGGGAGCCAGGGGAGGATGCTCTCGCCCTTCCCAACTCCTTTCCCCTCCCACCCTGTGGCATTAAACGACTACATTTCCCAGCACTTCCCTTCTGCAGGCGAGCTCTGCCTGCGTCTCGCCATCTCCTTTCCCCGCAGGAGGCTCAGCTCGGCAGTGGGGCGGAGCTGGGCAGCACCAGCCCCTGCCCCGCAGCATCTCTCCCTCCCTTTTCCCGCTAGGATCCCTCCCCAGCAGCATCCCTCCCTCCCTTTCCCCGCTAGGATCCCTCCTCCTCCCTCCCCAGCAGCATCCCTCCCTCCCTTTCCCCGCTAGAATTCCCTCCCTCCCTCCCCTCTCCCGACAGCCGGGGCGGCAGCGGCGGGCATAGCCATGCGGGCTGCTACCTGCATCCTCTCCCTGGCGCTCTGCGCCTTACCTGCAGCCCCAGGTGAGCGGTAGAGAAGGGGAAGGGATAGGGATGCTGCTCCCGTGCGAAACGGAGCCTCCGCTCCCGCCCCGCTCGCCGGGGACCAGGAGGACGCAGCAGGGTGATTGATGGATTCTTCTCTCCCCTTTTTTGGCCCAGGAGGAGCAGGGCCGGAGACAGCGGCGGAGGGAGAGGGGCGGCGGCGGGGGGAGAGCCGCTTCGCCGAGCGACAGAGCATCCGGCCCCTGCGGCTGCTCTCCGGCGGCGGCAACGGGGAGCGGAGGCCGGTGCTGAGCACCAGGGTGCGGAGCGGAGCGGCGCGGACGCAGGTAAAGGCACCGGGTGAGGGGAGGCGAGGGCGGGGAGCTACCGGGGGTGGGCGAAGCACGGGCGGCATCGGTACTTGCCTCCTTTTTCCCCCCGCCCCGGTTTGACATCCTCAGCCCCGGGGCGGCCCCGAGCGGGGGCAACACACGCACTGGGGATGGCTCCGGTACCTGCCCCCGCGGGGCTTGAGGGCCCTGGCAGCCCCGGCCTCGGAGCGGGTACTACGGGCTGCCCTGGTACCTGTCCCTTCCCGGGCTTGGTATCCCCAGTCCCGGGGTGGGGACACTGCGGGTGGGCAGCCCCGGTACCTGCCCCGGTGGGGGTTGAGAGGCCCTGGTATCCCCGGCCTGGGCTTGGAGGTACCACGGCTGGATGCCTCCGGTAACCTGTTCCTCCTCCCCCAGCTCGGCATCGCCAGCTCCGGGTGGGAACAGCACGGGCAGTCCCTGTCCTAGCGCCCGCGGGGGTCGGGGTCTCCCCGCTGCCACCGCGGCACAGGCTCCGGTACCGCGGCACAGGCTCCGGTGCCACCTCCCCGCGTCCCTCCTCCCCTCAGGCTGTTTTTCCTGCTCGTTGCTGGGTGAGACTCTTGGCTCCTTTCCGCGGAGCTCCGCAGGCAGCAGTGGCCGGAAGGGTCCCGGTGGTCCCCGAGGGCGTTAATTCCCTTCCCGGTGCTCGTCGGAAGGCTCCGGGAGGGGAGAGGATGCTGCGGTCTGTGCCGTTGCGGCAGCCGGAGGGGGAAGGCTGGAGCTGGGTCTCGGTGTTTTGGGTTTGTTTTCCGTGGGCTCGGGCTGTGCTTGTACAAATAGCGATTGGAGCTGGGAAGGGAATGGCTGGGAAGCTAACATGGGAACCTGACGTTTGCGTTTTGCCTTGCGTGTTGCTCCCCAACCTGGGCTCTGCTGGGGGAACACCAATCCCGACAGCTTTTGAACAGAATCAGGCTGTAAATTGGGGTGTAGCTCGCTGCTGGCTACCCCAATTTCTGCTAGAACGCAGAGGTTTTAACCTTGGTCACTAAGCATCATGCCCAGGGTGGTGCAGCTGAGGGAATTAAAGGGAAAAACCATGCAGGCTCTGCTGTTTGAGGGGAAGAGCATCAGGAATTGCTGCATTTGAGGGAGCTGCAGAGGTGCAGGATGAGTTGTAGGCCTCCCTGGCCTCCTTTTCCACTTGACTCTTGTCCATTTAACAAAATAGCTGGGAAAAATGCTCTCAGGTTTCTGGGTTTTTTTGCAGTGTGCAAGGTATAAAGCTTGCCAGGTTGCTTTCCTCTTGTGTGCTTTTATTAAACAGGCTCTGCAGAGCAGGTTTGTTTCCCTCTGAATGGCACTTGCTCTGTGTGAACTTCTTTCAGATGTGAAGGCCATGTTTAGAGCACAATAAAGTAGATTTGAGAGTTCCTAAATGAGTTATTTGTTTAAAAGGAGAGGAAGAAAACAGGAGAGGGAGAAAGGAGAGGCAAATCTTAGCCTTTCAGGAGTCTCTGAAGATCTTTAGGACATTCAGAGGTTCAAATTCCTTGGGGCATGTGTGTTTCAGAACTAGCCATGGTTGTGTTTAGGGCTCAGATCTGACAGAGTGAATCCTCAGCTAGAACTAACCCTGAATTCATAGGTTTGGGTTTTCTGAATGTCTCAGCTTTTATTCACCAAAGCTTAAGCTCATTAAAAAAAGATCTCTCTCTCTCTAATTCAGTCCCTCCTCATGTAGCTCAGTTGTTAGTACTGATGTTACTCCAGCCAGGAGAGAAGCAACAGTGGTGGCTTACAAAGGGTTAACTGCCTTCCTGCCACCACAGTCTCCACCCAAGCTCTTCCTGAGCACCAAGTTCCCTTCTGCTCCTTAGTGCATCCCCAAGCCTCTCCCCTGGTCCCCACCTCAGGATGCAGGAGCTGGAGGTGTGTTGGAAGGAGAACATTCCCAAGGGAGAGCCCCAGGAGAGCAGCACTGGGTCTCTGTGCCTCACCATCCCAAGTGCAGGATGCTGCATCCCTCCTGGAGATCAGAGGATCAGAGCAAGGTTAGAGGTGGAAGGGACCCTTCAAGGTCATGCAGTCCAACCTCCCTGCATCTAGAACTAGAGCAGATTGCCCAAACAACCTGACCTGGAATGGTTCCTGGGATGGGACATCTTACCACCTCTCTGGGCAACCTGGGCCAGGCTCTCCCCACTCTCAGTGTCAAAAAGTTCTTAGCTCAAGTCTTAAATCTCCCTCCTTCAGTTTCAAACCATCACCCCTTGTCCTGTCCCAACAGGTCCTAACCCAGGTCCTTCCTCTCAGCTCTGTTGCAGTAGTGGGAGGCCACAAGGAGCTCAGTGAGGGACCAGCAGTGTGCCTACCTTGCTCTGGCTGAAGCTTTGCTGTACTTAGGATGTCTGCAGTATTAACTCTTGTGCTGGAGCAGCTGACTCTCCTAACTCTTCAAGTCTAGCATCCCCTAAAAGACCCAACACCCTGACCTCTGCCAGGATGCTTATCAAAGCCAGGGACGAGCTGACTTCACTTGCATGGTTGTTTTTGGGTGGCTGCTGGAAGATAAAGCTGCTGAGTGCTGGCTTCTGAGGCTCTGCAGAGGTCCCAGTGCAAGATGAGTGGGGAAGGGGAGCAGAGGTGCACTCTCTAGCCATCCCAATTTTCCTGTCTCAGTGCCTTGTGCTGTCTGTGGAGAGCTGTGGATCAGAGTCTTGAGCAGAGAGCTCAAACCAAGCCTTGGGGATTAGGTGAGGGAGGATGCTTCTTGGAGGAGGCTGCAGCACTTGAGAAGAAGCTAGCTGGCTGGCAAGCTGCTGCAGGTGAGCCTGCTGGAGCAGGGGGATTGCACTGGAGGAGCTCCAGAGGTCTTTTCCAAGCCTAGTTCTGTGAGTCTCTGATGGCTGAAGGACAAGCAGAGATCCCTGTGCAGTCAGAGGCCTGCAGACAGAGGCTGGAGCTGTTGGATTGCTGTAGAACAATGTAATTGTGCCTTGAATTGGATCAAGATGAAAGGAGAGAGAGAGAGAGAGATAAGCTGGAGAGAAGGAAGTCACACTAAATCCGATTGGATTCCTCTAATTCCTGGATGAAAGCTGGAGCTGCTGAAAGGGCAGAAGCTCTACCAGAGGGATGGGAGGCTGGCACAAAGAGAGGGTGAGATGGCCACTCAGGGGAGGGCATGGCCTTTGCCCAGGAGGAGCTTGAGAGCAGGCTCCTGGTGGAGTGGAGCCAGAGGAGCTGGAAGAAGGGAAGCAGAAGGGACAGGGAGGTTTTTTCCCTCTAGCAACCTCCTTGGTTTTGTTTGTTTGCTTGGGGGGTTTTGGGCCATGGCCATGGCTGTTGAGTGACTTCCTCCCACGTGTGTTTTCCTAGGCAATAGTAAAGTTTGTGTATCATCCTAGAAAGCCAGAATGCAGCTGCTTCAGAAAGAAGATCAAGGTGCTGACAGCTGTACTTGTCCAAGCCACAGCTCAGGGCAAATGTTGTAGGCAACATCTGCATCCTTGGACATCTCCATCGTGTATCTCATAGCACAGATAACCTTAGTGATCTCTGCTGGGCTTTCAGCTGTCACCTGCTCTTTGCTGTTGGGTTCTCTGGCTCCTTGGCCTCTCCAAACAGGACATCCCTCTTCTCTGCAGTTGCTTCCAGAACTTGTTTGAAACATTCTCATTTCTGTTCTGGTGCTGTCAGTTAGAGCTTGTGTTGGGCACCTCAAATCATTACGGGTTGTTTTGGTTAAAAGATGAGTTCTGACTGTTGAGGAGCTTATAAAACAGCTCCAGCTTTTGGGACTGATGGATGCTGACTGCTGGAAAGAGAAGTGTCAGGAGGCATTGCCCAATTGAAGGGATTCTTTCTAGTGACTGCTGTGTCCTGGAGAGGCTCAGGCACACTTTGGGATGAAGCCCAGCTGGGACTGGGGCTGAGCACTTGGTGTACTGCCAGCATTGGCTTTCTTCTGCTCTTCTTGCCTCTTCCCTCCAGGTTTCTAAGGGCTTGGAGCTTTGTTATCTGTCCCACACTTGGAGTTCATGCTCTGCTCCAGAGATGCAGTCCTGCAATCTCCATGGAAGGAGAAGACCCTGCACCAAGGCAGCAAGGTTCTCTTCCATGAGAGGTCCAATAGCCTTGTGCAGCTCCTGGGTCCCTCTGGCATGGCACATCTAGTACTCTCTTATCCTTCTGGGGCTCCAGGTGCCTTCTGTGCTCTTGGGAAGTGACTGCAGACTCACAGCTGCTCTGAGGGCTCTGCTTGTTGAGGCAGAATTGCACTTATCCCCTCAAACACTGCTCAAAGGTCAACCAAACTCTGCAAAGCCTTCCCCAGCCTGAGAAGGTTCAGCTTCCCAAATGATGTCTCCTGCTGGCTTTGGGCTTCTCCTTGGCACATCAGCTCTCAGAGCTTTGTGGTCCTGCTTCCTGTCCCTTCAGGGGATGCAGATCCTTGCTTTGGGGATTTGGGCCTTCTGGCATGGTCCAAACCAAACCATCTCCAGCAGTGCCTGCCACTCTCATCCTGTCTCTCTTCTCTCTAGTTTTGTGTCAAACTTGCTAGGATGATCTGGGGCAAAGCTTCAGAGCTCTGCTAGTCATCNAATTTGGGCCTTCTGGCATGGTCCAAACCATCTCCAGCAGTGCCTGCCACTCCCATCCTCTCTTCTCTCTAGTTTTGTGTCAAACTTGCTAGGATGATCTGGGGCAAAGCTTCAGAGCTCTGCTAGTCATCTCCTTGCCTCCTGGCTCTGCTCCTCTGAGGAGATGTCCTTTGGGAGAGGGTGAAGGATCCGGGAGAGCTGTCAGGGGAAGCTGTGGCAGGAGGCTGGAGCTGTGTGTGGATATGCTGAGCACAGGAACAGCATCACTTCTGCACATCCTCACTGGAGGCTGACTCGTTGGGTAAGAGCCAATGTCACCTGAAATTCAAGACCTGATTGTGTTGAATCTCTGGAGACATTCCCAAGCCACCTGGATCCCATCCTGTGCAAGGTGAGCTTGTTCTGCTAGGGAAGAGGAGCTCCAGAGGTCCCTTCCAGCCCCTAACACTCCATGAAAGCAAAGAGCTGATGGTGTGGAGCTGCTCAGCTGCTGAGTCAGGAGGAATCCACCTGGAAAAGAAGCTTGACACTGCCACTGGTGCTTCCTCTGCTCCTCTGACCACATCCAATCCACTCCCCTGTCTCCCTGCTGGAAGCAGGATGCTGTGAGTGTGGAGTTAGAGCTCCAGAATCACCCTGAAGAACAGCAGCATGGAGGAACACAGATGTCTGTTCCAGAAATGTCTCCTTGGAGTAGTTCAGCCTTGGAAATTCTTTGGGAATGATGAAAAAAAAATGGAAATCAAATTCCATCAGCTCTTTCCAAGAATATATAGAGTGCAAATGTTGATTCCTGAAGAGCCTGCAAGCTCCTCCTGCCTTGATGTTAGCAAAGTCCCTGCTGCTGCCTGAGAGCTCTGGATGGCAGAAGTTGGTGGTCAGCTCTGCTGATCTTTTGGTTAGCTTCCTCCTAACTGTGTGCACACCAAGTGTGGGAGCAGCTGGAGAGGCTTGGGACACATCCCTGGCTGAGGCTTTCACCTCAGCTCTGTGCTGAAGGATCAGAAAACCCTGCTGGAAAGCTCAGTGCCAAGCTCCTTCTCCTCTTGGTAGAGCCTAGCAGCTCCTCAAGAAAGAGCTGACGGAATTTGATTTCCATTTTTTTTTCCTCATTCCCAAAGAATTTCCAAGGCTGAACTACTCCAAGGAGACATTTCTGGAACAGACATCTGTGTTCCTCCATGCTGCTGTTCTTCAGGGTGATTCTGGAGCTCTAACTCCACACTCACAGCATCCTGCTTCCAGCAGGGAGACAGGGGAGTGGATTGGATGTGGTCAGAGGAGCAGAGGAAGCACCAGTGGCAGTGTCAAGCTTCTTTTCCAGGTGGATTCCTCCTGACTCAGCAGCTGAGCAGCTCCACACCATCAGCTCTTTGCTTTCATGGAGTGTTAGAGGCTCTAAGGGACCTCTGGAGCTCCTCTTCCCTAGCCAGATACAGGTGGCACTTGAGGCTGTGGGCTCTGTGGGTGGATTTGATGATCCTGGAGCTCTTTGCCAACCCTTCCTGAGTCTGTGAATGTTTGGGAAGCTTCCTTGCTTTGAGAGCTGAAGGACAGAATTGATTTGTCTTGCTTCTGAGGAGCTTCTGCTTGAGTGAGGTGCAATAGATGGAACAAAAGCACTTGTTCTCCTGCCTTTGGGCTCCATGTGTGTCCCAGTGCAAGCTCCCTTTGTCCCTGGCCTCTCCAGGCAGCTAGCTGGGCTGCAAGGTCCCCTAGAGCCAGGACTTTCTAACAGCTCTCTCATTCTTTGGTGCTTCCTAACCAGCTGCTCAGGAGAATCCAGCATTGCCCTGCCTGGCACTCCTAGGCTGCACTTAGCTCTATGTGGGGGCTGCTAGAGCAGGGACAGATGCTCCCTGGGAACCCTCTGCCTTCCCAAAGGGAATAAGGGAGAGAGAAGTCTGCCTGAAAGTGCTCCAGAAGCTGCTCTGATGGATGGGACCAGGCCCTGGGAGCTGGTGGCTCCAGAGGAGCTGCTCTGCTCCCTCTGCCACTGCTGCCAGGAGAGATTCCTGCGCCTGGCACAGCCTGGAGTCATCAGGACATCCCTCATGTCCTCTGCAGGGGGGACAGGAAGCACTGAATCCAGGGAAAACGTGTGGGGAAAGGGAGAGGGGAGGAGGAGGAGGAAGAGATGGAGATGGAGATGGAGGAGGAGATGGAGATGGAGGAGGAGGAGGAGGAGGAGATGGAGGAGGAGGAGGAGAAGGAGAGGAAGTTGGAATGGAAAGGAAGCAGCAAAAGAAAGGAAGGAAGGGCAAAGGGAGGTAGAAAGGCAGGTGGAGTGGAAAGGGGGGAATAAGAGCAATGGAAAAGGAGAGGAAGGAGAAGAGCAATGGCAGGGGAGAGGAAAGCAGCTGTGCTGCTGGTGCTGCCACACTGCCTTGGCCAGGCCTGTGCCTGTTGTTGCTCAGCACACACACATTGCTGCATGCACACACCTCTCTGGGTTATTTTCCTGTGCCTCCACACTAACTGTAGCCTTCTCCCTGTTGCAGTCTACCCACATTGCCCGAGCCAGCTTCCAGGTGGATGCTTTTGGATCCTCTTTCATCCTGGATGTGACCCTGAACCAGTGAGTAAGCACTGCAGCTGAGCCTGCCTTTGCTCCCCAGACCTTCCCAGATCCCAAGGCCACCAGAAGATTCCTCAGGCAAGGAGCAGAGCAGAGTGCAGCTTGGCACACAAGTGCCAGCTCTTCCATCAGGGATGCCTGGCCTGGAATGACTCTTGGCAAGTGAGCTCCAGCACTAAGAGCAGCTGGAAATGGAAAGCAGAGCCCTCCCTTTGCCCCAGACCTGCAAACACCTGGCTGGGTGCAACTGGAGAGGATTTAGCTTCCCCAAGGCCTTTAGGGATGCAATCCCACTGCTCCTGGCTTGGCAATGGGTGCAGGACAGAGCTGGAGCTCAGGTTTGAGGTTTGCTCCAGACCAAGCTGGTACCCTCAGTGTAACCTCTGGATTTGCTGTTGGAATGGGATTGCATCCTCCTGTGCTGAGCCAATGTGTTTCCCTTGGGCTTGTTGACTAGTATCCTGTGAGCTGTGATGTAGCAAAGGGAATGTTGCATGGCTAAGGGCACAAAGAGCAGAGGGAGCAGGACCATGGAGGAGCTGGAATGTGGCTGGCAGCTCCGTGCCATGCTCTGATTCCTAGCACATCTCCTCCCTGAGCCAGCAGCCTTGCTGCTGCTGGACTTCCTTCCCTCTGCTGCTCCCTGCCTTGTCCAAGTGCTCTGCCCTGCTTTTGGCTTTCTCCTTGAGCTCTCCTCTGGCATCAGGACCTCCTGCAGGACACAGAGGGAGTGCTGTGGCCTTGGGGCTCACCTGCTCCCCATGGCTTGGCATCTCCCTTGCCAGGCACTGCAGAGGTGATGCCTGGGGCTATGGTTTGGGGATGAGCATGGAGATGTTGGCTGGACTCCATGACCTCAGAGCTCTTTTCCAGCCATAATGATTCCATTCTATGCTTCTCTATGTTATTCAAGGAACCAAAAGCTCTTTTTAATGTTGCTGTGTGGCTTAGCATCACCTCTGCTTTTGCTCAACTAGAAGCAGCAAGAGAATCATCTCAATGATTGCAGGTTCTATGGAGCTAGGGAGGATGAGAGGCAGGATGGAGCCAGCACAAATGATGGATTCAATGCCCCACAACATACAAATGCATGGATGCAGGCCAGAAAAGAGCTCTTTGCATCCCTGGGCTGCTCCTGGGCCAAGAGATGTGTTCTCTTAAGGAAAAGAAGTGACCAAAGAGTGGGAATTGTCTGTGCCATTGCTCCCTGCCATCTGCCCTCATTCTGTTCCTTTGCTTTAGCTCTGCCATCCCAGAGGAGCTCCAATGCTGTCACTTGCTGGGATGCACAGGGAGATGAAGGAGAAGCATCACCTTCTACTTTTATTACAGATGACCTAAAAAGGAGAGATTTCTTCCAAATTGGGATTTTTTTTTTCCTTTCATTTTCGAGATGTAAAAGGTCAAGTCAGAAAAACAACCATTATTTTTTTCCTTCTTTCCTTTCTCTTAAAATCCAACATTTAATAGCCAAAATGGATCATTTTGTCCTAAGATCCACCCTGAACCTCCCTGGTGCAACTTGAGGCTCTTTGCTTGGGAGAAGTGCTACCTCCTCCTTTCCAATGCTGTGTGCTGGGTGAGCTTGCAGATCTTCAGCCTCTGTTATCCCAAATCATTCTGGGATCTTCAGAGGCAGCAGAGGATGTGTGTGTCTCTTTGGTGGCTTGCCAGAGCAGCAGTGCTAATGGAGGTTGGAGGCATCCTTTAAACTGTTCTCAGCCCCTGAGGACACAAACTCTTCAGCCCATCTTGCTGACACAGCTCCCTGGCAGGAGGATGCTCACCATGCTGCTGCCTGCAGGGAAAAGCTGGCCAAGGAGCAAGCCAGGAATGCTTCTCCATGCTTTTGGCCCACTAGTCCTGCAGTATTTCCAGGCAGAAAGCAGCTTGTGAGTGCAGAGAGCTCAGAGCTGTGTGAGCACCCTTGTGCTGTGTCAGTCCAGCAGAAGGATGTCATCCAGAAGGAGCTGGACAAGCTGGAGAGCTGGGCCCAGGGGAACCTCAGCAGCTGCAACAAGACCAAGTGCAGGGTCCTGCCCCTGGCTCAGAACAATCCCCACTATCAATCCAGGCTGGGGATGAGATGATGGAGAGCAGCCCTGCAGAAAAGGCCTTGGGGTGCTGGTGGCTGAGAAGCTGGCCATGAGCAAACAGTGCACGCTGGCAGCCCAGAAGCACAATGGCATCCTGGGCTGCAGCAAGAGAAGCGTGGCCAGCAGAGCCAGAGAGGTGATTCTGCCACTGCACTCTGCTCTGCTCACACCTCCTCTGCAATACTGGGGCCAGCTCTGGAGCCCTCAACACACAAAGGCCATGGAGCTGCTGGAGCAGGTGCAGAGGAGGCCACGAGAATGCTCAGGGGCTGCAACACCTCTGCTCTGAGGACAGGCTGAGGGAGCTGGGATTGTTCAGCCTGGAGAAGAGAAGGCTTCAGGGGAACTACTAGTGACCTTCCAGGACCTAAAGGGAACTTGCAAGCAGGCTGCAGAGGGCCTGTTTGCAAAGGCCTGCAGGAAAAGGACAAGGGGCAATGGTTTGAAATTGGAGAGGAGTAGATTTCAACTGGACATTAGAAAGAAGTTGCTCCCCACGAGGGTGGTGGAACACTGGCCCAGGTTGCCCAGGGAGGTGGTTGAGTTCCCATCCCTGGAGGCATTCCAGGTGAGGCTTGCCAGGGCTCTGGGCAAGCTGCTCTAGTTGGGGATGTCCCTGGCCACTGCAGGGGGGTTGGACTAGATGAGCTCCAGAGCTCCCTTCCAACCCAAGGCATGCTAGGATTCTCTAAGGAGGAGAGGATGCTGATGCCATTGCCCCATGGGCTATGGCTAACTCCCTGCTGCCTTTCAGCTCTGCTTTCTCCAGGCCTAACAGCTACTTCTCAGGGCTGCATTTCATCTTTTCCCCCTCTTTAGGTTTCTGTATGGCACCAAATAAATGCTATGTGTCAAATTGTTGCCCTTGGATGAACATTGGGAGTTCTGGTTGACTTCAGCAGGGAGCTGCAGGCAAGCCAACAGCCTAAAAAAAGAACTTGGCCTCAGCTCTGCAATCTCTGCTTTGCTGCATCCTCTGCTCCAGGAATGAGCATCTCCCTGCTTGCAAAGTGCAGCAGGCACCAGCATGGGGAACAAGCCTCTTGCAAAGCCAAACAGAAGGAGCTGGATGCTCCAGGGGAAGAAGAGGAGCTCCTTGGAGATGCTAGGCCCTGAGAGCAGCTGCAGCTCTGAGGGCTTGCTCAGTGTGTGTGTGGACAAGCAGAAGCTGCTGGAGATGTGCTTTGGATGAGTTTTGAGCTGCATTTTTCCTGTGCTCTCCTCTTGCTGCTGTTCCTGAAGGGAAGAGGCAGAACATCAGGGATGGATAGGGGAAGGAGCAGAGGAGCACATCAAACCCAAGGCAGCCTCCTTCCCTCTCCTCTGACACCATATGGCAACCAGAACCTTCCAGCTCCCTGCAAAGGGACTGACATTGCCAGGCAGAGCCTGGAGCAGAGGGAAGGAATCCAGCAGATGCAGGGAGGAAGCACCTGGAGCACAGAAGCAGAGAGGTTGGAGCTGCAGCTGCTGGGAATGGGGAAAGCAGCATTGCCTTTCCACTGCCTCTCCTCTCTCCATCCCTCCTGCCTCTCCTCTCTCTCCATCCCTCCTGCCTCTCCTCTCTCTCCATCCCTCCTGCCTCTCCTCTCTCTCCATCCCTCCTNTGCCTCTCCTCTCCCCTCTCTCTCTCTCCATCCCTGCCTCTCCTCTCCCCTCTCTCTCTCTCCATCCCTGCCTCTCCTCTCCCCTCTCTCTCTCTCCATCCCTGCCTCTCCTCTCCCCTCTCTCTCTCTCCATCCCTGCCTCTCCTCTCCCCTCTCTCTCTCTCCATCCCTGCCTCTCCTCTCCCCTCTCTCTCTCTCCATCCCTGCCTCTCCTCTCCCCTCTCTCTCTCTCCATCCCTGCCTCTCCTCTCCCCTCTCTCTCTCTCCATCCCTGCCTCTCCTCTCCCCTCTCTCTCTCCATCCCTGCCTCTCCTGCTGAAGGGAGGATGGAGCCAGGCTCTGCTGATCCATGGAGAGATCCTTTCCAAGCTGCACCCCTCTGGAATTGTGTGCTCCATGGCTCCAAGCCAGCCCAGCTCCTGGGAACAGAGAAGAGCTGAGTGCCTGCCCCAGGAAGGATGCTTAGCTACATCCCAATGGCTTGTGCATCCTGCTGGCACACAGCCATCAGGAGGATGGAGACTGATTCCTGGGAACACTGGCACTGCCAGACCAATTTATCTGGCTCTGATTGCTCTGAGAAGAGGGAAAAAAATCAAGGAGTTAGCAGGGGAATGAGCTGCTGGCTCCTAGCAGCCTCGTCCCCTCTGCAGGGCTGGGGACAGTGGCACTGCAGGATAGGCAGGAGCTACAGAGGGATCTGGCCAGGCTGGATTGATATGCCAAGGATAATGGGATGAGGATCAACAAGACCAAGGCCTAGGTTTTGCACTTGGAGCACAACAACCCCAGGGATGCTCCAGGCTTGGAGCAGAGTGGCTGGAAAGCTGCTGGGAGAAAAGGATCTGAGTGTGTTGGTTGGTAGCAGCTGGAGATGATCCAGCAGAGTGCCAAGGAACCAACAGCATCCTGGCTTGGCTCAGGAATAGTGTGGATCCAGCAGGGCTAGGGCAGGCATTGTCCTGCACTGGGGAGGTCACAGCTCCAATCCTGGCCTCAGCTTTGTTCTCCTCACTCCCAGAAGGACATGGAGCTGCTGGAGTGTGTCCAGAGAAGGGCAAGGAAGCTGGGGAAGGATCTGGAGCATAAGTGTGGTGAGGAGCAGCTGAGGAACTCAGCTTGGATAGTCTGGAGAAGAGGAGGCTCAGGGGAGACCTTAGCTCTCTCTGCAGCTCCCTGCAAGGAGCTTGGAGCCAGCTGAGGGTTGGACTCTTCTCCCCAGATAGGAGCAGAGGAAATGGCTTCAAGTTGCACCAGGAGAGGTTCAGCTTGGATCTTAGGAACAATTTCATCCCTGGAAGGCTTGTCCAGCACTGGCCAGTCAGAGTGGATGAGTTTTGCCTTTCAGAGTCTCCCATGTCTCTGGTGTTGTGCTGCAGGCCTGGGGCCAGCTGAGGTACTGGATGCTCCCTGCAGTGCCTCTCTCCTCCAGCTCTGGCACAGGGCTGTGTTTTGGGATGCCCATATGCTCTGCAGCTGTTCCTACAACCTCTCCCTTTCTTCCCTTTCCTTCTCATGCTGGAGTTGTTCAGAGAGCTGCACTCTCCCTTTCTCCATCTTCAAGCTTGCTGAAGCTGAAGTGATGCTTCCTGGGCCCAACAGCTCCGTGCCACTAAAGCATATCCCAAGGGCCATGTTGAGATGCTTGTGATCCCTGGGCAGCCTGGGGCAATGCCTAACCAGTTTGCCAGGGAATTCTCAGGGTCTGGAAGAGCATTTCTTCACCTCCTTCTTGTTGGTTTGCTCCTAACATCTCCTCTCTTCACCTTCTCCTTTGTCTCTGCTTCCTGCTGATGTTACATCTTCATTCTGCCAACGAATTACTGAGCTCCCAAAGAGCCTTGGGGCTGCTTTGGGCTCTCTCCCTTTCCCTTCCTCTCCCTCTCTCCCTTTCCCTTCCTCTCCCTCTCTCCCTTTCCCTTCCTCTCTCTCTCTCCCTTTCCCTTCCTCTCTCTCTCTCCCTTTCCCTTCCTCTCCCTCTCTCCCTTTCCCTTCCTCTCTCTCTCTCCCTTTCCCTTNTCCCTTTCCCTTTCTCTCTCTCTCCCTTTCCCTTTCCCTGTCTCCTCCTCTGTTCCCAAGCCATGTCCACCACTAACTCCAGATGTGTTTTCCGGGCACCTCAGGCCTCTTGCTCCCTGCTTTTCTGCTCCAATTCTCCAGCCCCTGGAGGAGCCCAGAGCCATTTCCAGCTCCCCTCCCTCCCCCCTGGGCTGGAAGCAACAGAAACACAGCAATGGGAAACACATGAGGCATTCCTTAAACTGGGGCACTTTGGAATTGCCATTTCTGCAAGGCTGTATATATATATATATATTTATATCAGAAATGTATATATTTAGATCAGAACTCTCCCTATAAAGTATCTCTATAAATATATGTGATCCTATAAGTGATCTAACTTCAAAGCCCTCAGCATCCTTGCAGCTTGGTTGGACTTGAATTCCCCAGGGAGCTCAATCCAAGGGCTGTGATGCTCTGTGGAGCTTCTGGAAGGCTTTTCCTTGCTCTCCAAGCTCCCCTGCTGCAGGGCTGGAGCCTGCAATCCAGCTCTGCCATGGCAGGAAGGTTATTTTTAGGGATATAAATAATTGAATGTGTTGAGCCAGAGTCTAGAAGCATGGAAGGAGGAGAATGAGGATGTGCTCAGGTGTCTTGGTGCTGGGAAGGAGAGGAGAGCCTTGCCTGTTCATCTAGATCCCTGTTTGCAGACCCTCCCAGGATGTGCTTGGAATTGAAGAGGTCCTGGAAGTGTTCCCTGCCTGATTGTCAGCAGGGAATTAGGAGCTTGATCTCCTAGGAGGTTGGAAGGATAAGGATGTTTTCTCTTTGTGGGCACCTCCTCGCTCTCTCCATCCCTAGGAGCAGCTCCCAGTTGGCTGTAGCCTTTCCTTGAGCAGGGTGAGGAAAGGGAGGATGCTTTCCTTGGCTGCCTGTGTCCTGGCTCAGCTGCTGAGGTTTCTCTAGGACACCAGGTTAGCTCAGGATGAGGACAAGGCAGGAGCTGGAGCAGCTCTCCTCTTAAAGCAGTGTGTCAGCTCATCCAGCAGATGCCAAGCCAGGATGACAGGAGATTTGCATCACAGGATCAGTTAAGCTTGGAAAAGACCTTGGAGATCCTCAAATCCAACCATTAATTTTTTTTAAACCATATTCCTAAACCTGTGGATGTGTTGCTTGGGGAAAAAAGGAGAGGAGAAGGTACAATTTGTGTCTTCTCCATGGGTGTTTTCCTTCCCTTTGGCAGGCCCTGGGAAAACTGCTGCTGTGTCCAGGGAAAGCTCCCTAATAGTGATTGATTAGTCCCTGAGCAGATACAGGCATCCAATTCACTGGATCCACACCAAGAGACATTCAGCAGCTCCTTGGAGAGGGAGGAAGGATGGAAATGGGGATGCTGAGGCTCTTGGAGCAGATTTGTGGAGCATGGAGGCAGCTAATCCCCTTGGAAGTGCAAAGGAAAGCTTGGAGCCAGCTGGGCTTGGTCTCTGCTCCCAGGTGACTAGGAAATGGCCTCAAGTTGTGTCAGGACAGGTTCAGCTTGGATCTTAGCAACAAACACTTCCCTGGCAGAGTGGTTAGGATTGGCCCAGGGCAGGGATGGAGTTCCCAGGCCTGGAGAGGATGTCCATGTGTCTCTTGGCTCAGTGGCATGGAGCTGTTGGGTTGATGTTACACTGGATGATCTTAGAGGTCTTTTCCAACCTCCCTGATTCTCTGCTTCCCTCTCTTTTCCTTTCTTCCCTGGATGGAAATGAGCTATAATTTAGGCCTTTCCAGGTTCCTTAGTGGAGGATGCACACCAGTGGGAGGACAAAAAAACCTTCCTCATCTTCATGTGCTTGGCAGCCACACATTGCTTGGAGCAGGGGGATGATCCCCAGAGCTCCCTGCCAAGCCTAACCAGGCTGGATTCAGGGATGCTGGAGGATCAGACAGGAGCCTGCTCCTTGCATGGAAAGGATTCCCATGGCTATGAGTCCAGAGCATGCTCCCCAAATCCCTGCTGCTGCAAACCCAACTCCACTCCTTGATCTGTGTGCTTTTGAGAATAACAAGATCTCAGAGTTGCTATTTTTAGCCTAACTGGGTGGGTTTGGGTTCTTTTTTTCCCTGTGAAAGCCACAGGCCACGTGTGCTGCTTTGCTGGGAAATGTGCTATTTTTGGCTCCTAACACAGCGCAGGATTTTTGCCATGGCTCTCCTATCCATGCCTCAGTGATGCTCCTGCACAGCTCAGTCTGCATTTGTTTTCTTCTGGAGAAATTTTTGGTCACTTTCCCATCTTCCTGAGTGCTTTGGTTCATATTTTTGTGTTGTGTTTCATTTGATGGGAATGGTTTTTTTCCTCATTAACACCAAACTTCACCTGATAAAGATGATTTTGAGGGGGGGATATAGTAAAACCTGAATTTCCTGTCCAGCACAGCACAAAACTAGAGGATTTCTGTTGGAATTGCTATTAA
This sequence comes from Bucco capensis, assembly GCA_013396975.1. Taxonomy (NCBI): domain Eukaryota; kingdom Metazoa; phylum Chordata; class Aves; order Piciformes; family Bucconidae; genus Bucco; species Bucco capensis. Next base: position 37,099 of record VWZO01012840.1, read on the forward strand.
TTCCATGCTGGTGGCTCAGGGCCTTCTAGTGCTGCAGTGAGGTTGTTTTTTTTTCTCACTACAGCTTTGGGTTTGCTTGGGATTGACCAAAATCCCTCTTTCTGAAGGCAAAACATTGCTCTACCCACGAGGGAGAAACACATCTGCTGGGCTTGTGTGTGATGGGGAGGATGCAGCTGAGCATCCCTGCAGCAGGCTTGCATCTCCAAGCCTTGTCCCTGGTGGATTTTTGGGTGATGTTTTCTGTGCAGTGACTCAGAAGAAGCAGCATCACAAAAAAATAACATCAGTTTGGGGTTGGTTGTTTTTTTCCTCCTGAGGAAGTGTTCCCAGACACATCCATGGTGTTCAGGGAAGGCCTTGGAGCTCCTGTTTGTAAGCTCTGGGCTGCTTCCCAGGATGATCTCTCCCTTCCAGCCAGGTTCCTGGGGGGATGCCTGTGGCTCCCAAGGCATTTCCAGTTCTTTTTGTGCCTGGAGGAGCTGCTGGACCTTTCCTCCTGTCCTATTGCCAGCTGCTCAGGTGTTGTCCCTTCCCTTGAGCTTCATCATCCTTCTTCCCAAGGGGCTTGGATTACCTAGTGCAGCACAAGCTTTGGAGCTGTGGAAGCCTGCCAAGGTCACTGGGATGAGTGCTGGCACTGAGTGTACCTTGCTGAGTCTCAGTGTGGACACTGAGAAGGCTTTGCTGAGTCCTCCTGCTCACACAAGCTAGCTTCAGCCCTTGCTGCTGGGAGGGCACTGAGATACAATCAGAGAACAGCTAGAGCTGGAAGAGACCTGGAGCCCAGCCTTTGTCCCAGCCCTAGCAGCCTGCTGAATGATGCCAGCAGCCAGCTGGGAACTCACTGGGACTGACAGGACCACATCTCCAGGGACCGTTACCCAGGGATGCTCCTACTCCTGAGCATCCCTCTTGTTGTTGCCTCTGTGGCTTGCACTTAGGAAACCTCCCTGTACTCTGAGTTTCTGCTAACATCTCCTAGAGCTGAATTAGCTACTTTTACACCTCCAGAGTTCATTCAGATCCCCCTCACAACTCAGCTTGTTGCTAGCCTTGCCATTCCCTGCTTCTCCCAGGATGATGGAACATTGCAAGCAAAGCTGTCCCAGAAGCTGGCAGCAGGTCTCCTTTGGCCAGGGCTGTTCATCTTACGTCAGTCTGACTGGAAATGCATCCTCCTGGATGTGTTCTGGGATGACAGTGGTGTTTGTCAGGAAGACACCCTATTGATCTGCCAAAGCATTTGGCCACAGGCAAGCTCAGTCCTGCTTTTCTCTTCCTGACAATCCAGGCCCTCAAATGAACTCAGAGACATTCCCTGCAGCCCTTAAGTGCTTCATTTGGCTCTTGCTACAATTGGGTTGGGTCCTGTTGCTGATGGCCAGGCCTGAAGCTCTTCCACCTCTTCCCTGAGGGAGTTTTCTTCCAATCATCATCTTCATTCCCCATGCTTTCCAACTCAGCAGATTTCACTGGAGTGCTCCTGCTTTCCCTGCCTGAGCTATTGATGCCAACAGCCCACTGGCAGTTGGTAGGGATGCTGCTGAAGGGCTGAGGGCACTGGGCTTGGTTAAGCTGGAGAAAAGGATGCTCAGGGGAGACCTTCTCCCTCTCTCCAGCTCCCTGCAAGCAGCTTGGAGCCAGCTGAAGGTTGATCTCTTCTCCCTAGATAGGAGCAGAGGAATTGACCTCAAGTTGCACCAGGAAAGGCTCTGGCTGGATGTCAGGAACAATTTCTTCCCTGCCAGAGCAAACAGAAAAGTCTCTTGCATGAAAGTGATTGTCAGTGGCTGAGTTTTGATCCTTTTGTGGAGTTTTCCTTGCCCTGCCTTCTGGTGTTAAAAATCCATGTGTAACTCCAGCAGCTAATGCTTCTTCTCCTCTTCTCCTTGCAGTGACCTGCTCTCTTCTGAATACCTGGAGAGGCATATTGAGGAAGGAGGGAAGGCAGTGGAAGTTAAGGTAGGAATTGCCTTTGGATGCTGTGCTTTTGGGGTTAAGGCAAGCTCACCTGTCTCCTGGAAAGCAGAGGGATGTTTCTGTGAGGGAAGCATGTTTCCTGCAGCATCTCTCTGTGTCCTTTCAGAGCTCTTTTTTGGGGTTATCAGTGATGCTGGCAGCAAGATGAAAGGCAGAAACTCAGCTTCAGTGCTGAGTAATTCCCACTGCTGGCTCTTGCTCCCTCAGAAGGAACAGCTGGCATGGATTCGGTGACATTTCCCCACGGAAAATGCTTCAGGTTTCCTCTCTGGAGAGGGGAAATAAGCCAAACATTTCTGCCTGACAGGACTAGGAAAAAATCAACTTGCTTGTTGGAGAGAAGGTTGGGATAGAAGCGTTCCTGGAAAGTTGGAAAGTGCTCGGAGCTTCTTCTCTCTTCTTCTCTCTTCTTCTCTCTTCTTCTCTCTTCTTCTCTCTTCTTCTCTCTTCTTCTCTCTTCTTCTCTCTTCTTCTCTCTTCTTCTCTCTTCTTCTCTCTTCTCTCTCTCTTCTCTCTTCTTCTCTCTCTTCTTCTCTCTCTTCTTCTCTCTCTTCTTCTCTCTCTTCTTCTCTCTCTTCTTCTCTCTCTTCTTCTCTCTCTTCTTCTCCTATTTTTCCTCCCCTTTTTTTCCAGTCTCATCCCTTGGAAGTGCTGCCAGTAGGAGAAGCTGCGAGTGTGGCTGTGGGGCAGGGGATGGCTGTGTGGGGCAGAGCTCCCTCACAGGAGGGCATTGTGGTCCCAGCCTGCCCATGGGTTTTGGCTAGGATTCATGAATCCCTGCTCCTGCCTGTGCCCTGCTGAAGGGTTTGACAGTTAAAGCCATTTCCTCTGACACCAAGGCAAGGCATGAGGTTGTTTCCCAGGCAGATGCCAGCTCCCAGAGCAGATGGCATCCCACTGGCAGGATGGCTCTGTGTCCACAGCCTGCAGCTCCATTTGGGGAGCATCTCGTGCTGTGGCTGCTGGGCACTGAACAGGAGGCTCATGTGGCCTCTGAAGGGCAAGCTGGGCTGGCAGCACACACCATCTGCTGACAGCACCTAGCAGCAGCCAGCAAGGGCACTGAGGGAGCTGCCTGCCTGCAGGAGCAGCTCAGCTCCACCTGTGCACAGGAGTCAGTGCTGGGGCCAGCACTGTTCAATATAGTCATCAGTGATCTGGATGAAGGGGGAGAGTGTTCCCTCAGCAAGCTGGCAGATGATGCCAAGCTTGGAGCAGTGGCTGGCACACCAGGAGCTNTGTGGAGCAGGGAATGGCTGTGTGGGGCAGGGGATGGCTGTGTGGGGCAGAGCTCCCTCACAGGAGGGCATTGTGGTCCCAGCCTGCCCATGGGTTTTGGCTAGGATTCATGAATCCCTGCTCCTGCCTGTGCCCTGCTGAAGGGTTTGACAGTTAAAGCCATTTCCTCTGACACCAAGGCAAGGCATGAGGTTGTTTCCCAGGCAGATGCCAGCTCCCAGAGCAGATGGCATCCCACTGGCAGGATGGCTCTGTGTCCACAGCCTGCAGCTCCATTTGGGGAGCATCTCGTGCTGTGGCTGCTGGGCACTGAACAGGAGGCTCATGTGGCCTCTGAAGGGCAAGCTGGGCTGGCAGCACACACCATCTGCTGACAGCACCTAGCAGCAGCCAGCAAGGGCACTGAGGGAGCTGCCTGCCTGCAGGAGCAGCTCAGCTCCACCTGTGCACAGGAGTCAGTGCTGGGGCCAGCACTGTTCAATATAGTCATCAGTGATCTGGATGAAGGGGGAGAGTGTTCCCTCAGCAAGCTGGCAGATGATGCCAAGCTTGGAGCAGTGGCTGGCACACCAGGAGCTGTGCTGCCATCCAGAGTGACCTGGACAGGCTAGAGACATGGGCAGGGAGAGACTGAATGACATTGAACAAGGGGAAGTGTGCAGTACTGCATGTGGGAAAGAACAAGCCCATGGATCAGTCCAGCCTGGGAACTGCTGTGTTGGAGAAGAGCCCTGGGGAAAAAGCTCTGGGAGTGCTGGTGGCTAGGAGGATGCCCATGAGGCAGCAATGTGCCCTTGTGGCCAAGAGGCCAATGGCATCCTAGGATGCATGAAGAGGAGCGTGGCCAGCAGAGCCAGAGAGGTTCTTCTCCCCTCTCCTGTGCCCTGGGGAGGCCTCCCCTGGAATGCTGTGTCCAGTTGTGGGCCCCTCAGCTCCAGAAGGCTAGGGAGCTGCTGGAGAGAGTCCAGCCCAGGGCCAGCAAGATCCTGAAAGGAGTGGAGCATGTGCCCTAGGAGGACAGGCTGAGAGAGCTGGGTCTCTGCAGCCTGGACAAGAGGAGACTGAGAGGAGACCTCAGCAATGCTTAGAAATATGGGAAGGGTGAGTGTGAGGAGGAGAGAGCCAGGCTCTGCTCCATGGCATCCAATGGTAGGACAAGAGGGAATGGGAGCAAGTTGGAGCACAGGAGGTTTAGTATTAAGCTGAGGAGGAACTTGTTTGCAGTTCAGGTGCCAGAGCACTGGCCCAGGCTGCCCAGGAGCCTGTGGAGTCTCCTTGTCTGGAGCCATTGCAGAGCTGCCTGGACACATTGCTGTGTGAGCTGCTCTAGGTGCTCCTGCTCTGGCAGGGGGGTTGCACTAGATGAGCTTTCTAGGACTCTTCCAACCCCTAACATTCTGGGATACTGTTGCTCCTGATGCAGGCTTAGCTGTCACTGGGTCACAACTCATGGAAGCATCAGTGCTTTGTAATCAGACCTAAGTGAGTGCTCAGGAAGCAGCTTTGGAAGTGGTGCTCCTAGGCTCAGTAGCTCTTTAAAGAGCTCAGTGTCACCTGGCACATCACAGTGCTGGCTTGGTCCTTGGCTGCTCCTTTGGGAGCCTTCTGCTGCAAGGAGAGAGGGAGATCTGCTCCTGGCACTCGAGCTAGCCCAGCCATCCCCTTTCCTCTGGACTGAGGAGTGTTAGGGCAGGGCTGTGAGGATGCTGGGAGCTGGAAGGGCTGCATCTGGAGCTCTGCAAAGTGCTTCCCTGGAGATCTGCTCTCCAGTGTTCTTTGAAAGCAGATGACTGTGCATCCTGGCTTTTCCTGCCCTGGGAAGGTCACAGTGACTCCGAGGGGAACAGCAAGCAGTGCCAGTGGATGGCTGAGGATGCTCTTGGGCTCCTGGGCAGAGGTGTCTGTCAAATCCCTGTGCCTCACACCAGCAAATCTCAACCTGGAGCAGTGCTGAGTCCATCCAGGCCACGTGCAGGAGGACTTGCTTCCATAGCCACGTGGCTTCTGTGGATCTGAGGGATGAGCTCTGCTGGATGGGGCTGGGAAGGTGTCCATTGGATTTGTACAAGAGAAGAGGCAAATATCAATGTTCATTTCATTCCTTTGCTGCTTGGTTATATTTTGAGTTCCCAATAGTCCTGGAGCTCTGGTGAGCACTTGGAGTTGGTTCCCTCTTTTAATCAAGCATCATTACTATTTGATGAGCATTCCTGGCTCCTCAGGGATGGAAATTGCCTTTCCCTCAGAGCTTGTCCATGTGCAGAGCAGGTGTTGAGGCTGAGCCTCCTGTCTGCAGCTCTTTTCCTAGTCACTGAGGAAAGATGAGCCCTTGTGGAGTCATTTGTCTCTGCAATCTGCCTCAGGGATGCTGTTCAGCTCCCAAGCTATGGGATGAACATCCCCAGGAATGATCCTCAAAGCTTGGTACCATCTCAGGGGGCTTGGCAATGCACTGATGGAGCAGTAGGCTAGGGCAGGCTGGAGTGGGATGCTCTGGGATGTCCTGGTGGGGTTTTCTCACTCTCCTGTCCAATTCCAGGGAGGAGAACATTGCTATTACCAGGGAGAGATCCGAGGGAATCCTGTCTCCTTTGTTGCCTTGTCCACATGCCATGGATTACAGTAAGTCTGCTGCTTGCTTGCTTGCTTGCTGCTGCCTTTTGCTTGGTTGTCTTTGACACAAAACCAAGCTGTTTCTAGCCAAAGAAGTGCTGTTTATTTTCCTACTATATTTTTGCTTTTCACCCATGGTAATACTTAACAACCTTGAGGGGGAAAAAAACCCAACTGGTTTAATTTGAAGCATGTTTGTGTTCCTGAAGGATAGGGAATTGTGCTATAATATCTGTATTTTGATTTTCAGCCCCTCATTTCAGTGATAATCTCACTCAAACACTTGTCTCCTGGAGCTGGGTGCTGCTTGTGCCCCTCAGGGACATCTCTGCTCTCACAAGATGCTTTCAGAGCAACCAAGGGTTGCTTAAATCTGGGAATTCAGGAATGCTTTTTGGGTGCTGAGATCAGCCTTGGCACTAAGTGCTGATTGCCCAGCTTGGGTTGTTCCTGGTCCAGCAAAGCTTAGGTGATGGAGATGTTCTCCAGCTCATTGGTACCAGAGCTATACCCACTGAAGCAGTGTATTCCTTGCCTAGCTGTACATCCTTTATCAGGAAGGGGCAGAAATCCATGCAGAAGTCTCCTCTTCCTTCCCCCTGGGCTGATTTACAGCTGTGCTCATCTCTTTTCTCCTCAAGGTTGAGCAGCAACAAGAAACCTGAGCTCAGTTTGCCTATCGACAGGGAGCCTAAAAATAGGAACCCCTAAGAGCATCCTGAGCCACTCCAGGCCTTCCATTAGCAGGGATCCATTAGGGCTAGGAAAGCATGGAGATATCCCTCCCTGCCTGCCTCCTGGGCCTTGATGCTCCTGATGCTCCCTGCTCTTCAGTTGCTCCAATTGGTTCTTCCTAACCCATTTCTGGGATGGAGAATACAGCTCTTTTCCCTCTTGCTGGGTACTTCAGGTTTCCCTGGAGAAGTTTTGGTGTGGTTGGTTTCCTTCCTTGATTTCTTTTAGGGTTGGTTTGGGGTTTTTGGTGTGGTTTGTGTTTGGTTTAGTTGGTTGTTTTTTGTATAAATGATTATTTTGTTGGGTTGATTTGGGGTTTCTGGTGTATTTTGTGTTTGTGTTTGGTTTAGTTGGTTGATTTTTTTTGTATAAATGGTTGTTTTATTGGGTTGATTTGGGGTTTTTGATGCATTTTGTGTTTGTGTTTGGTTTAGTTGGTTGATTTTTTTTGTATAAATGGTTGTTTTATTGGGTTGATTTGGGGTTTTTGATGCATTTTGTGTTTGTGTTTGGTTTAGTTGGTTGATTTTTTTTGTATAAATGGTTGTTTTATTGGGTTGATTTGGGGTTTTTGATGCATTTTGTGTTTGTGTTTGGTTTAGTTGGTTGATTTTTTTTGTATAAATGGTTGTTTTATTGGGTTGATTTGGGGTTTTTGATGCATTTTGTGTTTGTGTTTGGTTTAGTTGGTTGTTTTTTGTATAAATGATTATTTTGTTGGGGTGGTTTGGGGTTTTTGGTGCATTTTGTGTTTGGTTTAGTTGTTTTTTGTATAAATGATTATTTTATTGGGTTGGTTGGGGGTTTTTGGTGTGGTTTGAGTTTGTGTCTGGTTTAGTTGGTTGTTTTTTGTATAAATGATTATTTTGTTGGGTTGGTTTGGGGTTTTTGGTGCATTTTGTGTTTGGTTTAGTTGTTTTTTGTATAAATGGTTATTTTGTTGGGTTGGTTTTAGGTTTGTTTTTTTTTTCCCCCTCTTTTTTGATACACTAAACTTGCACTAAGATGCAACATGAAGCTCCCTAGGCTAATTCCAGCATCCAGGAGGGGAAAGTCCTGTTTTGCTGAGCTGGCTGAAGCTCAGCTGCTGTGCCACTGCATCTCCATCACCTCAGCCTCGTCCTCCAGGCTCAGTTTCCAAGGCTGAGTCATTCCCTGGAGCTGCTCAGCTCCAATGCTGTCCACACTGATGGGCATGAAGCAATGGTTGTGCTGTTTCTGTGGATAGGATTGGAAGCTTTGGGGCAGAAGGAAGAGTTTACCTCAGCCTGGGGCAGAACATCCTTCTGAAGCAAAGAAACCAAAGGGTGACTCTGTGCCTCAAACCATTTGCAACTGCTTCCTCTTCTAAATATTCACCTTTTTAAAGCTTAAACTTGCCTCCCTGTTGCTCTAGTGCTGGTTTATGAAGGCAACATTGACATTTCTCTTGGCAGTGGGATGTTCTTTGATGGAAACCACACTTACCTTATTGAGCCAGATGAGGATTACACCTCAGATGTAAGTAGAACTCAGAGAGTTGTCCTGCTGGGTAGAGATAGCCATGGATCCAGGGGAGGCATAAGCTTCTGGGATCAATTAGACCCTTTAATTCCCAACTCATTTAATTCATTGAGGAGTGCCCATCATCCCAGAGCTCCAGAATTTAGGCAGTAGAGTAGTGTCCAACACTTGGCTGTAGAGCAGAGCCAGCACCAGAGGGTGATGAAGGTTCCCTGGAGCCAGCAGAAATGTCCTGGCACCTCCTTGAGCCAGCTGAGCAGCTCCTAGGCCTCTCCCCATGATCCCTGGGCAGCTCTCAGTGTGCTGTTATCCATGGGATGGATAAGATAACCTCCAAGCAAAGGTGATTAGCTGTGCTGTTAATGATCACATCCCAGCTGGGAGATGGAGGAGAGTGTAGAGTGATGATGTCCTGCAGCTTGCACATTCCCTAGAGCAGAGCTGCTGGATCACAGGCACCCTTGGGAAGTGCCCTTGGGATGCTCATGAGTTGAGGTGCCTGTCATCCATGGAATTCTTTGCTCTTGCAGGATGACTTCCATTCCCATTCTGTTTACAAATCCAAGTTGTTTGAGCTTCCTCCAGATGACCTGCCACCTGGTAAGACCTTTGGATAGTTGTGAGTCCTTGGCTTGTTTGAGTAGCCTGAGGCCACTTTTGTTAATCCTATTTGGTAGCTGAAGGTGTTGGTTTGGATATCCTTGGAGACACCTGTAGGGACACACTTGAGTGACACATGGCACTTGAGGCTTTGTGCTAGGGCTTCAAGGTCCTTTCCATCCTACATGATTCCTGATGGCACCTTCTCAAGGAGATATATTCCCATCCAAACTGCTTGGTGCTCCTGAGGAGGGGTTTAGGAAAGGAAGGACACAGTGGGAATAGCAGGGAGGTGTAGGACATCTGCTGAGCTCTCAGCAGCCTGACACCTCCAGATCAGCTGCTGCAGCAGAGCCAGAGCATCACTGGCAGGATTGCTCCTAGGAAGCATCCATAATGTTGCTTCTTTTTCTAGCTGGAAGCTTGAGGAATGGAGTAGTTCCCATGTCCATGATGCTGTCACTTGGCATTGAGGGCACATCCTGGTGAACATTCACTCTGCTTTGGCCTGTGTTTTCTCCACAGAGTTCTGGCAGATGAATGCCACCTCCCAGAAGTTTGTTGTAAAGCCAAGACACACCAGGAGTAGAAGGCAGGTATGTGCCCAAATCCCTTTGGAAAGGACTATCCCACCTCCTTGGTGTCTGATGGAGCTCTGCTGCCTCTGCTTTGCTGTGTGTCAATAGAGCTGTGGAGGTGCCCAAAGGTTGTTGGCTTCTCTTGGACATTGTGAGAGCCACTATTTGGGCTCGATGACCTCAGAGGTCTTTCCTAACCTAAATCATCCTGTGGTTCCATGACTGGATCATCTCCAACTAAAGCAAACCTCTCCGAGGCAAAGGAGGTGAAAGATTTGTTCTCCAGTGATGCAGCTAAGCCCCAGAAATGTCTTCACTCTCTGAGGCCAGGATGAAGGCCCCAGAAACAAGCTGTTTGCTGAAGCCCTTGCTAGCTAGCAGTTCCTCTCTGTGCCCTGCTGGACTCTCTCCCAGTGCTTTTCTCTCTCCCCTAGCTCCATCAGCTTCCACGCAACGTTGAGGAGGAAACCAAATACATTGAGCTGATGATTGTCAATGACCACCTGATGGTAAGAGTGACACTTTACCCTTGTGCAGGGCTGCAGGAGACGTGGCACTTGGTGACATGGTTTGGTGGCATGGAGCTGTTGGGTTGATGGTTGGCCTTGAGGATCTCAGAGGTCTTTCCCAAGCTGAATGATTGCTGAAGCGATTGGAATTTGGCATTATGGGAATAAAGATAAGGGAGAAGATATCAATATATTCCTATTCCTACAGCATTCCCAGTGAAGCTCTTAGAGCACTTCCCAACCAGGAATGAACAGCTCCTCACAAGAGCTGCTTGCATATTCCATCAATACTGTGCATTTTAGGGTGATGCTCTCCTATCACATAGCACCATGCCACGCAGAGACCAAACCTCATCCAGGGCTTTTTAGTGCTGATGTGGTTATTTTCTCCTTTGTGCTTTTTTTTGGGGGGGTTGTGGAGCCTATTTTGCTGCCTTGTGTGTGTGTGTGTGAGGTGCCTGTGTTTGCTCTGCAGTGCAAGAAGCATCGTCTGTCCGTTGGCCACACCAACAGCTATGCCAAGTCTGTTGTCAACATGGCAGATCTAGTGAGTATCACTCCTCCAGATGTCCTCTCTAGTGTCAGATGAGGCAGGAGTTGTCATTTCATGGTTTACCTGAGAGTAACCTATGTGATGATCACAGAGTTTCATCTAGAACCATCTTCAGGCACCTTTGTCCAACAGAGGATGTTGTGCTCAGGGCCATGGGTTTGTTGTGCTCAGGGCCATGGGTTTGTTGTGCTCAAGGCCATGGGTTTGTTGTGCTCAGGGCCATGGGTTTGTTGTGCTCAGGGCCATGGGTTTGTTGGGCTCAGGGCCATGGGTTTATTGGGCTCAGGGCCATGGGTTTGTTGGGCTCAGGGCCATGGGTTTGTTGTGCTCAGGGCCATGGGTTTGTTGTGCTCAGGGCCATGGGTTTATTCTGCTCAGGGCCATGGGTTTATTGTGCTCAGGGCCATGGGTTTGTTGGGCTCAGGGCCATGGGTTTGTTGTGCTCAGGGCCATGGGTTTGTTGGGCTCAGGGCCATGGGTTTGTTGGGCTCAGGGCCATGGTTTAGTGGCATGATAGTGATAGGCAGATGGTTGGACTTGATGGTCTCCAAAGTCTCTTCCAACCTTCATGATTCTGTGGATCATTGTGGTTGGCAAAGCCCTCTGAGCTCCAACCATGCCCAACACCACCATGTCCCCAAGCACCACATCTACAGCATTAGAGAGTATTTTTTGGTGGCTTTAAATACCTTCTAGGCCAGCCCCTTGAACCTGAGTTTGAAAGAGCACCTCTGAGCTGCCAGTGTTCCAGCTAGCATCCCTCCATGGACAAGCTGGCACCCAAAAAGGGTCAAACCTCAACCTGTATCCTCTTTGATGCCCTGTGTTTGTTGATGCCTAGATCTATAAGGAACAGCTCAACACCAGGATAGTGTTGGTTGCAATGGAAACCTGGGCTACTGATAACAAGTTCACCATCTCTGAGAACCCCTTGGTGACCCTACGTGAGTTTATGAAATATAGGAGGGATTTTATCAGAGAGAAAAGTGATGCAGTTCACCTCTTCTCGTACGTAACCTCCTGGCATCTTCTCTTACTGGGTGCTGGGGTTCAGTTGGCCTTTCCTTTGGGGCTTTGCTTCTCTCCACTTGCCTGATGCATCCACCTCCTCTTCTGTTGTGTGTGCCTGACCCACCACCTGGCCTTTCCTTTGGGGAGGAGGGGGGGTTGCTTCTCACCAGTGGCTGATGCATCCAGCTCCTCTTCTGCTGTGTCTGTAACCCACAACCATTCAGAAAGGGTGGGGAGGGGGGGAAAAAAAGCTCCTGCACAAGCTGCCTGCCAAGTGCTAGCAGAGCTTTGAGTCTCAGCTGAAGCTGCATGCCCTGGGAGCCTTGGTTCTGCTGTGCAATGACCTCCCAAGTGATGCATGGATCTACCTTGGAGCTTGGCTGAGTCGAGCATGGACAGCCTTGTTGTGTTATGGAAAGGTTGGGTTTGGAAGCAAGGAAGCTTCTTGCTGGGCAAGCACTATGAGCAGCTTCCTTTTTGTTGATGAGCTGCATGCTGCAGGCTTGCTGAAGGGTTGCACAGCTTCCAAAGGCTTTGTTCTCCACAGACAAGTGTGCTGGAAGAAGAATCACTTGGGAGGAATGATGTGAAATCCTAGGCAGCTTAGAGTCAGAAGGGACCCTTAGAGGTTATCTAGTCAAGGAGCTGGCACTCACTCCTGCTGATGTAGTCAGCACCAAGAAGGTGATTGCCTTCAGGCTCAGAGTGCTTCTCTCCCTTGGATGAGATCAGCTGCAGTCCCAGGGAGTTCTCAGCTCCCTTGGCATCAGCAAGCCCCCAGTGCCTCTCCTCTGGAGCATCCTAGATTCCTAGACTGGTTTGGGTTGGAAGGGACCTCTGGAGCTCATCTAGTCNGTCCAGGCAGACAAGTGTCTTGTGAGCAGCTCCTCAGGCCCTGGCAGCCTGCTGACCTCCCTAGGGCTGTGTGCCAGCACAAACCACTGGCTGCAGCAGCTTGTCACCAAGCCAAAAGCTGGTGACATCCAGGAGCCTTGGCTTTCTTGGATGAGCTAGTCTGGGAAGGAGCAGGGGAGATGGTGCAAGGTTGGAGTGCTTAGCTGCTTTTGCCCTGTTGGTTGTTTTTTGCATGGTTTTCAGTGCAGTGATGGCAAGCAGCACCTGCAGATGGAAATCAGAGGGGTGAACACTGGGCTGGCTAGGTGAGGGAACTCCAGCTCTGAGCAAGGCAAACACCTCTCCTTTTCCTTTGTGTCCAAGGGGCAGTCGGTTCCAGAGCAGCAGGAGTGGTGTAGCCCACACAGGAGGAATCTGCTCCCTGCTGAAAGGAGGAGGTGTCAATGAGGTAGGTGAGATGCTGCTCTCAGCAACAGGAGCTGGGGCAGCACAGGCCTTAGGCAATCCTAGCATCTGCTGAGCTGCAAGGGACCCACCAGCATCACTGAGTGCAGCTCCTGTCTCTGCACAGGACAAGCCCAACACTCACTCCATCAGCATGGTCCAGATGCTGCTGGAATTCTCTCCAGACTCTCTTGCCATGTTCTCCTGGCTGCTGCTCTGCTGGTGCAGAGTCTTGGTGCAGCTCTCTGAAGGGATGTGTCCATGAAGAGATGTGGATCCAGAGGGACTCCTCAGCAGCTTCTGCCACATCTTCTCCTTCATGCTTGCAGGCACCATGGCAAGAGTTGTCTCTTACTTCACTTGCCCATACCCAGGGCTCAGTTGCCCTCCCTTAGCCATCAGCAGCCTGCTCTCCATGTCTAATATTGCCTTGACATGAGGAAAGCTTCCCTTGGAGCTGAGATGCCTGCATCTGATGACTCCTTCCCACCTTCTTGTTGCAGTTTGGAAAGCCAGATTTGATGGCAGTGACCCTGGCCCAGACCTTGGCCCAGAACATTGGCATTTTCTCAGACAGAAGGAAACTCAGCAGTGGTAAGGTGGTTTGCTTTTACACCCTGTCTCCAGGGGAAAAGCCTTCCAAGCTGGACGAGCTCCTCTCTAGTGTGGATCTTCCCCCCATGTAGCTGGATTTCTCTTGTGATAACCCAAGGAGCAACTGACATAACATTCAGTTTCCTCCCTTTAAAGGCTGTGATGTTCCCCTGGCAGCTCTGGTGACACCAACTCCTTCCAAACAAATCCCAAAGGTGTCTGCCACCTGCCATCCATCTCCCAGCCACACACTGAGTACAGCCCACAGGGAGAAAGATGCACGAGGAGACCTGGAGATGATGAGAAGTCCTGGTAGGCAGGGCAGCTTGGACAAGACAACCTTTCCCTTCCTCTTGTAGCCTACCCAAATCTCCTGTGTTTGCCACCATTCCTCTGCTGACACCTTGGGCCTAGTAACACCTATTGGGATCAGCTCTCCCCATCCCAGATATTGAAGAGCACAGTGCCCAGAGAGCCCAAAACTAGGCTGTGCAATTAACCAGCAAATGGTTCAACCTGGAATGCTGTTGAGTGCAGAGGGATGAGCAATGGAGCCTTTTGGGGCTCACAAGGCTGAAGATGTGATTTGGGCTTTGTTTTTGTGTCCTTTTCAGGTGAGTGCAAGTGTGAGGATACCTGGTCTGGCTGCATCATGGGAGACACAGGGTAAGGAAAGTCTAGCAGGACAGAAAGGGAAATGCTCTAGAGCTCTGCACTCCCATCAGCTCTTTGTCATGGCTACATTATATTTCTCCTCCTGTGCTGAGAAAAAACACAGACCAGAGAGTGTAAAAAGCACCCCAGAAAGTAACCCTGCTGCCTTCTCTCCATGCAGCTACTATCTGCCCAGCAAGTTCTCCAAGTGTGATATTGAAGAGTATCATGAGTTCCTGAGCAGTGGAGGTGGAGCTTGCCTCTTCAATAAACCAACCAAAGTAAGCCTGAAGGACTTCTCTTCTAGCTCTTCAGCATCCCCTTTCTGCTCTCATCTAGGTGAAACCAAGAATGAGAATCTTAGGGGGGAAAAAAGATCAAGAACATCAGTGATGTTGATGTTTCTTGTTCTCTCCAAGTTCTACACTTTCTAGTGGGATATTGAGTAATTGAAGCAGCTGATTTTAGGTCATAGGAGTTTGGAAATGATGCTGAAAGGAAAGTTTACTAAGTGGTTTCATGTCCAAAAGAGTTCCCACCTGTGTTAATCTAGAGCCAGGCCTTGCACACTTTGTTCTGGGTGTTGTAAGTATGAGTGATGGGAGAAGAGGAAAAGGCCTCATGTTGTGCCAGGGGAGGGTCAGGAGACATATTAGAAGGAATTTCTTCCTAGAAAGAGTGGTTAGACCTTGGGCCAGGCTGTCCAGGGCAGAGATGGAGTCACCATCATCCCTGGAGGGGATCAGAGACAGGAGCTGGATTTGATGGATGTGCCGCACAGGAGACAGCAGATGACTTGGCAGAAGTTCTGGGTTGACTCTTTTTGGAGTGCTAGCTCAAAACCCCATGCTCTACAGAGTAACTAGGACCTTGGAGACCTTTCTGACTTTGCTCCACAGCTTCTGGATCCTCCGGAGTGTGGCAATGGCTTTGTGGAAGCTGGAGAGGAGTGTGACTGTGGGACGATAGCGGTGAGTGCCATGTCCTCTCAGCCAGGTTCTCCTAGGCTTGCTGCTGGGAACAGCAGCTGGAGGAAGGCACTGTGAGGAGCTTGGAGCAAAGGACCTGTTCCATCATCTTTAACACAATGTGGCTTCAGACCTTCTCCCTCTCTACAGCTCCCTGCAAGGAGCTTGGAGCCAGCTGGGGCTTGGTCTCTTCTCCCTGGTGACTAGCGAGAGGCCAAGAGGAAGAAAGGTTCCAGCAGGGGAGGTTTGGGTTGGATCTTAGGAAGAATTTATTCCCTGAATGGGTTCTCAGGCTGCCTAGGGGGGTGGTGGAGTCAGCATCCCTGGAAGGGTTCAAACCCATGGATGCTTGGGGCCATGGTTTCATGGTGTTGGGTGGATGATCTTGGAGAGCCTTTCCCAATCTTAACGACTCCAGCTCTGTTCTGTAAAGGCTGTTTGGGTAGCAGGATGATTCAAGAAGTGATAAGAGAGCTTGGGGCTCACGTGCTTCTCCCCTGTATTCTGTTCTAAGTGTGTGTGTTCCTCAGGAGTGTGCCAGGGAAGGAGGAGAGTGCTGCAGCAGCTGCACCCTGACGCCAGGCTCCCAGTGCAGCACTGGGCTCTGCTGCCGCAAGTGCCGGGTAAGAGCTGCTGGCTGCCCAAGGAGCCAGCTGCCTTCCTCCTGCCTCTCCTGGGCCTTGCTCTCATGCAACTTTACTACTGACTGCTCTCCTCTGGGGACAGCCGTTTCTCCTCAGTTCCTCTTGATCAAAGTCTTTCTGGATGTTTGAGGAGGAAACATCCACTGGGAGCCTGGGAAAGAACAAGCCCATGGATCAGTACAAGTTAGGAACTGCTGTGTTGGAGAAGAGCCCTGGGGAAAAAGCTCTGGGAGTGCTGGTGGCTAGGAGGATGCCCATGAGGCAGCAATGTGCCCTTGTGGCCAAGAGGCCAATGGCATCCTAGGATGCATGAAGAGGAGCGTGGCCAGCAGAGCCAGAGAGGTTCTTCTCCCCTCTCCTGTGCCCTGGGGAGGCCTCCCCTGGAATGCTGTGTCCAGTTGTGGGCCCCTCAGCTCCACAAGGCTAGGGAGCTGCTGGAGAGAGTCCAGCCCAGGGCCAGCAAGAGCCTGAAAGGAGTGGAGCATGTGCCCTAGGAGGACAGGCTGAGAGAGCTGGGTCTCTTCAGCCTGGACAAGAGGAGACTGAGAGGAGACCTCAGCAATGCTTAGAAATATGGGAAGGGTGAGTGTGAGGAGGAGAGAGCCAGGCTCTGCTCCATGGCATCCAATGGTAGGACAAGAGGCAATGGGAGCAAGTTGGAGCACAGGAGGTTTAGTATTAAGCTGAGGAGGAACTTGTTTGCAGTTCAGGTGCCAGAGCACTGGCCCAGGCTGCCCAGGAGCCTGTGGAGTCTCCTTGTCTGGAGCCATTGCAGAGCTGCCTGGACACATTGCTGTGTGAGCTGGTCTAGGTGCTCCTGCTCTGGCAGGGGGGTTGCACTAGATGAGCTTGAAGGTCCCTTCTAACCCAAACCATGGTGAGTGTACATCCCATCATCTTTAGTGTCTCTGACAGCATCCCTGGGCCTATTCCAGGTCAGGCTGAACCAAAGAGAACATGAGGATCACTCTCCTTGTTTTACCAAGATGAGGAAAACATCACCAGAAGGAAAAAAAAAAAGCCACAATGTGAGCATCAGGGAAAGAAAATTTAGGCCAGCACAGGAGTAGTTCCCTTTTTTTCCTTGGAGTTAAAGCTGTGAGGAAGCAGTGAGCTGAAGGCAAGATGTGGAGAAACCAAGACACTAAGCTGCTGACCTTTGTGTGTTTGCCTTTCAGTTTGAACCTAAAGGAGTTCTGTGCAGAGAAGCAGTGAATGATTGTGACATTGCAGAGAACTGCACAGGGAATTCCAGCCAGGTGAGCCTTAGACCCAAGAGATGATAGAAATCAACCCAAAAAACTCACCTGTAGTCTCTCCATTGCTAGAAATGCAATAATTTATAGTAAGGTGTGTAAAAATGATGTTAAACCTGCTGATACTGAATAAAACCTGCAATACTAGCATCATTTTCCATATGCTTTGCTTCCATGCTGCTCTCAGCCAGCATCTCTCAGTTCTTTTCTCTTCCTCTAGTGTTCTCCCAATATCCATAAAATGGATGGCTACTCCTGTGACAACAAGCAGGTAACTAGCCCTTCTAATTATTCCCCAGTGAGTAGATTTTGGGGGGGGTTAAGATCTTTGGAGGTTACCCAGGACAGTCCTGGGCAAATTGCTGAGCTGTGGATGCTGGAGAGATGCTGGAGCTGAGCTGTGGATGCTGGAGAGATGCTGGAGCTGAGCTGAGCTGTGGATGCTGGAGAGATGCTGGAGCTCAGCTGTGGATGCTGGAGAGATGCTGGAGCTCAGCTGTGGATGCTGGAGAGATGCTGGAGCTCAGCTGTGGATGCTGGAGAGATGCTGGAGCTCAGCTGTGGATGCTGGAGAGATGCTGGAGCTCAGCTGTGGATGCTGGAGAGATGCTGGAGCTCAGCTGTGGATGCTGGAGAGATGCTGGAGCTCAGCTGTGGATGCTGGAGAGATGCTGGAGCTCAGCTGTGGATGCTGGAGAGATGCTGGAGCTCAGCTGTGGATGCTGGAGAGATGCTGGAGCTCAGCTGTGGATGCTGGAGAGATGCTGGAGCTCAGCTGTGGATGCTGGAGAGATGCTGGAGCTCAGCTGTGGATGCTGGAGAGATGCTGGAGCTCAGCTGTGGATGCTGGAGAGATGCTGGAGCTCAGCTGTGGATGCTGGAGAGATGCTGGAGCTCAGCTGTGGATGCTGGAGAGATGCTGGAGCTCAGCTGTGGATGCTGGAGAGATGCTGGAGCTCAGCTGTGGATGCTGGAGAGATGCTGGAGCTCAGCTGTGGATGCTGGAGAGATGCTGGAGCTCAGCCTTTCCAAGGAGAGTTGCACAGCAGTTGTCTATGAGGAAATCTGTGCATGAAAGAAGCAAATATTTGGGGAGGAATCAGGTTATTTGAACCTTTGTTTCTCTCTTTTGTCTCTTTCCAGGGAATTTGTTTTGGAGGGAGATGCAAAACCAGGGACAGGCAGTGTAAATACATCTGGGGTGAAAGTGAGTGAATGGGCTTGCTTCCCACTTGCTTATGGTTCATGTGGCTGGAAAGATTGTCCTAGCTGGGAAAGATTGTGGAAGAGACACCTTCAGAACCTCTCTGAGCAGCTAGGACTGAGTTTCCCTCCCTTGCCTCATGGAGTCTTTCCATTCTCTTCTCCAGCTCTTCCTCTGCAGTTGGTTAACTGCTTGGTGCTTGCTGGGAAAGTCTTAGCTTGAGCTTCCCACCTAGGGATCCTCTAGTGATCTTTATGGATTGATTCCAGTGGCTTCTGGACCTCTTGGTCCAACAAACCCTGGTCAATGTGAATGAAATCATCCCATCCATCCCTGGGTTTGCCAGGATAGAGCTTACCCTTGGGAAGACTGCAGAGCTCCCTTGGATTGTGCATCAGCTCCATCAGCTCAGCACAGCTGTGTTTCTCTTGGCAGAAGTGACAGCTGCTGACAGGTACTGCTATGAGAAGCTCAACATTGAAGGCACTGAGAAAGGGAACTGTGGAAGGGACAAGGATTCCTGGATCCAGTGCAATAAGCAGTGAGTTGAAACACTCAGAAGGCAACTGGGATGAGGTTTTTCATCCTTGATCCAGTCCTTTAGCTGGCATGAAAAGACTCAAAAAGCCTCTGTGGAGAAGAGATTTCTCCTGCCCTTCTTGTGCAGACCTTAGGGCAGGAGATTGTGGAGGGAAGGCATTCTTTATGGGAGTCCTTTTCTTTCCCTTCTCAATGCAGGGATGTGCTCTGTGGATACCTCCTCTGCTCCAACATATCCAGTGTGCCTCGGCTTGGAGAGCTTGATGGTGAAATCACATCCTCAATCCTGCAGTTTGGGAAAGTCTACAACTGCAGGTAACACGAGAGGCAATCAGGATCCATCCTGCATGGAAAAGCAGCTTCCTCATCCCTACATGGAGCACAACCACTGACCCATCACTCCCATGCCACTAAACCATGTCCCCAAGTGTCACCTCTATGTGAGATTTGTTCCCCTGCAGGGCTGGTGACTCCAGCACTGCCCTGGGCCAGTGCCTAACCACTCTGGCAGGGAAGAAACTCTTCCTAAGATCCAACCTGAACCTCTCCTGGTGCAGCTTGAGAACATTTCCTCTTCTCCTATCACCTGGGAGAAGAAACCAACCCCCAGCTGGCTCCAAGCTCCTTGCAGGGAGCTGGAGAGAGTGGGAAGGTCTCCCCTGAGCATCCTCTTCTCCAGCCCTCAACTATCCCACACCAGCTCTTACCCAGCAGCAATAGTCTTGGTGTTCACCATGACCTTTGTTTGCTGTAGACCACATAGTGCTTTGCTTTGTTTCATGTTAGAACCACTGGGATTGTTAACCCAACCCTCACTCATTCCTGCTCCTGAACATCATCTAAGCCAGAGAGTGCTGACTGCTGAAGCCCAGAGCCTCCCTCAGCACAGCAGCAATCTCCAGAGGTCCTCTCTCCCTCTCTCTTGCAGTGGTGGCCATGTGAAGCTGGATGAGGAGACAGACCTGGGCTATGTGGAGAATGGCACCCCGTGTGGGCCCAACATGGTGTGCCTGGAGCATCGCTGCCTGCCCAGCGAGGCCTTCAACTTCAGCACCTGCCCAGGCACCACTGGCAGCCACATCTGCTCAGGACATGGGGTATGCTGTGTCCCCTGAGGGCATGCTGCTGGCCAGGGGACACAATGGTGCAGCTTGGAAGGGACCAGGATCCCAGGATGTCAGGGGTTGGCAGAGCCCTAGAAAGCTCATCTAGTGCAACCCCCCTGCCAGAGCAGGAGCACCTAGACCAGCTCACACAGCAATGTGTCCAGGCAGCTCTGCAATGGCTCCAGACAAGGAGACTCCACAGGCTCCTGGGCAGCCTGGGCCAGTGCTCTGGCACCTGAACTGCAAACAAGTTCCTCCTCAGCTTAATACTAAACCTCCTGTGCTCCAACTTGCTCCCATTNAGTCTCTCCCTGCCCATGTCTCTAGCCTGTCCAGGTCACTCTGGATGGCAGCACAGCTCCTGGTGTGCCAGCCACTGCTCCAAGCTTGGCATCATCTGCCAACTTGCTGAGGGAACACTCTCCCCCTTCATCCAGATCACTGATGAATATATTGAACAGTCCTGGCCCCAGCACTGAGCCCTGGGGCACACCACTAGGCACAGGTCTCCAGTTAGACTCTGCTCCACTGACCACAATTCTCTGGGCTCTGTCCTTCAGCCACCAGAGGTCATCTGGTCCAACCTCCCTGTGTCCTAGCTAGACCCTTCAGGAGGTCACCAGTGTGGCTCTAAGGATGCTCAGGGAGGAGGCACATATTCAACACAATTTATGCCACCCAAGGCACCTTAAACCCTGAGTTATGATAAATAAGCATTATCAATACTTGCTTTTCTGCTAACATGATGGACATTTCCTCAGGCAATGAGCATTGAGGTCTAAACACTGACACACTCAGCTCTCCATTCTTCCAGATGTTCTCTTTAATTGCCCCTCCATTGTGTCCATAGCCATCCAGATGTTTTCTTTAATTCCCCTGCCTTGTGTCCAGAGCCAAGAAGGTTCAGAACCTTGTTGGGTTTGCTGCCTGAGGGTTGCTTTGCTCTAGAGGAGAAGGCAAGCAGGGAGATGGTTCTTGCCTAGTAGAGCTTCTCCATTGGCTTTTCTGTGGCCTTGGAGAGTCCCTCACACACTTTGAAACCATTTCCATGTCCCCATGACTGAGCTGAGATCTAAGGAGCTCTTCTCTCCTAATGTTTTTGGGAATGAAAACTTCCTTAGCTGAAATCAACCACTTCCTCCTATTCCCCTCAAAACAAGAAAGGTTCAGAGTCTCCCAAAGAAAAGTAAGAGGTTGAGAGCCTCCCAAAGCAAGTCTAAATGCCTCTATTAAATATGGATGTGGCACATTAAAAGGATATTAATGATCTTGCTCTATTAGGTATATTTTTATCTGAGGTAACAGGACGCATTCAATTCACATTAATCTGAGCTATGACAATGCCTTTAGTCCATTTTGCTCTGAGACACAGCAATGGCTCTAGATTAAAGTGACCTCCCCACACTCAGTGGTCTGTGCTGCAGCTCTGCATTAGAGGCAGGGGTTAACTGGCTGCTTTGCTCCCGTTGGCTGCAGGTGTGCAGCAATGAGATCAAGTGTGTGTGTGAGCGCTCGTGGGGAGGAGAGGACTGCAGCTCCCGAATCAAGGACGAGATGCTCTTGGACAAAGATGCCCTCAACAAAGGTCTGTTGGCATTGCTTTCAACCAAAAACTAGGGAAAAACTGGATTTGAGGAAGGCTTCTTCAGTAGCATTGGATTTCCTGCTCTTTCAGCCAAAATGAGTGGGATTTGTTGTGAAGTGGTGACACTGCTTTGGAGCTCTAAAGGTCAATTTTCTCTACTCTTTCCTTGTGTTGGCACACACATTTTTAGCTTGGTTGGCTGGAAGTTTTTATTCATCTTTAGGCTGGCATAAAAAAAATAATGAATAAAAGGAAATGAGCAAATGTAGCTGTTTCTCCTTAGAAATCCTTGGGGGAAATAGTTTTAGCATAGAACCACGGAATGGTTTGGGTTGGAAGAGAGCTTCAGGATCATCTAGCTCCAACTTCTCTGCCATGGACAGGGATGCCAACCACTAGAGCAGCTTGCTCAGGTCTTTCAGGAGGTCTCTTTTGGGTATATATAATATAATATATATAAAATATACACCTTCCTTTGAAAATGAGCTTTTCCTGTCCATTTTACCCTTGAAGATTAAATCCCTGGTTATAATTAATCAGCCTAGTGCAAGCAGGTTTATCCCAGCCACTGCATTCACTCATCTGGTGAGGTTTTCCTCCTACAAACTTGTTTATTTCTGCCTTTTTCCTTGTGTTTGCAGGTGTGGTTAGCACAAACATCATCATAGGAGCTATTGCTGGCACCATCCTGGTGTTGGCTCTTGTGCTGGGAATAACTGGTTGGGGTTACAAGTGAGTACATTTTGTTCTTCCTAGAGTTACAAATGAGGTTATTTCATCTGATTTGTGTTAAGAAAAGGATTAAGAGATAATATGGATATGTCTAGTAGTGTTAGGAAAGGATTAATATATATTATATATATATTATAATCAATCCCATCACCATCAGATGTGTATATAGAGAATATATTATTAATACACATTAATACATAATATATATGCACATCTGATGGTGATGAGCTTGATCCACCTCTAAAATCTCTTTCTTTAGTTGTTTCTGGCTTTGTTGATGATATAATTTGATTCTAGTGTCTCTGACATATTTCCTGATGGAATTCTAAGTCTCTCCTCATGATGAAGTAAATTGAGCAAGGTTGGGTTTGGATCATTTAACTATGGAATTTCCTTCAGGAGATGTTTCTGTTCAGTCAGCTCAACCTGGCATGAATTCAGGGATGGGTTTTTGGGGTAAGAGATCTCTGTGGTTTGCCAGTCAAGTGAGAGACTAAAGAGATCTTCAGGTCATCCTGAACTGCACTGGCTTCAGCCCTCAGCGTGGGCAGATTGCCCTTCTTTAGCCTGATTGAGTTTGTTTATGGCTATGTCTGTTTCAGAAGTGGTTTTTGTGGAGATATTTTGAGCAAAACTATTCTTAACTCTCATGTTTTTTGGTCTTTTTGATTGTCTCTTCCATGTATACCTGCATCCTGCTAACTCCTCCTTCTTCCTTTCCCTTTCCTCTGCATGGAAAGAAACTACAGGAGACAGAGGTATGTCATCAAAGGCTGGAAAAAATCACTTTTCTCACTCATTTAGATGTTGTAAAGACAATATAGAGTGCTGGCTATGCTGCCCAGCAGGAACATAAGAATTGATCACTAGATTTCCTAATGGTTCCTGAAGTTTCATTCCTGAAGCTTCTTTACCGTTAGAAGCACAACACATTGCAGTTGCTGTGTGGGTGAAGGAGTCCATTCCTCCCCAGCATCCTCTAGCACATTGCTCTTGGCCACAGCTCTTCCACCCCAGAGGGGCAGGCAGTGGTTCCTTGGCTGGCTGAGGTAGTGAGGAGCAGGTTCCTTGTGTGTGGGCAGCATCTTCTCAAGGGTTGCTCAGCTTCCCTTCTCCTCCTGCACTCAGCCTGGGGTGTGTGTCCCAGCTGCTTTGTGCCATGCCTTCCTTACTTGGGAATAGTGATGGAAGGGATGTTAAGGCACATACAAGATAAAGAGGTGATCCTAAGTAGTCAGCATGGATTCACTAAAGGCAAATGGTGCCTGACCAATCTGGTGGCCTTCTCTGATGGAGTGATTGCAGCAGTTGATGAGGGGAGACTGACTGATGTCATCTACTTGGACTTTTGTAAGGCCTTCGATACGGAGAGATGTGGATTTGATGAGTGGACTGTTCCATGGATAAGAAATTGGCTGGCAGGACACTATCAGAGAGTCGTGGTCAATGGCTCCTTGTCCAGGTGGAGAGCAGTGACGAGTGGGGTCCCTCAGGGCTCTGTCTTGGGACCTGTGCTCTTCAACATCTTCATTAACGACCTGGCCATAGATATCGAATGCACCCTCAGCAAGTNCCAGTACCTAAAGGGGGATTATAGGACAGAAGGGGAGAGACTTTTTAAGCAGTCAGACTGTGCTAGGACAAGGGGGAATGGATATAAACTGAAGGAGGGGAAATTGAGATTGGAGATTATGAGGAAGTTCTTTCCCCAGAGAGTGGTTAGGCACTGGCACAGGTTGCCCAGAGAGGTTGTGGCTGCTCCATCCCTGGCAGTGTTCAAGGCCAGGCTGGATGTGGCCCTGGGTGACCTGGGCTAGTGATTGGCATCCCTGCTCAGTGTGGGGAGGTTGGAACTAGATGATCTTTAGGGTCCCTTCCAAGCTGCCCATCCTGTGTTTCCATGACTCTCCCTGCTTTGTGCTGCTGCAGGCAGATGCCCCAGGGAGATTATGTGAAGAAGCCTGGGGAGGCAGACTCCTTCTACAGTGACATGCCTCCTGGAGTCAGCACCAACTCTGCCTCTAGCTCGAAGAAGAGGTCTGCTTTCCTCTCCCATTTTCAGATTTCCACCTGCTCCATCTCCCATTATTCCATTAGTCAGAACATTTCATTGTTTTGCAGCAGGTTTGGCTCTTTTCCTTCTTCCTTTGTGCAGTGTGTTTGGAAGCTGATCCTTTCTGCTTTGATTACTGACTTCTCCTCCCCTGCCCTGAGCTGCTCATTCCTAACAAAACCCAACAGGTTTTCCATTGCCAAGTGGTTTTTGCTTCATTGCATTGTCATCCTCTCCCTGCTTGAGAAGTTTTCTCAAGGAGAGTGTGATTGATGAATCAAAAAAAAACCCAGGCAAAAATAACCAAACCAACCAGAAACCAAAAGAAAGCAAACCCCCCAAAAAACCACACAAAAAAAGCCAAAACCAAACCAACAAAAAAAACCCCAAACCAAAACAAACAGAAACCAAAAGCAAACAAACCAAAAACCACTCAAGAAACCAAACCTCCACTCCAAGCTTCAGTTGCATCCCAAATGGAATGTTGAGAATCTTGGTCATGTAATCAAAGCCAAAGGAGCATTGTCTTGCTTCAATAATAGATATAAGGATAAATGGTTCACTCTAAATGTTGTTTTTTATCTCTTTGTCCTTCATTGACTGAGTTGGCCTAGGTTTTTGGGTCATGTTCTTGCTGTCTCACCTTAATAATGATGCTGGTGCTAGTCTAGAACACTAAGTGGTCCCAGAAGCCCAGGCTGGAAGTTAACCACCAGAGTCTTCTTTCTTCATACTTCATTGCTTTCCTGTGTCTCTATTTCTTGTTTGTGTCAAAAAAAACCAGACTAAAACCTCCCTGTTAGCCAAAGTGAAGCAGAGTTGCTCCTCCACTGGAGCTGTGGGTGGGAGGATGTCTCCTGGGGGGAAGAGGAGAAGGAGAAGGAGGCAGTGGGTGACCTCCAGGGGGGATGTGCTTGGCTCTGAGATGGGAAAAGCTTGAGAGCATCACAGCTGGAAGAACATCTTCCACCTAAGACCTGCAGCTCCAGAAGAAACCTGGTGTCTGCTGGTGGTTTTGTGCTGGAAAGCTTCCAAAGGGAGCTGCAGGCTTCCAGCCCAGCTCCTAGATGCTCTGGTAGTGCAGAACTTAAACCTTCTGAAGCTCTGAGCTAACCTTGCTGTGAGCCCATGTCCTCCCCAATAACCACAATCTGAGCCTTCCTCTTGCAGGTCCAATGGATTATCTCATTCCTGGAGTGAAAGGATCCCAGACACAAAGCACATTTCAGACATTTGTGAGAATGGGAGGCCCAGGAGTAATTCTTGGCAAGGTAAGTGGGAAGCAGCCCCTGGCTCACTGCTGGATGTTCAGCTGAGCTTAGGAGAGCAGCACAGCTCCTTAGAGATGTGCTAGTTGGTAGGAACCTGGAAGTGGGACTTAGCAGCACCAGTGACAGTGCTTTTGTCACCTAGAAGTGACCTCTAATGCCATCTTCTCCAGTGTAGGCCAACATGAAGCCACAGAACCACTCAGGTTGGAAGAGACCTCTGAGATCCTCAAGTCCAAGCATCTCCCAGCCCATTGACTCCTGCCAGCTGCTATAGTTCTCTCAGGCCTTGTTTAGTCTTTTCCTGGAAGGGGAGGGATTTTTCTCCCAGGAAAGCTAAAATGGAAGAGTTTTTTTCCCCTCTGCACAGTAGCAGCAGAAAGCCAAGATCACCCAAGTGATCTTCAGCTGCTCCAAGGTAGATCATGAAGGGACTGAGCTGTGACTTCTGGATGGGTAAAGCTCATAAGGTCATGAGACAAATAGTTTGCAGCTTGGCCTGGGACACAGGTGAGTTCCACCTTCTTTCACCATCTACCCTTTGCTTTCTTTCAGGTAATATAGGAGGAAACAGAAAGAAAGTCAGAGGCAAAAGATTTAGGCCCCGGTCTAACTCCACTGAGTAAGTCTGACCTTCTCCAAGCCAAGCCCCACAAGTAGAGCTTTCCTCTTGCTAGATGGAGTGGTGGGAAGTAGAGAGCTGCACTTTTGCTGGTCAAGCTGGGAAATGGTTTGCCTGATGTCTCTCAACCCCTTCTTCTCCTGTCTTCTTTCCCAAATGAATGATCAGTTCTCTTTCCCATGTAGGTTTCCTCCTCCTCCCAGTCCTTCCCCTAGCAGTGCCCACTGATGGTGGCAACCTGTGCCCCATCCCTGCAGGCTTGTGGCTACAGTCAACTGCCATTGCTGAGTGTGTCCTGGTTCAACCCTCAACTCCTCTTTCCCACCCTTGGCTTCCCTTTGCCTTGGGCCAGTGCAGAGATTTGGAGCTTTGTGTCCCTGCCTGGAGGTTTTTGGGGAGAGATTCTCTGTCTGCTTTCAGCTTTATCCTTCTGAGCCTGAGAGCAGAGGAAGCTTTGCCATTCATGGGTGCTGGGATGTCCTCACCAAGGGATTGCTCCTCAGACCTTTCCAGTGTGGCTTAGAGTTGGCTTCCTCTTGATTTATTGCTTAGCTGTGCTGAAGAACCCATGGGTGCAGTGATTCCCATAGGGAAAGAGCCTTCCTGGAGCAGCTCATCCATGCATGCTTGGCCTTCCCAAGCTCTGAGCCACACAGGAATGGACCTTCCTTTGGTCATGGGGAGGGGGACAGTGCCCCAGCCCTATATCACCAGCATTAACTTCACACCTCTAGGGGCCAAATTGGGCTTGACACCAACCCTGCTGGAAACTAATCATCCTAACCCCTCCCTGAGCCTTCATTTCTCCAGTTTTGGGGCTTTTCAGTTTGTCCTAGGGGTTTGAGTTGGTTCTGAAGCTTTTCTTCCCCCCCCTGCAGTGCTCTGAGTAGGCTCAGGAAGGTTCTAGAGAAGACAAGAAGCTGGTTAGGATCTCTCAGCCTCAGTGCTAGTGGCAGGAGGTTTGTGCTTCCCAAGGGATGCAGCAGAGGGAAGGGAAATCCTCTTTCTCCTGCTGATGTCTGTGTGGCTCATCTGAGCTTCCTTGGCACGTCTGTTCCCCTTTGGCCAGAGAGGTCCATGTGCTGTGGGAATGCCCTGGGGGATAGGGAGAATTGCTGTGGTGAGACAGAGAGACAGAGATCTTCCTTGGTGGGCTCCATGTCCTCCTGCAGGAGAACACAAAGCAAGGCACCAGGTGCTTTGAGGCTGCCTCAGAATACATGGAGCTTTTGGCTTTCCCCCCCCACCCCCCAGCCAAATTCACCTTCTCCCCTTCTCTGTGTTGAAGGTCAGTTACAAATGGAAAGCTGTTGGAAGTGGGAATGTCTTCTGAGGGCATTTGGCAAGTCCACCTCTGGGAATGCAACGAGGGCAAAGCCTGATGTTGTCCTGGGAGAAGCAGAGGCAGTGGAGTTGTGCATGGGCTCAGTGGTGCTACACCTCCTCCAGCATCCCATGGTTGTTTTAGGCAGGTGCAAACTGGTGCCATGAATTAGTTAGGCAAAATTCCCTAAGCCTGGAGCAAGGTTTGAGCTCCACGAGCATCACTGGCAGCAGGCTTGCAAGCACACTGGGATATGCCCTGCTCATGGCCCTTGTACCTCACACGAGGTTCTGCTAAGGCTGTGGAGACTTCCAAAGCTCTTTGGGGATGTTTTGGGTTGATTTTTGGGTGCCTGAAACTGAACTTTGAGTGCTTGAGTGCAGGCAGGGGGTTGAGTTCCCTCAGAGGAAGGCCAACAGGCTGCAGCTCCTTTTCAGTGCCAGGGGTGAGGGAAAAGAAGTTAGCTGTGAAAATCAGAGATATGCAGGAATGATAATGAGGGGTTGTTTGGTTTTTTTTGGATAAGCTGGCAGTATAATTGGGAGCTGATGTCCAAAGTGGTGCCCTTTGCCAAGCAGTGATTGTGACCTCTGCTCATGTGCAACTGCTCTTTCCTTGTCAGCATCTCTCCTCTCCCTGGTTGTTGTGACTGCTACCAACCTCTCTGCCTTAGCCTCTCTGTTGTATATTGTCTTTTTGCAGCAGGCTAACCCATGCATCTGAGCCTGGGCTCTCCCTCACCCACCAAAACCTGACCCAAGGCATAAGGCCAGGGGCTCCTGAGCCCCCCCAGGCAGGGAGTCGGGATCACAGGTCAGTCTCCCCTGTCCCCTGCCTTCTGGGCTGCCCTTTGGAAAGTCCTTTCCCGTGGTGTAGAATGATTCCTCTGACTGCTTAGAGGTGCTCCTGCTGCCCCAGTGCTGCCTCTCCCCTTCCTCCTCAGCAGCCTGAGGAGAAGGAGTCCTCCTTGAGCCCCAGGTCCTCTGCCTTGCTGCATGATGCACTCCAAGCCCCAGCTCTTGGTCTTAGCTGTAGGCTTATGGGCTGAGGACTCCCTGAGGCTTAAAGCTGGATTTCTCCCTCCAAGGAAATGCAGATTTTGGCCACCTGCTGATGGATGAGCTGGTGGATGCTGTGATGTGGTGGTGGTCTGCAGCAAGGTGACTTGAACCTGGCTGCAACAGATGAGTTGAGGTGGGGAAGGAGGGCTGAAGCCTGTGCCCCTGGGGCTGTGCAGCAGCTGCTGGCTTCCAGACCACCAGGAGCCAGATTGGGAATGTGTCCTGGTTACCAAAAGACCCCTGCAAAGGGAAAGAAAACAACCCAAACACAGATGCACTGCAACAAAACCAATGGTGTGGTTGTACCTGCAACCAAAGCTAAAGCAGAAGGTGCTGAGTTGCTGGGGATGCTGGCCTCAGCCTGTCCTTCCCTTGCACTTCCTCTGTTGCTGTGCTACCTCGTTGGACCTTCCCTGTCCCTAAGAGCCCAAGCTGGAAAGCATAAAGCACTCCTGAGTCCTGATAAGTGAGCTGAGGAAGCCTCTGAGAAGCACTTGGGCCTGAGGGCAAGGACTTGGAGAGCTGTTGGCTGTGCTTGCTTGGGGTGGGGAGGAGAAATTCCAGAGCCCAAAAGGAGTTGGGACAAAGTGCTGCCACGTTTTGTTGTCAGTGTGGTCTGCAGTGGGATGGGAGTTGGAGGACAGGACCTGGCTCCAGCTGTTCTGAGCTCATTGAGCAAAAGGATGCTGAGAACTGGCCCAGGAATACTAAAAACAATTGCAGGAGGAGTTTGCTTTCCCTTTTTTCTCTTGGTTGCAGTTTGTTTCCTCTTGGAGGGTGTGCTAGTCTCTGTTAGGTACAGGTAGTGAGCACACAAGCTGGTTAACTTGCTGCCATTCTCCTCCAGCAAGAGCAGAGCAGCAGCTCCCCTTCACCCTGGGCTCCCACCAAATCCAGGGATGCCTGGATTGGCCCCTGAGGGTGACAATGGCACAGCAGTGGCAGTCAGCCCCAGGCTTGTGAGACACCAAGGCTGGAATTCATTCCTCTAGGAAAAGCCAAGCCCAGGTCTCTCTGCTCCTTCAGCTCCCACCTTGCAGCTCAGTCTAGCACAAATGTGGCTTCAGCCAAGGAACTGCAGGACTGGAGCCCAAAACAGCTCTTAGATCCTTGTTGGGAGCTCAAACCATGACCCTGATGCTTGCCCTCTGCAGAGGAGTGAATTTTACCCTTAAAACATGAAGCCAGGGATGTAACCCAAAGAGTTTCCAGCTCTTTTACCCTCAAGAAGCCAGGGATGTAACCCAAAGAGTTTCCAGCTCTTTTACCCTTGAGACATGAAGCCAGGGATGTAACCCAAATTGTTTCCAGCTCAGTCAAACAGGAGCCTTGCTGGAGGTCAGGTTTTTTCCCCCTCATGCAGTTGTACATGTTGCCTAGTCCCTCACCCAACATCCATACTGGTTGATTTGCCATTTTCACTTGCATTTTTTGGGGGATGAAGACATCCTTGCTGAGCTTTGTGCTGTGTGTTCTCAGATTTGTTTCTATTCTTCTTCTTCTTCTGCTTTCTCTGTTCCTTCCATTGCTTTCTGCAGGTATTTAAACCCCTGGTTCAAAAGAGACTATAATGTAGCTAAGTGGGTAGAAGATGTGAATAAAAACACTGAAGGACCATACTTTAGGTACATTGTAAATTCATTCTCTCTCCTTTTTAAGAGCTCTTCCAGCACATCCCAATCCCCCCTTGTATCAAGCAATACAAGTCACTCTAGGGGCAGAGGGGAATCCTCTTCTTTTGCTGCATTTTTTGGGTGGGTTGGGGGGCTTCATGTGCCATTAATTCCCAGCTCTGAATGTTGTGATGAAGCCCTTCCCAAGGGCTGTGTGTAGTGCATGCCTTCCCACCATCATCTAGAGCTTCTAGGAGCTTCCTCATCATTTTATGCCAAGTAGTGTGTTATGGGCATGAGGCATTTGAATCACTAATAGAAAATAGGCTACTGGTTCCAGGAGACACTGACTCAACCCATGGGCTGATAGAGTGCATACTAACACTTAGAGGAAATAAAAAGTAGTGTTATTTTTTTCCCTATTAATGAATCTATTCTAACTGGGACAAATCAACTCTCTGAGCATCTCCTCTGTGCTCTCCAAGGTAAGCAAGAGAGCACAGGAAAGGCTTGAAGGTGATGCAGCAAAAACCTCAGCAGGAACCAAAGGGATACAAAGCCAAAACAGGGATGAGAAGGAGTAAAAAACAACCTTAGCAATCATTTGTAGATCTCATGGTAGTGCAGAAGGGCAGAAAGAGTCACTAAATAGCTCTCTCAGGAGGAAAAATGAGATGGATTTCTGTCACAAGATGCTAAGGAAATAGTTCCAGTAGATATTAAAAGGCATGGTGGGGAATTTAGCCATTTGGAGAACTAAAAAGGTCTTAAAAAAAGAGCATAAAATCTTCACTTCTTGAAACCATTTTCTTCCAAGAGCTCTTAAGGGAGAGAGCAAGTAGCAGGAAAGCCTTCCAGTGCCAAAAAGAGGGCAAATGAGGTGAATGGAAGCTTGCCAGTGCTGAATGAGGAGGAAAGCCCCAGAGCCATGAATGCAGGAGGATGCTGTGAGCATCTCTGGGATGCTCCTTGCACCAACCAAGATCACAGTGTCTGGGGAGTCTCACCATCACTGCTTGGGATACAAGGTCCAGCATCTTCCAGAAGCAGGGAGGTTCCAGCCCTCAGAAACCTTGGAAAAGACTGCAGAGCTTCCCTTGAGGGTGAATGGAAATCCAGGGAGCAAAAGCTCTGTGAGAAGTACTGGAGAGTAGCAGAGCAAGAGTGGTGATGGCCAGAAGGCACTGGGAGGTGAGATGAGGCAGAAAGGAGGTGTGTTTGTATTAATCCCTATAAAATAGCCTCCTGGCCTTTATAGTTCAGGCAAAACCATCAGTCAGCCACCATAACCACCCCAGAGTTGGCTTCTAGGCTCTTTGGAGCAGCTGTGCTCACCACAAGCAAAGACATGGATGGGAGAGGAAGGTAGCTCTGCTTTAAAATCTCTTCTTTTCCATGGTTTAGTTCAGCAGGTTTCAATTCCAGTGTGGATATTCCTAGTGTGGTTTTCATCTTATAGACTCACAGAAGGCTTTGGGTTGGAAAGGGACCTGAAAGATGATCTAGTTGCAAGTGCCTTGCCAATGCCACCCACTAGAGCAGGTTGCTCAAAGCCTCATCCAACCCAGCCTGGAATGCTTCCAGGGATGGGATATCCTCCTCTTCTCTGGGCAAACCTGTTCCAGCAGCAGCCCTGCTTGAGGACATCTCCTGCACAGGAGCTAACTCCTGGTTTAGTAACGAAATTAGATGGAGCAAGCAGACCTTGCCCCTGAGAGTTTTCCTCTGCTGCACACTGATTGAGTTGGGGATAAAACAAGCTTTTTGGGGGTTGTTTTTTTTTCTGTGTGTAGCTGAGAATTGAGATGAGCCACAGGAGGGTTAAGGGCTGGAGATCACACACAGAGACTCAGATGCAGAGCACAGAAGCTTCCTCTTGTCAGTGGCTTTAGAAAGGAGAGAGGAACTCCATGTCCTAATTAATTGAGGTAACCACAGGGAAGGATTCCTCAAGGACAATCTGGAAGGCAGAGGATGAGTTGCTTTGGGATTCTGACAGGTTGAGCTTGAAGAGTTTCTCCCCACAGCTGTGGTTGATGGCTCCTGGACAGCAAAGCATCATTGCTCAGGAGGAGGAGTTGAGCTCTGATGCTCTTGGAGGTAGAGTTAAGGACAATTAGAACCAAAAAAAGGGGCAAAAATCCTTCCTCCAGTTCCTAGGAATGATGCAGCTCTTCAGAAGGCAGAGATGTGAAGGTAGCACAAAGATTTTCTCCATCAGAAAAACCTATCTAAATCAACATTTCTCTGCCACTTGATGTCCTAGATTATATATATATATATTTTTTTTTTTCTCCAAGCCTGATGGGGATTGCTCTCTAATTACTTTTTATTAATGATGCTATTAATAGAACTGCTGCCTGCAGGCTGTCAGCTGTGGGATTCCCTTCAGCAGGAAAATAAGATCAGTGAAGAAAAGTCTCATTTTCCTGCTGAAATGCTAGGGAAGGTTTTCATTCCAGCAAAGGCAGGCAGAGGAAAGCTTGCCCTGGTGCCAGCTGGGCTGCAAGGTGACCTCTGGGGCAGGGAGAAAAAGAGATTACAGAGGAAAAAAGTTCCTTAGTTGGAGCCAGAAGGGAAATGGCCATTGCCTGTCAGAAGGGAGAGGCAAGGAGCAGGGAAGGCAGGAGCCAAGAGAGGCTCTCATTTCCCTCTTGTTTTGAATGTCCTCAGGTGCTTTGGCTGTTTCCTTCCTCTTTTCATGCTAGATCCACTAATAGTTCACTGGTGAGCCTAAGGGTAGAGAAGAGAGAGCTTTCCTGGGCTCTTTGAGTCCCCTGTGTTGTGGCAGCTGCACTTTGGTGCCCAGCTCTGTGCTGCTGGACATAGCCAAACCTTGTTGCATCCTGCTGGAAATGTTCTCCCTGGACACATTCCTCTAGGTCCAGTTCATCTGAATGGGTCAGCAAACTGCATGTGCTCAACCTCAGCTGAACTCAACCAACCTCAACCTTTCCTCTTCCATCTCTGGTTAGTTCTACCAACCTCAACCTTTCCTCTTCCATCTCTNGGGAGAGGCAAGGAGCAGGGAAGGCAGGAGCCAAGAGAGGCTCTCATTTCCCTCTTGTTTTGAATGTCCTCAGGTGCTTTGGCTGTTTCCTTCCTCTTTTCATGCTAGATCCACTAATAGTTCACTGGTGAGCCTAAGGGTAGAGAAGAGAGAGCTTTCCTGGGCTCTTTGAGTCCCCTGTGTTGTGGCAGCTGCACTTTGGTGCCCAGCTCTGTGCTGCTGGACATAGCCAAACCTTGTTGCATCCTGCTGGAAATGTTCTCCCTGGACACATTCCTCTAGGTCCAGTTCATCTGAATGGGTCAGCAAACTGCATGTGCTCAACCTCAGCTGAACTCAACCAACCTCAACCTTTCCTCTTCCATCTCTGCTTAGTTCTGCCAACCTCAACCTTTCCTCTTCCATCTCTAGTTAGTTCTACCAACCTCAACCTCTCCTCTCCCATCTCTGGTAAATTCTACCAACCTCAACCTTTCCTCTTCCATCTCTGGTTAGTTCTACCAACCTCAACCTTTCCTCTTCCATCTCTGCTTAGTTCTACCAACCTCAACCTTTCCTCTTCCATCTCTAGTTAGTTCTGCCAACCTCAACCTTTCCTCTTCCATCTCTGATCAGTTCTACCAACCTCAACCTCTTCCACCCCTGGTTGGTTATACCAACCTCAACCTTTTCCACCCCTGGTTAGTTGTACCAACCTCAATCTTCCCAGCACTGCTGAACCCAGAGTCATAAGAGCATCCTGAGCCAGGCTGGAGACTTCCCACCATCCAATTCCCATTGGGACCTTGTTGCTGCCATCAGTGATTGCTGGCAGGGAAGACAGGAGCTGTTGTAGGGAGCTCCAGACACCACCAGTTGGGAATAACACACAATCATGTCAAGGTTAATGGATTTCACTTAGTTGGAACCAGTTACAGAGTCAGAAGAATCCCTGGTTGAGAGGGCCTGATCCTGCAAATCCTAGAGGGCTGTGTGCTCCTCACTAGCTGTCTGTGGCCCTGAGGGGACTCCTTCCATCCTTAGGGACAGAAGGCAGGAGGTAGCAGTGCTGAGGGAGGGCAAGATTCCCAAGCATTCAGAAATGCCCAATTTCTCCTCTGGAAGATGCTCTCAACCTAAAGAAGAGGTGAAGGCTGTCAGGGGAGCTCCAGCTTTCTCCTTGGAGGCTTTTGTGTCTCTTTTCCTTTCATTCTGTGATTGTGCCCAGAGAGGAAGTTGTCAGCTGGGAAAAGGGCAGCATGTGAGAGCAGAGAAAGCATCCGAGTTTGGGCTTTTGTTGTTGTTTTGTGTGGTTTGTTTGTATCCTTGGGTATAAAATCTCAGTCAATAAGGTGCCGCTGCCTTATTGCCTTTTCCATGTTGACACACAACATTCCCTGGCTCCTGCTTCCCTCCACTCCCCTTGTGTGTGCAGCTCCTGGCTTGGATGTTCTCAGCAGACTCTTTCCCTTTGCCTGGAAGCCAAATGCACTGTCCTGCTGCTTGCATGCTCCACAGGGGAGCTGTGTGACATCTCCACTAGCACTGCTGCTTCCCAGTGCATGGCTGTGTGTCCGGAGGAGCCTGCTGGACACAGGACACCTTCCCCTGCCCTGCTGCTGGCATGGCATGGGATGGAGACATCCAAGCCAGGCCTGAGGACTCTGCTCATTGCCATGCAGCTGCTGCTGCTCCTAGTCCTGCCTGGCTCCCAGCTCTCAGCTTGCTTTCATTGCTCAGCATTCAATAAGCAGCTGAAGGAATTGCTGGGATTGTCCAGGCAAATGCTGCTGGAAACAAGGAGTTTGCTTTCTCCTTCCAGTGATGCTGAGAGCTAGGAGCAGTTGGAGCCATGCCATGGAATTAGGAGAGAGCTGATTAATGTCAGGAGGTTATCTGAGTACTTAGTCCTAGCAGGAAATTATTAGAGTGCTAATTAATATCATGACTTGATTATAGAGTAATATGTTAATATATAGGAATACTATTAATATAGTAATATATTAATATTACTATAATAATATATTAATATATGAATTGATTATAGACTATTTATAGACTATAATGCAATTATTAGCTAGCTGTAGAATGAAATTATTACTTAGCAATTGCTTAGAACACTTCTTAGGATCATTAAATGATTAGAGGGCTTAGTGATGCCATGGAATTGTCACTTATAGCATGAAATTATTAGAGTGCTAATTAATATCATGAATTGATTAGACTATTTATAGACTATAATGCATTTATTAGCTAGCCATAGAATGAAATTATTAGTGATTACTTAGAACACTTCTTAGTATCATTAAATGATTAGAGGATTTAGTGATGCCATGGAATTATCACTTCTAGCATGAAATTATTAGAGTGCTTATTAATGAATGAATTTCATTAATGAGTGAAATTATTCAAGTATTTATGCACACCATGAAATGATTAGAGTGCTTATTAATATCATGAAATGATTAGAGTGCTTAGCCATGCCATGAGCTGATGACTTTATTATAGCATGAAATTAATAGAGTGCTTATTAATATCATTAATTCGAGTGCTTAGCTAAGCCATTCAGTGATCACTATATCACATCATATAATTAGAGTGCTTATTAATAGAATAAAATCATTAGAGCAATTAGTCATAGCCTGAAGTTATTAGAGGAATTAGTCATGTCATGACATTATTAGAGTATTTATTAGAATTAAATTATTAGCATAATATTAATATTATTAATTATTAGAGTAATAGTAATACCATTCATTATTAGAGTAACTATTAATATAATGGAATTATTAGAGAACTTATTAATATCATTAAATTATTAGAGAACTTATTAATATCATTAAATTATTAGGGAACTTATTAATATCATTAAATTATTAGGGAACCTATTAATATCATTAAATTATTAGAGAACTTCTTAGTGCTCTGAAGTTATTTGAATACTTAGCATGAAATGATGAATTTATTCATATAATTGAATTATTAGAATACTTAGCATGAAATTATTAGAGCATTTATTCATACCATTTAATGATTAGAGTACTTAGTTAGCATGAAATCATTACAGTATTTATTAACATCATGAAATTATTAGAGTATTTATTAATATCATGAAATTATTAGAGATTTAATATAATGAAATTATTAGAGTATTTATTAATATAATGAAATTATTAGAGTATTTATTAACATAATTAAATTATTAGAGTATTTATTAACATAATTAAATTATCAGAGTATTAATTAATATAATGAGATTATTAGAGTATTTCCTCATATAATGAAATTATTTATTAATATCATTAAAGTATTAGAGTATTTATTAATATCATGAGATCATTAGAGTATTTATTAACATAATGAAATTATTAGAGTATTTATTAACATCATTCATTTATTAGAGTATTTATTAATATAATGAGATTATTAGAGTATTTCCTCATATAATGAAATTATTTATTAATATCATTAAAGTATTAGAGTATTTATTAATATCATGAGATCATTAGAGTATTTATTAACATAATGAAATTATTAGAGTATTTATTAACATCATTAATTTATTAGAGTATTAATTAATATAGATTATTAGAGTATCTCCCCATATCATGAAATTA